>JAFJYI010000313.1:0-600000 GCA_019022655.1 Acacia acuminata | reverse complement strand
CCTAAGGTTATAATTAATTAAACATTTCAACTATTGGAGACTTGTATGTTGGCTAGCGGGCCTTGCACTATTCCCCAAGTTGCAAGTTGGAATGAGCAAAATTCAAAAGGTTTAATTGAAAGCCAAAGGAAGTTGGTATAGATGGTAAGGGATTTGGTCAAGTCCCAAAGAGATGTGTGTTCGATCTCTGCTGCCGTTGCTGTGACTCCTTTGGTAGGCGATCTCGTAAGTCCCCATTAAGTGCTCAAAGAGTCCGGGGTTGTGCCCTAGCCTTGGTGGGAGGACCGTTTGTTGTCTTTATGCCGAATAAAAAGTATATTGTGTTGTGTGCGCCCTCCAAAACTTTAATGTATCAACAACAAAAAAGGCTTAATTGAAAAAAATGTCACACTCCTATTTTTATTTTGTCACAATAAAGTGGGCTTAGTAATTCCTTCAAGTATGGGAAGTAAATTGCATTATTTACAGCTAATAATTTACTATATATGACTTGCTATATTTTATGTTTTAATTTAGGTTGGATTTAATATATTGTTAGATTTAATGTTAAATAATGATGACAAATGTTATTATATGTTAAATATTTCAATATATTCTAAGACTAGTGGATAAAAAAATATTCCAAGACTAAGAGGTGTTTTAAAACACCTCTCTTTTAATTTTAACAAATTCTAAAATAAATCATACAAAAAGTTATAAACTTATATACACACACAGTTACATTTTTAGTATTTAGAATAGCTAGGCATTCTCGAGTCTCAAGAGCTTGAACCAAAGCTAAAGGCGGAAAAATGCAAGATTGATCATAATTGAGAGATGTTTAGAAGAATAATTACAATAATATTTGTTAATTAACAAAGAAAATTGAATAATCTAATTATAAATTAAACATCATTGTTATATATAAAGTAAAACATAGATAACATACAAATTGTACATAATCATATTTGTTATAGTTTGGTCTAGCTAATAAAGATTTGGTCCATGGTTAGTAGGAGTTAGATAACTAATTTTCATAAATTAATTAAGTTATTTATTATATATATATATATATATATTAGTTTCCCTAAAGTATCCTTTTAATCAGTTACATTTGAAACCATTTCTTGAATGGAAAACCTCATTATTATAGGTTATAGATACGAAGAGCTTTTTGGGTCTGGCCCCGAATTATTCTATAAATTCCAAAGACAAAGTTGATCGAAGTCTTACATTTTTTTGTTTTTTTTGGTAAAAGAGTGGGGCCTTAGCCCTTCATTATTCCTGAATCAATACGTTTTGTGGGTATGCAACACCCACAAAGTCATTATACAAACAACCCAAAATAACTTGAGGTGGACTATCAAATACAGAAAAAGACTCCTCTTGGACAAAGCTAAAATTAGCAAGAGTGTCAGCACAGGTGTTTCCATCTCTAAACACATGGACAAAATTATATCTCGAAAAATTACATAAAGCCAACCGAATCAATGACAGCAATCTTGACTCGCTTTAATCTTCCACCTGCAAATTATTCAACATGCCAACAACAGATGCAGAATCACATTCAACTAAAATGTTTTCTAGATTAAATTGGCTTGCTACTTCAAGACCTGTCAAAATAGCCCACAATTCAGATTTTACCGCTGAACAGATACCAAGCTTCCTCGCAAAGCCACAAATCCACTCCCCATTGCTTCCTCTACACAGTCCGCCACAACCAGCTAACTTTTGTGCGCCCTTACAAGCCCCATCAACATTCAATTTAGTCCATCCTACCCTAGGAACCAGCCATCTGATGTGAGTTTGCTGTTTTGAGCCATTTACCTTTCCAAACTCCACACTAGCTCTTTTTATTTCCTTCCTATACCTCTGAATTATCAAGCAGCGGTTAGGAGGCATTGAAAACCCCTTTTCAAATCTACTCTTATTCCTCCAACTCCATAGGAGCCAACAAGCCAGACCAAATACCAGACTCCACTCCCCCTCCTTCCTCCTCAGGTTCCAGTTAAACCAATCTATTCCTTGTAGATTACCAAACTCTGGATCTATTCTACCTCCTTGCAATTCTCTCCACAGCTCCCAAGCAATTCCACAATCACACATGACATGCATCAAGTTCTCACTTTGATAGCTACAACAATGGCAGTTGGATGGCCTTCCCATCATACGATTCCTCCTCTCAGCAGTGAGCAATCTGTCGTGCATGGCTCTTCACAAGAAGATTTGAATCCTTCGTGGCCCTTTCCACTTCCACAGATTACTCCATAAACCACCCCCCCCAATGTCCTGCTCACCTTTCATATAGTGATACATCTCCGCAACATTATAGTTATTTATCAAGTTGCAGCCCCGTCTAATTCGATCTTCCCCTCCCATTGCATTAGGCGGTGGTACAACCCTGATCAGTAGTTGTCCCTCCTCGTTTACCCACTCCTTAATTTTTTCCATGTTCCAACTTCCCCTAACATCGACCATATCTTTCACCATAGCATTTCTTTCCCCTGCCAAACTCAACCCAGCACATTTGTCCTTCAGTTTACAACCAACATCCACCCAAACATCATCCCAAAACCTGATCTTTTCTCCATTTCCAACCTCCCACACAATATTACTATAAATTTTTGGCCAAATTTTGCCTAAACTCCTCCCTGTTTCAGAATCAGTTTTTAACACTTTGCACTCCTTGCTCAAATTGCAATCCCTCCTATACTTACCACTTAATACCTTTGAGCAAAGGGTCATCGGTCTTGAAACTACATTCCAAGCCACCCTACCCAATAAAGCCTCGTTCATAATTTCCAGGTTTCTCAAACCTAGACCACTGTTTTTCTTTTCTATACAAAGCGTCTTCCAACTCACTGCATGTAGTTTCCTTTTCTTCCCCTCGCTACCCCAAATAAAATCCTGTTGTATTTTCTCCATTTGTGCCCTTACCCCAGCTGGGATAATGGAATGTTGCAAATTAAAAATCGCCATTTGATTTGTGACAACATGAACTAAAGTGAGACGACCAGCCAGGGATAATGTTTGCTTCTTCCAACTACCTAACTTCCCATGCATTTTATCAATTAAATGCTGAAATCTCTTCTTCCTATCTCCCCCTTTTGACATGTAAGCACCTAAGTACCTCCCCATATCCTCCATCCTTTTAAAACCAGACAGCAAATATACATCATTCTGCACACACCTTTTCACATTTTTGGAAAAGCAAACTCCTGTTTTCTGTATATTCACCCTTTGACTCGAAATCTCCCCAAATTTCTCTAAAACAGCCAACACTGCACTCATATTATCCAGATTTGCTTCACATTTTAATAATAAATCATCGGCAAACAACAAATGAGAAATTTCAATACCATTTCTTCCCATTCTCATTGGCCTCCACTTACCCTCATTCACACAATCAGCAATTAGATGTGTCAACTTCTCCATTCCTAAAACAAATAGATAAGGGGATAAGGGGTCCCCTTGTCTCAATCCTTTGGTCGGAACAAATCCCTCCCTTTTGCCCCCATTCCACATCAACGACATTTTAGTAGAACTAATGCAACCCATGATCACTCTCTTTATGTTTTCATGCAAGCCAATTTCATCCAATATACTACCAATAAAATTCCAATTCATTCTATCATAGGATTTTTCAAGGTCTATTTTTATAATCGTATAGCCTTTTTCCCCTTGTAATCTATTCATAGAATGTACTAATTCTTTAGCAATAATGATGCTTTGTCATGGATATTCCTCCTAGGCACAAAGCTAGATTGGTATGGTGAAATCCATTTATCCATAAATGGTTTTAGTCTATTAACAATTACCTTAGACAAACCTTTATAGATAACATTACATAAAGCAATGGGTCTAAAATGACTTACTATTTCCGGCTGGTCCATCTTCGATATGAGCACCAACAACGTGTCATTCACCTCCCCAATTTTTTCGGGCCTCCGCCATAGGTCCATAATGTAACTAGTAACCGATTGCCCCACCAACTTCCAATTGCGTTGATAGAAGAGAGCAGGGAATCCGTCACTTCCCAGGGCCTTCAACCCCCCATTTGGAAAAACGCTCTCTAAATCTCTTCTCCCCAAAGATTCCTACCCAAACTTCTCAATTTTTCTTCATTCACCCTGCCCCATCTTTGATTTGTATCAACCTAATCCCTAACAATCAACTCTTCCTTGAACAGATTCTTGTAATAATCCTGCATCATCATCACAATAGCATCTTCATCTTCCACCCACAACCCCTCAGCATCTTTAAGCATTTTAATCTTGTTTCTTCTTCTCCTAATTAAGGTTTTTGTATGGTAAAATCTGGTATTTCGGTCTCCATCTTCCAACCACCTCCCTCTTGATTTTTGGAACAAAAGCACCTCCTCTTGCCTTAACGTCTGCAATAGTTCCTCTTCAAGGTCTTTCTCCAGCCAAGAAAGGTACGGGCTATTTCATCTTGCTAGGCAAATTTGGACCCCATTCAGCGTATTTAATAATTTTTGCTTCCAGTAGCCAATGTTTCCAAAGACCTCCTTATTCCAAATAAGTGCCAGTCTTGTCAGAACTTAGGTAATTTCACTTGAATATCCTCATTTCCTTCCCAGCTACTCTTTAATATTTCTTCAAAAGAATCATGCATCTGCCATGCTGCTTCGTACCTGAAATTCCTTACACTAGAACACCTATTCTCCACATTCAGGTTCACTAGAATAGGGTGATGATCAGACCCTACTCTTGGTATAGTTTTGACTTCAGCATTGCCAAACTTCTCAAGCCAGCTCACATTGCATAAACATCTATCCAGTCTTTTGAATACCCTATCTAATCCCTCCCACTTAGGACCCTTCCATGTGAAAAAGGGCTCATCTGCCTCTATATCAACTAGATTGCAATGTTGAATCCACTCCTTGAAACGACGACATCTTGTCTCATTAACTCTTCCTCCCCCTTTTTGCTCCAATGGAGTTTTGATTTCATTGAAGTCCCCCGCCAATAGCCATGGTCCAGCCACATCCCCAGACAGATTTCGAATCAAATCCCAAGTTAAAGGACTTCTCTGCTCACTTGGGCTTGCATAAACTGCTGTAAAAAGGAATTCATACCCTTCCAACCGCAACTTACAGTGAATAAACTGATCATTCTTCACTAACACCTTCACCTCTAAATCATCTAAACTCCATAACAACCAAATTCCCCTAGAAAAGCCTTCAACCTCCACCCTAATCGAGTGTTTAAAACCCCAATTCTTGATAATCCTGGTTGCTGGACTACCACTAATTCTTGGTTCCAATATAACTACAAGATCCACTTTGTATCTAAACCTCAACTCACGTAGTACAGCTGCAAATCCCTTGCTCGCTGCACCTCTACTGTTCCATACCAATATCTTCATCATGATAAACACAGATACTGAGAATAACCAGCACCACAAACTTCTAATCAACAAGAGCAGACGTTTTATACACCTTCCCCCATACTCACTCCCAAGCTACCACTTGGCTCTATCACCTCTACACCACACTTTACTTCACCCGTATCCATATCTATCCCATCCATACCCTCCCTTGGATGCATATTTTCTTTATCTTCCATATCCACTTCCTTCCCTCTATACAGATTCAAGTTAGTTTCAGGAACAGCCTCACAACTAGCTTTGGCTTTGTTCCTTAAAGCTAGTCTTAGCTATACCATGACAGCCGTAATAAATAAATAAATAACACTACATGATACCCTTTATAATTGAAATCCAAATCATAAATAGTTATCTTGCTATTGACAAAAAAAATTGTTATCTTGTTTTGAATCAAATATTTTTAATATAGAATTTTAAGAGATCTATTGAAGAAAATTAGACATGTTTTTATATTATATATAGAATAAAATATTCAACTGGTCCTATAAATTTACATGAAGTTTTACTTTACTCTCTTAAGTTTTATAAGATGTATTTTTAGCCTGTTATTAGTCTTAGCACTATTAAATTTAAGTATGTTTTATTAGTGTCCAACTATGCAGAGTAGACATCATTTTTTGTTTATGAACCATGTTAAGGTTAAGAGATTAAAAAGCTTTATAAACTTAAAGTGTTAAACTACAACTTTATATAAACCTAGATGATCAAAACATATATTTTAGATATACACAAATATGTATGCATGGATTAATTAATATTTTGATCACTTGCATCAAATTAATTAGACCACGTCACATGTACAGGATTATCATGCTACCTGAATACAGAAATCTAGTGTCTAGAAAGTGGCGTTTCGTGGTAATTGTCACAGTACTGGGGCGAATGGTGAGGGAGGATGTTCTTGCTACCAAGATTTCTCACCTGTGGGGTGATGTTCAAACCATTGATATGTGCTCGTTGGAAGGCACACAGGCTATCATTAGCTGGAAGCCTTGGTTGCTTCAGTGACGGCAGCTATTCCGAATTTCGCCATGCAAACTGTGACGGCAGTAATTCGGAATTTCTTATGGGGTTCGACGGAGGAGGAGGAGAAGTTGCAGTTGGTGGCTTGGCATAAAGTTTGCAGTAGAAAGCAAGAGGGGGCCTGGGCATTATATATAAATTTTTTATAAATGAATCCAGCAGCATTATTACTAATTCTCGCTCTTGAATTATATATTCGTGCATTATTTTTCTTTGGGGAATATATATAAAGATTTTTCACATGACAAGTAGATTCGATGAGGATTCATACACGCATTGAGTGTTAAAATATATAAACAAATATATATTTGAGGGCGCGTACATATACTGTGTATATTGTATAATGGATCACACGCCTAACTCAAGAATATAATATTAATTGCAGTGTTGAGTACCATTTCATTATTAGAATTATTATATGGACATAGATATATATATTTTATTAGTGGGGCAAAATTAGAAAACAAGTATTTGAATGTGGGGCGAAAAAAATGAAAGGAGGAGAGAGGCGTGGGGTGATTGGAGACATAAGACATTGGGTGGGACATAAAGAGCAATATGAACAAAAAAAACAACAATAAAATAAAGGAAGAGCATCATGATCAAGAGTGAACAGTTTAATTAATTAATTTAATTGGAAACTCGTAATGAAGCGAGTGATTAAATGAAATGCACATGTGAGTGAATGTTAATGAAACTCTTTTGAGTGTGTGGAGAAAAAGGTGGGGCAGTAATAATACGTGTTGAGGCACAAAAGAAAAGAAGAAGCACTCAAGTGAACTGGAAGAAGCGAAATACGAGAATCTTCGAGCACAAAAACTTACGGAATGAAGCTATCTATGCTCAATTATTAGTTCTATCCAAGAGACCAGTTTAAGGTTACAAAATTCTTGGGACGTCTATATCCGTTCCGATCCCAAAATTGGATCACTCCTGAGCCTGGTTACTGCAAAGTAGACGTTGATGGTGCCATCTCTGATCTTTCTGGAATTGAAGCGAGTGGGGGAGTACTTGTGGCAGTTTTGCAGACTTGGATTAGTATTTAGCTAATAAGGATATGCACTTGTGGCTGCGGGGTCGAACAAATAATTATGCGAGCAAGTAAGAGAGGTCTTGCAGACTCGTGGCTTACTGGTTTGGGCTTTCGCCCCCTCACTGGTTAGTCGCGAGTTCGAATAGGCACCAAGAAACGAAGGAACAAATAATTAGTGATAATAATAATAATAATAATTATCACAAAATCATGAGGTATTTCAAAATACCTCTCATTTTCCTACTCCCTCTCTCTTTGTTTAATTTCTCTGTTATAGCCAATGACCTTTAATTTGGTCGATGGCAATTGCCTCTCCTCCTTTTACCTGTTGGACTTGTGTTTTTGCGCTAATATATACTCTCATGTTTCCCTCCAATTACTTTTTTTTTTTTTTTTTTTTTGTCGCATTCCTCCAACTCCAAATTCTTGCTTCAAACCAACTATAGGTGATGATGGCTACTTTCTTTTCTTTATACCAAATGCATCGTATCAATTGTTTTAAAACGATTTATTATGAACCTTCTTCATTAATAACAAATACGAGTACCAATTTTCTTGAATATGTTTTTCCCCGATTAAGCTTATTTCTAAATTAAAGCTAAAAAGCGAATTAATTACTAACTATTGTTTAGGGAGGAAGAGCCTTCATCACTCCTATAAACCTGAGTTTTTTTCCCAAGTGAAAAAAGAATCTAATTTTATTATATATATATAAGTTTATCTGATCAATTAAAGGGACAACTATATTTGACATTTTAAAAAAAAATCAATTTGTATACAATTCTTTAAAAAAAAAGTGTAAATTTGAAGCATGATGGTGACAGCAAAAGAAGATAAGAGAAAATAGTTGCTTCGTTGGTTTAGAAAAGGTGAGTGCTTGGTGGAAATGCCCAGGGGTATTTTAGGAAGAACCTAACAAGAATCAAAATGTTGTCCTATGATTAGGACTAAAACCAACTCCTAAATGTTATCCTATAATTAGGACTAAAGGGAGTACTTGCTTATTTTTAAAGAGCATTAATTATTTTTTCTATGTATACCCATAATTAACAAGGGTAACGAGTGAGAATAATAATTAATATGATATTAGAGTTTTGTGCAATTAGTAGGGGTAATATTGGAAATTATTTAAATTTTAGGACAAATTTATTGACTTTAACTGTTTTTATTGATTTGTGAGAATTGTTAGTTGGTACCTTATAATAAAGACCAGAGAGTATGAGTTGTCATTTGACTCCTATCAAAAAATAATACTACCTCTGTGTCTAATTATAAGATCTAATTGACTTTTTTTTAGAGAGATTAAGGAAGCTAATTAAGTTACAGAAAAAATCCCAAAAAAAGCCCCAAGATTCTGAAAATCCCAAAAAAGGCCCAAGGGTCTTTTCTGTATAAATTCATTAAACTTTAACAACTAAATTAGCCGCATTAACAATAAAATAATACTCGTTAACAACTAAATCAGTCGCATTAAAAACAATATTTTAACAACTAAATTAGTCACATTAACAACAATATCAGCCCCGGTTAACAACTATATCATCCCAGTTAACAACTCACGTAGATTCTGAAAATCCTAGAAAATGCCCAAGGCCTAAAGCATTTTTTGGGATTTTCAGAATCTTGGGATCTTTTTTGGGATTTTTTTCCCGTAAAAAGGGCCTTAAATGCATTTTCCCAAAGAAATATTTTTTTGACACATTCATATAATAATAAGTGGGTCCCACTAATATTTTCTCTCGTTTTTCTTTACAATGGGATCCATGCACGTTTATGTGAGTGTGTGGGTCACACAATATATTTTTTTTCTCTTTACAATGAACACACTCACTTTTATGTGAGTGTAGTAGGAAAAAATTTCTACAGTAAAAAATTTTCTACAGTAAAAGTGAAAATTTCTACAGTAAAAAATTTTCAAAAGTGAAAACATTAAACCTGTAAATAAATGGATAAAGAAATACGATTCACGTTGAACAAATAATTAAGCAAGCGAAAGAGAAGGGCCTTGCAGACTCGTGTCTTACTGGTTTGGGCGTTCTCTCCCTTACTGGTTAGTCGCGAGTTCGAATAGGCAGAACAGAACAAAGAATTAGTGATAATAATAATTATTATTATCACAAAATTATGAGGTATTTCAAAATACCTTTAGTCGTTTTCCTACTCTCTTGTCTTTGTTTAATTTCTCTGTTATAGCCGATGACCTTTGGTCAATGGCAATTGCCTGCCCTTTTCCCTGTTTGACTTGTGTTTTTGTGCTAATATATCTTTTCTCTTGTTATTTTTATAAGGTACTTACTTATTTTTAAAGAGTATTAAATATTTTTTTCTATGTATGCCCATAATTAATAAGGATAATTTGTGAGAGCAATAATTAATATAATATTAGAGTTTTGTACAATTAGTAAGGATAATATTAAAAATGATTTAAATTTTTTGGTACTTCAAGTTATAATTTAGTGATAATTTCAATATGAATTAATCCAAAATCTTTTCATGTTTAACAAATTAAGTGTTAAACAGCATTCACCGTCATGAAGTACTTTTTTAATGTCATTGAGTATCGTAAATTATTTTTGGGAAAATACATATTAGGGCCCTTTTAACAGAATTTTTTTTAAAAAAATGCCCAAAAATTCTGAAAATCCCAAAAAAAGTCTCAGGGCCTTTCCTGGTGTAGATTCATTAAAACGTTAGTTGTTAACGGGGCTGATATAGTTGTTAATGTGACTGATTTAGTTATTAAAATATTGTTGTTAATGCGACTGATTTAGTTGTTAACGGGTATTGATTTAGTTGTTAATGAGACTGATTTAGTTGTTAACGTTTTGATGAATTTATACCAGAAAACGCCCGGGCCTTTTTTGGGATTTTCAGAATCTTTAGGTCTTTTTTGAGATTTTTTCTATTAAAAGGGATCCCATATGGATTTTCCCATTATTTTTTGTGCATCTAACACCATTCAGCATTTTAAAATGATTTTTTTATATATACAATACCCTAAACTATTTTATTTTTTTGAAGAAAATATTTTTCTAATAACATTCAATATCATAAATATAGGGTGTTTGTTGCAAGTAAAAATATATTTGAAAAGCAAAATTGTTAAGCTAAGCAAAAATATTTTAATACTTGGTTATTTTCATTCTGAGCCCAAAACAACTTTAACCACGCCCTCGTAATGATCACAGACAGCTAAGCTAAAATAGATATACGTTTGTAAGCTGAGATAAAAATTAAATCAAGTACTTTTATTTTCCATGAAATAAAATCAAACATTTTTTAATGTAGGATTCTAAGAGATTTATGTAAGAAAATTAGAAATGATTTTATATTGTATAGTACTCCCTCTTGATCCTAAATATTAAAGGTAATTGACTTTTTTAGATAGATTAAGAAAACTAATTAAATTATTTCAGAATATTTTATTTTTATTCTTCTCCAAACTAATTAGTTTGACTACTAAATTTATATATAAACTAAAGATACACAATATATGATATGATTAAGTAATTTGTTTAATTTATTTTATTTCTTAAAAATAAATTGACTTTATCTTTTATTTAAAACCGGAAAATGGAACATTTTGATCACTTAGTAATCAAGTTATTAGTAGATCATTTCACATGTACATCATTATCTCACGTGAATAGGAGCTCATACGAATAAAATCTTTTTTAAAAAAGGGTTCAACTATTCGTAATTTATCAATAGAATCTCGAAAATTCATATTTTATACAGAAAATATTCATTCAAAAATGCAAGTTTTCAATAATATAATTGTTTATCTATGCAAAATAATGACAGGCGATTCATCTACAAAAAGGATTTATGGAGTGAAGACCTCGAGGCTTTTTGTGGTTTTCTGGTTACGGTTCTCCACTCTTACCAGTAAAGCCATGAGTTCGAATAGACTTTTCGTGCTTGTTTGATTTTTGCCTTGATTATTATTCACAAAATCGTCAGGAATTTCAAAACACCTCTCGTTTTTGTTTTCCTACTCTTATGTGTGTTTTTTTTTCTTTTTTTTGAAAAAAATCTTTGTTCTAAGAATCGAGTTATTTTCAGTAGAGATTTTGGAATTATGTGTTCAGATAGAGTGTCCCAGGACACCAATATATAAGCAATTTATTAATAAGCAGGCTTAATTTGTAGGAACTCAGAGAAATGATTAAAGTATATCTTCACATTAACACTAAAAACTATATTTTTCTAACGTGATCTATGTAATTTTGTAAGAGGAATTTATTAGTTTCAAGTTGCGTGAACGGATTTTTCACTACTAACCCAAACAAACATTTTATGATTTGAAAATCATGCAACTTCATAGAGATTTCAAGAATATATATATTTATTTGGCCTTTAACTTGTGTATTTTATGAATATTCATGAATGAGATATAATATATTATTTTGCCTAAGACATACTGAAATAGATCATATTATCCTTTTTTATTTTAAAAATAAATGTAAGTCTTATCTATTATAGAGCCTAAAAAGTAAATAATATATTACTCCTAAAAATTAAATGGGTCTTATATTTATGACCTTAGGTAGTTTTATATGATAGTATGACTTACTAGAGTTTTCATATTTTTATTGATGATCAATCTTTGAATGTTATTCTTGAAAAAAATTATTTAAAATGTGTGTAGTGCAATATAATAAATTTTTATATTTTTTTTTGTTGATTGTCAGAAAAGGTAATAAATATTACTCCCTGGCTCCTTTTTATAAGGAACATAATCTCTTATAAAGTTGGTCATTTTTTTAAGAAACATATCTTATTTGTCTGTTTAAACCGGTCTTTCCATTTTTACTCTAATTAAATATACATCACTTATTTTGTCTTTGCAATAAATTTAATTTCCACTCACTATCTCCCGTATACATTCCTTTTAAAGGGTTCATACATAATTAGTCCCTCAATTTTACCCTCATTTTAGTTTTAATCACCTGTAGGGGCAAAATAGTCCAAATTTTTATTGAGTTATAGAGACCAATATTTTAAACAAAATGAAACTTGTAGAACTATAACCTATGGTTTGAAACTTGAGAGACAAAAATCAAAATGAGGATAAATTTAAAGGACCAAAAATTATATTAACCCCCTTATAAACAATCGTATTTGGAAAGAAAGATACATAAATGATAAATTTATTGTATTTAACTAACATTTTAAATTACACGATTTTAGTAGTTATTCCTTATTAAAAGGACTAGATGGAGCATTTAGAGATGCATGACCTACATCTTTTTCTTATATGTATTAGAGAAAATTAATAATTTGATTTATACCACAAAAATGAATAAATTTTAATTCGGTGTAAGTCAATCTTTATAATATTATATAGATTAAAACTCAATTTATAAACTTTGACTTGATACAACTCATTCCCCTTTAATTTTAGTCATTCAACACATTAGTCCTTAGTGTTAAAAAAATTTAAATTTATGATTTTATTTTTGTGAACTAACATTTTAAATGGTCAAAATTATTAATATTAAGTTTCAGAGACTAGAGACAACAAAAGTTGGTCCAAACCTATTTAAGTTTTGAGACATGCATTAATCTTAGTGTCTCAGAATCCTACTCACTTAAACTTGTTTTCACCTAAAAACAAAAAACTTTTAGGACCGAATTTTAAGTCAACAAGATCTAGAAGGATGAAATGATTCATTTTCCCCATTTACTACTATCATATTAATAAAATCCATCACTTTTCTTTTTCTTTTTCTTTTTCTTTGGTCTATGTTATCTTTATGTGTTTTCTTACCAAACATAACAAAAGTATTTTCATTCCACCATTTCCTTCATCCCAATTATTGACTTTCGTCCAATTATAGTGCGAATGAGTAGGGAAGAAGACAGAAGATAGTAAATAAAATTAAAATAATCAACTTCACGCTCTGCGAACTAATGGCTTGCTGGTCAAAACAAATTGCTTTGACTTTACAAGTCATGGGTTCGATTCAGCATTCTTCCATGCATACTCAGATTCTCAACTTGATCTGTGTTCCCCATAACATGAGGTGTTACAAAACACCTCTCCTTTTACAAATTCCGAGTGAATCATATCAAAATACCAACATATGTTATTACTTACATTTTCATATACTCTTTCCTTCTTGTTTTTATTTTAGGACCTTTTTTAGAGTTAGTCTTGATCCTAAATCTAAAACATATTTATCAATTTTTTTTTAATCTACTCCTATTGATACTTCCTTAACATTAAGCAATGAGGAGTGAGATGAAAGAAATTAAGGAAAATGATTATTAGGGTATTTTAAAAAAATATATATATCATATTAACTAACTTCCTTAATCTACGATCAAATTAGATAAATATGTCATATATTAAAAAATAAGGAATATATAAATTAATATATTTGATCTGTATGTTGGCCCCAAAAACATATATGGTATAATTCCATTGATATAGTTGTTAACGGGATCTCGATATAGTTGTTAACGACGATATATTGTTAACTAACCTAGGTCATTAACAACTAAATCGCACCATTAACAACAATTTGCTAACAACTAAATCAGCCCCGTTATAAATGTATCATGCTTTGATAATCTAAGGTGCCATGCACATTGAATAGTACCATACTCTGATACCAGGCATATTGAAATCATACATTTAGCTATGTGGAAGTTATGTCTTTTTTATGGAGACCCCTTAGGTATTGCAAAATGATTTACAGAATTTGGGTATTGCGCTTTACACCTCAGGATATAGAACATCGTGCTGAATTTTCTTTTAAATTTATCCTCCTTTCCAAATGTTACGATTGCTTGAGCATTTGGTGCTTCGAAATTGTTGATATTTAGGATGATAAGCTAGAGAAAGCAAAAACATTTGATGCTACTCACAACGTGAATGCGGCAAAGATCCACTTGTTATTTGACTTTATAAATGTATCATCCTCCGATACCACGCTTTGATACTCGATGCACATTGAATAGTACGTGAAAACATATTGATCATATTGGAAAATGGACACCCCTATTGCAAAATGATTTAGTTTGATATTTCTTCATAAATGTATCAAATTTATCCTCCTTTCCACGTTTTGCTTTTGATGATAAGCTAGAGAAAGCAAAAACATTTGGTGCTACATGAATGTAGCACGTGAAGATCTAATTGGAAAATGTTCTCGGTTTGTTTGACTTCAAAATGTAGTACCGATACCACGATGCCATGCACATTGAATAGTACCATGCTATGATACCAGGCATATTGGAATCATACATTTAGCTATGTGGAAGTTATGTTTTTTTATGGAGACCCCTCAAGTATTGCAAAATGATTTGTAGAATGTAAGATAAATAGTCTGAATATTGTGTATTCATTCATGTAAAGACGGTACACATATATACAAGAGATGAGAGCCTTAATAATAATTGCTCTTAATGGCTGTTAATAAGGATTTCCCAAATCCCTAATTCATAAGCTAATTTATAAGGATTCTACTTGATTACGATATATTTCCTTGTTTTTACACCCTCAAGATACGAACATCGTGCTGAATTTTCTATATAATTTATCCTCCTTTCCAGTTGTTTGTAGATTGCTAGAGCATTTGGTGCTTATGAAATTGTTGCTGTTGATATTCAAGATGATAAGCTAGAGAAAGCAAAAATATTTGGTACAGTAAATGCGGCACGTGAAGATCAAGTTGGAAAATGTTCTGGTTAGTTTGACTTTATAAATGTATCATGCTCGATACCACTCTTTGATACTCGATGCCATGCATATTGAATAGTACCATGCTCGATACCGTGACATGTTGGAATCATACATTTAGCTATGTGGAAGTTATGTTTTTTTTGTGGAGACCCCTCAAGTATTGCAAAATGATTTACAGAATATGGGTATTCCACTTTACACCTCAGGATACAAAACATCATGATGAATTTTCTCTTAAATTGATTCTCCTTTCCAGCTGTTTGCAGATTGTTGAAACTGTTGTTGTAGATATTCAGGATGATAAGCTAGAGAAAGCAAAAACATTTGGGGCTACTCACAACGTGAATGCGGCACGTGAAGATCCAGTTGGAAAATGTTCTGGTTAGTTTGACTTTATAAATGTATCATGCTCTGATACCACGCTTTAATACTCGGTGCCATGCACATTGAATTGTAACATGCTCTTATACCAAGCATATTGGAATCATACATTTAGCTATGTGGAAGTTATGTTTTTTTTATGGAGACCCCTTAGGTATTGCAAAATGATTTATAGAAATGGGTATTCCGCTTTACACCTCAAGATACAGAACATCGTGCTGAATTTTCTCTTAAATTTATCCTTCTTTCCAGCTGTTTGCGGATTGCTAGAGCATTCGGTGCTTCTGAAATTGTTGCTGTTGATATTCAGGATGATAAGCTAGAGAAAGCAAAAATATTTTGTGCTACTCGAACCGTGAATGCGGCACGTGAGATCCAAATGGACATATAATTGTAAATGCATTTTCCTTTGTTTAACATTTGGCGTTTTTTATTTCACCTACAAACCTAATGGAATATTTTTCATGACTTATTTGCACCTGTGTCTACCGGCAATTCATAGTTAAATAAGGTGATTTAGAAGGTTATCTAAGCATCGTGTCTTCTAATTCAAAGGCTCTTAGATGGAATTCTACATAAGAAAAATTTGCAATTCCGTTTATTTTGATAAGAGAGAAGTATACGAGCATATACTTTGCTTTCGATAACTTTTCCCATGCACTTTTATTCCTCTATTTTGCCACCATAATTTATTTGACTTTAATAGTTTCAGTTTCTTGTCATTCTCCTTATGGGACACAATTTGAAATTCTGCCCATAAACTCTTGTTTTTCCTATTCATATTTGTTGTCTATTTTTAAGCTTTGTTTTTCTTCATCCTTGAGATTCAAAAATAAAACCCTTATTCTACAATATTACTAGTCATTATTTTTTCCATGATTTTTTGATAAAGCAACATGCATGGAGTTAGTAGGGAAGCACACACAATCTTTCAATTCACAAATTGCCTCATCCACATGATGTTTAATTTCTTTCACTTTGACGCCTTTTATTTGTTTACATTGATTTAACAGAAATTACTTTGTGGTGGAAAAGGTGTTGATATTGCTATGGAAGCCTTGGGAAAACCACAAACGTTTTCCCGCCGCACAAAGTGTGAAGGATGGAGCAAAAGCTCGATGATTGACTGGCACAAGCCGGGTGGTCAGTAGGACAAATGGAAATAAATCGCCTTGTTCTCAGAAAGGTGCATATTCTTTGGTTCGTATGGAGGTAAGGCAAGGCAAGGCAAGATCTTCCTAAGTTAGTTAGACTAGCGAAAAGTGTCTTCAATCTTTCCAATACTATTTCTAGAAGATACAACTTTGAGGAGGAGACAAAGCATTTGTAGATCTCAACCAGGGGAATAATTGTGGGACAAGTCATCATTGAGATAAGATAATCTTGTTTTATATTACTACCATATAGAATTCGAATGATTTGTCCTATGTGCAGCTTGTGAAGTATGCCGCTCTGATCTCCATGTTATGAAAGATGAAAGTTCCTTTTCTACTCCTTGCATGGTGGGACATGAGATAACTAGAGATGTAGTTGAACATGGACCGCTCACAGATAATAAAACAAAACAAAGGTAGTAGACGGAACTTAATGGTCCTTTTACTACTCTTTAATGTTCTAGTTAGTTTGACTTTATAAATGTATCATGCTCTGATACTACGCTTTGATACTCGATACCATGCATATTGAAAGGGACCATGCTCTGATAGCATGCATATTGAAATCGAATGATTTGTTCTGTGTGTAGCTTGTGGAGTACGCTGCTCCGATCTCTACGTTATGAAATATGGAAGTCCTTTTTCCACTAGAACATGAGATAACTGATGAAGTTGTGACTTTATAAATGTTTCGTACTGTGATACCACACTTTGATACTTGATGCCATGAGTATTGAAAAAGACCATGCTTTGATACCATGCATATTGAAATCAAATGATTTGTTCTATGTATAGCTTGTGGAATATGCCGATTCATCTCCACGTTATGAAAGATGAAAACCCTTTTGTCTTTGGGACAAGAGATAACTGACGAAGTTTTCGAACATGGACCTGTCACAGATAATAAAACAAAACCAAGGTAGTAGACAGAGTTTAATGGCCCTTTTACTACTCTTTAATGTTCTGGTTAGTTTGACTTTATAAATGTATCATACTCTGATACCACACTTTGATACTCGATGCCATGCATATTGAATAGCACCTTGCTCTGATACCATGCATATTGGATCATTACAATGATGAACCATTACAACATCTCTTCGAGTAGATAAAAGTTATTGGATCAGATGGAGGTAGAGCAAGGCAAGATCTTTCTGGGTTGGTCAGACTAGTAGAAAACAGGTATCATCACTTCGAATAGGCACATGGAAGGACCTGAGGAAGTATTAACTATTATCATTGTTATTATGACAAAACTATGAGGTATTTCAAAATACCTCTCATTTTCTACTCTTTTGTGTTTTATTCTAACAATTGCCATTATTTTCTATTCTTTTGGTGCTATTTACCAGACAAGTGAGAAGAAAATTTTTAGTCCTACGATGATCAAAAAAATTTATATGAATATACAATTTTATCTTTAATTTATTATTATAATATTGATTTTGTTCTCATTGTATATATTAAATATGATTAAATCTAGAAAGTTGTTGAATTTTATAAGGGAGTTAATAAAGTTTAACGTTTTCTTTGTATATGTAAAATATGTTGAAAGTGTTTTATAAATAAACTAGACTTTTGTAGGAAGCAAGATAAATAATTAATTTTTTGGCAAAATAATTAGTAAGATTGCTTGGATGTGCATAGCATCTAAGAATGACATTTTTAACCTTCCACCTTATATTGGATAATTTTTTTAAAAAAATTGTAAATTTAAAAGCCAACACAATTTAAGGTTTTGTTTTGTTTTTTAAACTATTATCTAATATTCGGTTCGGGGTTCGTGGATGGCTCCCTCAACACAAGTGTATCATTTAGGACTCAAATGAATTAAGGTTTCATATATAGGAGAAGAATAAATTGGTTTTAAATTGGGGGAGATGTGTAATTAGCAATTACCACTATATGAGCTAGACAATGAATTTATTTTAATCTTAAATATATAAATTCAATTTACTATGTCTCCCATATTTATAAGTTTTTTGAGAATATCATATTGATTGTGTATATTATGTGTGGCAAAAAAAAAAAATTGTACTACCTCTAGTCTTTAATATAAAACCTAGTTGATTTTTTTTTTTTTGGGAAAAGTTTAAAAATATGAATAAATTACTTTAAAGTATTCATTTATTATTTTTATATCAAACTGTATTCATTTATTATTTTTATCTCAAACTAATTTTTCTCACTTATAAACTAATAATATGTAATCTAGTGATATACAATATATATTATGATTCAGTTATGTATTTAGCTTCTTTTATTTTTTTTTTTAAAATCAACGGAGTCTTATTTAATGGCCGAAAGGAGTACGTATATATATCACACATATGATGAGGATGTTTTAAAGGCCCCAGGGTGCTTGAGGGTAGATTGGTAGATAGTGCCGATCCTCAATTTTTTAAATAAATATAATAAAAACAGCGCGCGGCATGCTATTTGAACTCATGGCTTGTTGGTTAGAGCAGATTTGATTTTACCTTCTAAAGTCATGGGTTCGATTCAGCATCATCTATAATGTCCTTGTCTCTGTCTCTGTCTTTCATAACATGATGAGGTGTTTCAAAACACCTCTCCTTTTACAAAGGAAAGATAAATAGAGAAACCTATATTCATTTATAAATAAATATAAAAGGGTCACTTTGCTGCATTTGACCTTGGTGGGGAACATTTTAGCTCTTCGTGGGTCCCAATATGAGGTGTTTCAAAACACCTCTCCTTTTACAAATCACCTTTTTAATTACTTCAACTAATCATTTGTTACGCCATATACAACTAAGCATAATTTTCGCCGGCATATCAAAAGTAAACCCCTCCATCTAATTAAGTTGCTATGCATATATAGGTTTAGCTAGAAAACTGTTACAAACATTGTTGTCAAACTCACGAGTTGACTCTTCCGAGTTTACCGTTTTTATGCTTTTACCTATAAAAACGAGTCGAGTTAGTAGTAAACTCGTGTTAGTCATAAACTTAGTTAAACTCATGAGTTTATACACCGAGTTTACCGTTTTTATGTTTCTAACTTACAAAACCATATTAATTTACTTTAAATTCATGTTAACTTTTTTATTTGATCATGCTCAATGGCTTTATATAGAAATTTTGTAGAAATTTCTTTATTAAATAGGATAAATGATGAATGTTGATGAATTTAGTTTCAATTATAAGGATTTAAAATATATTTAAATCAAATTATTGTCATTTTTATATTTTAATTATTTAATTATACACTAGTAATATCTATTTAGTAATAAAAGTAAACTCTTATGAGTTTAAGATTTAAGTTCACGATACGAGTTAACGTCACTGTCACGAGTTTGCTTAAACTCACGAATTTGACAACCTTGGTTATAAATAATTAAATACTTCCTCCAACCCTAATCATAAAACCAAGTAGATTTTTTGAAGAAATTAATGAAGCTAATTAAATTTCTTTAGAGTATTTTATATTTATTTTTTCCTCTAAACTAATTAGTTTAACTAATAAACTAATATATAATCTAATAATTACAATAAATTATATGATTAAGTAACTTATTTACGTTCCTTAATATCTCCAAAAAAATCAACTCGATCTCATAATTAAAACCAAAGGTAGTATATGATTGTGGGTACGTTTAATGTTGGGATCCGTACATACAGCGGAAGGATTTTCATCCATTAAAATCTTACGAATCCCATCGGAGGATCCATCAACGACGTTTAAATCAAGTTAGAAAAGAATTGTACCTATGCAAACTCATGAACGTCTCGTTCAATTCGATCTCGTGGGTTACCAACTCGATCAACGAACCGACTCATGACGGTAGCGTGCTAGCGCCTTCAAGATTCTTGCATCTCTACTTTTTCTCTCTAGGTGTTCTCGCGGCTTTTCTAATACGTCGACAAAATGTCCCGTAGGTTTTTCAAAACCCAATAAGGCGTATTATATATTCAAAATTAACCCTTCTTTAATCTATCCAATAGATCTAATCTAATCTATTTCTTTAATCCGAATTGAAAGCTTCGATTTAATTTATCTCTATAAATTAAATCAGATATTATATCTCAATTTAAATTAAATTAAATATATGATATCTTTATTCAAAAATTAAATTTGAGATACAATATCTCTATTTGTTTTAGATTTTTAATTTATCAAATAAATTAAATACAAAACAAATATTATATAATAATATTATAATCTCTATTAAATAATATTATTATATTATTTTCGAATTTAATATAATATATATATATATATATCCATCCTAGATTAAATACAAGTATTCATTAAATCTTAGACATATCTAAGATTAATCTGGATACTATTGCTTTAGGCTATTCTTATGTACGACCCTGCAGGCCCACATGAGATTGGCAGCGGGTCAATACTGTACCAGCCCACAAGTTGCAAGTGGCCTCTAGCAAGACATTGCGACTACCCAATTCATATGGGGGCGATGATACGATACAACCTATCGTACAACCATATCACGTTCCTTTTGTCATGCGATAATTTTTTCAAGGATGAGGCATGGATAATGTCAACTTCCTGTTCTTGACCATTACTTTCTCGATTCTTGAGTAGTCTAATAATTGAAATGGAAACTCCTTTCTATTGTAGTATTGACCATACGTTTCTCAGACTTATTCATCAAGGGGCTCACAATTATCTCTCTACAAATGTGAGGGACAAATTCCATCTTGGCCATTCACATTCATCTGCATGAAAACCACTGATCTCGATCTAAACTTTTATCATCACCCAGTCAAAGGTGACTTTTGACTAGATCAAAAATCAGCGACTCATCATGTAGGAATCTATAATGATCTCAAGTCAAAGGGCATTGTGACGCGGTTATATACGAGAAAAGCTTATAAGTAAATCCATGCAAACTTTCTCATAGTGGGTCGGTCCAAGACCTTGTACTCTTACAAGTGCCTATGACTTTGATTCGTGACTTTGATTCATATTTCCATACCTCATCAAAGTCATACTGGTCTTATTTCATCTTTGCTCCCGTGTAGATGACCGACCAGAGACATTTATGATAATCTATAAATATATCCAATGATACCGTTATCACTATAAACATGCAAATGAAATGATAACTTAAGGAGAATACTTTAAATAACATAAACGTTTAAAATACAATGATTTGCCCATAGGGTATAATTTCCGACGGAATGTATTAATGAAATATTTATTTACGACAAAAAAAAAAAAAAAAAAAGAAGAAGAAGAAGAAGAAGATATAGATAGAGCCCAATGGGAAGTTATCCTAACATAATTTTTTATTCATTAAATTCCAAAATTAAGATCTTTGAAAGTGTTAATTCATTTATCAATCCACCTAATTAACTTAAGTTGGCAAATATTTAATAACAAATGTAAAACGAGATTGAAAGTAATATGAGATGAATATTAAAATAAATTCTACATAATAATACTTTTCTAAAATATATGATACGATTGTATAATATTTAATTATTTAATAATAAGCTTGTATGGTTTATAATGACACCCTATCTGATCATAAAATTAGGCAGGACCCGTACTAGAAAAATCTTTTTTTTTTTTTTAAAAAAAAGGAGTTTAACTATTGCAAAATTAGAAAAGATAATTGCTTATCTATCATTAATAAATATAGAGAGAAAGGCAATGCATAGTAAACAAATAATTAAGTGAGTGAAAGAGTAGAGCTTTGTAGGCTTGTGGCTTGCTGGTTAGGGTACCATACCCTTAACCGGTAAGTTGCGAGATCGAATAGGCATGGAACATATACGTACGTAATTATTATTATCACAACATCATGAGGTATTTCCAAATTCCTCTCAATTTTATAAATACAACTAAACATATACTTGCATTTGAACTCTTGGCTTGATGGGGAACATTTTAGCTCCTCCATCCAAGTCAAGAGTTCGAAACCGCGAGTATGAATCAGAACCAAAGCGACCTTAGTGTGTCACCATGAGGTGTTTCAAAACGCCTCTCCTTTTCACAACTCATGTTTTTCCCCACTATTTCACCAAATCATCTTTTTAATTACTTCAACTAATCATTTGTTACGCCGCCATATACAACTAACCATAATTTTCGCCGGCATATCAAAAGTAAACCCCTCCATCTAATTAAGTTGCTATGCATATATAGGTTTAGCTAAGAAACTGTTATAAATAATTAAATACTTCCTCGATCCTAATCATAAGATTAAGTTGATTTTTTTAAAGAAATTAATGAAACTTCGTTAAATTAGTTTAGAGTATTTTTATTTTTTCTCCAAACTAATTAGTTTGACTCATAAACTAATATATAATCTAAGAATATACAATATACTATATGATTAAGTAACTTATTAGCTTCCTTAATATCTCCAAAAAAGTCAATTTGATCTCATAATTAAGATCAAAGCATAGTATTATGTTTGTGTGTGTGAAAGGAAGAGTCTTTCTAATATATTGCAATGTTGTCTTGAGAAGTCATGTCCTTAAAAATTAAGTTTATGAATTTAACATATGATTATTATGCTTGGTTGGACATGTACAGTTCTTCAAAATGCACCACTTCAAGATATTAATTCATTGTTTATAAATACCCTCATTATGACCCCATTTAAAGAAGAGAATGAGAAGCATTAGTTATTTCTTGTTGAGATTACTTTACTTTTTGTCATTTCTGTTATCATGTATCCTTCTAGAAATGATTCGTTTAATCTTGGGGAGTGCTGCTTCATGTCAATTGAAGGGGTTGCGGAATAACTTTTAATTAAGGAGCTTGACTCAGAACTGAATATTTTCTTGTTTCCTAACAGATTTTGCTAACCGGAACAAGGTAGTTTATCTAACTCATATGTTTAAAACTGTAGAGACTATTTAACAATCAAATTGATTATCCAAAAACATAGGAATTTTAAAACATAGGTTAAGATTTTATATTCATGACAAAAAAAAAAAACATCTTGTTTCAAATAGAAGGGATAGGTAATTACTACTCCACTAATTCTTGATATATGAGCTAAATAACTAATTTTGTATAGATTAAGAAAATTAGTTAAGTTAGTTATTTAAAAATCCCCTTGGTTCTTTGATCATCATCATTTGCATAAAAATTCTCTCTTAATATAAATTTCTTTAATATGTATAGTACACTCAATAGGCATAATTAAAAAAAAAAATTAAGTTTGAGAGATAAAATACTTATTATTATTATTTTGCTAAAACAGAGTTGAGTATTATAATTTGGACTAACCTAATCAATTATGTATATATATGTTAATATGTGTGTGTGTGTGTATATCACATGGGATTAAAAAGAGGGAGTATAATAATAAAATAAATTAGGGATCGTTTGACGCCTTGTTGAGTTATGGCTTGCTGGTGAGGGTACTACGCTCTAAACTGAAAAGGCACGAGTTCGAATAAGCAGACGATCGGAGGTGTTATATAACAATAATAATTTCCAAGTCATAAAGTATTTCAAAATACCTCTCTTTTTATTCTTTTCATCTTTTTATTTTTATTTTTTAAAAGGGTCAAGTAATAAGTTTGTCCCGAGAAGTTTTTGCTTAAGGGCAATGTTAACTGAAAGTTTTTATTGGCTCAATGTTGTCCCAGAAATTTTAAAATGTAGCAATATTGTCTGTAACATCCCAATTTTCGAAAGCGTTTTCACAGTATCTTGATCAGAGTAGAGCATCGGAAGTAAATAATATTTGAAAAGTAACGATAAATATCCACCGTAATGTATGTGTTTTTAACAGCGTTACAATTTTTTTTTTTTTCAAATGTCGATATCGTAAAGTATATGTCAATAGGACTTTCTCCAAAGGTTCCTACATCTGTCGGCTTACCCTTGTCTTTGATCCTGTTTACTCCGGATCCTGAAGCTATGGTAAGAGCTGAGGTTCAATGCCCATTGAACCTCAGCTAACGGTTAACCTCATGTTCATGTATAGTTATGTATGACAGTTATCTCATGACATCACAACTATATTCACATATAAAAAGCAATAACAACACACCACCGCATATAAATGTTATTACGATGCTGCACTATTCACCGGTGCCACGGTGTACATCCGTGTCCTCGGGCCGCTAGGAAAACTCAACGGCGTTATCATGACTATAACCCGTATAAAGCTGTATGTGTATGAACAATTCTTTTAAAAAATAGAGTCACAGTTTATGAACATATCTATCACATATAGATATACAGTAAACATCAGAGTTAGTGTTACAGTACGCGTCCGTACCTTTGTCGATGTTGTTGACGGTCGGGCGGTGATCACGCGTATCCTATAATGGTAATATCGTATTTATTAATTTATAAATAATATCCTAAGAGATATCCTTGGCCACTAATGACTATTTTGCCCTTGCAACATTTATTTTCCACTTTGTTTCCTCAAAATTCATAGAACAACGCTGGTACAAATATGGACAGCATTTTGTCTAACTTTGAAAAATCATAATTAATTCTACAAAAATCGAAACGAGGATCTGTAAAATTTCATGGAATCTTTAGGATGTATATTTTCAATTAAAAATAATCAATTTTCCTAGATTACATGGATCACTCCCAGGTTTAAAGTTTTGAGCCCCTGCCCAGAATTTTTTCCAGAAATTCGTAGCCCAACTTTAAGTATTTTTATCTCCCTGTAAAAAATCATTTTTACATGTTCTTGACATATTTAAAATCTATATGTCTATTTTTAACCATGAATTTTCTCAGAATTTTGTGACCATATTTTCAATATGAAAATTCTTGCGTTTTCATCACTGACTCCAGAAATTCTGAAACCGATGTAATTTCGCTAGAACTTTGTTACTTTGATGATTTTCTTCCAGAAATTTTTCCATAACTTCTTCTCCATCAATTTTTCGAAATAAAGACAATTTTGACTATAAAAACATGTAAATAAAATTATCCTAGCATATTTATGATCTAAGCTACTTCTATCTAAGAATTTAAGAACTAAAACTCAAAAAACTTAAAGCTAAAGCTAGAGAATTTACCAAGAACTTTGCTCCTCCTTTCTTCAAGGCTCTCACTCTCACTTTCTCTCTTAATTTCAGATTGCTTTGCTTGCTTTGGGTGTGAAGAATATGAAGATGTTGGGGGTCTATTTATAGAAAAACATTGAGGACACAATTGGCATTTAAATGTGACAAAAATTCACCCCAACCCATGGATTAAAAATGCACTTTTTGAGACTAAATCCTAGCCTTTGCACATGCCTCCCGATATGCTCTTCTAACAGCCACTTTTATTGTGCTTTTTAATTATCTAATTGCTTTAATCATTCTTAAAAACCTACCCATGTGCATGTGCCACCTTTTTTGACTTTTCAAAACTAAAATGCTTTTAACTTCATCAACTTGATCCCACCTCCGTAAACACCAACCTTCACATTAACTATTTCATGCATTTTTTTATTAACTAAATATTCCACGGTCCTATCTCTAATTGGTGTCTTTGAAAGAATTGGTTCTTCAACATAAATGTTTAATCTCTTCTCATTCTTCCCTTCTCCAAACCGTCTCCTCCTCCCTCTTTCTTCATCCTCTTCCATTTTATCCTCTTCCACCTTATCCTCTTCCATGCTATCCTCTTCCATTTGTTGACTTAAATTCCCTCATGTGTTTGATAAATAATATCTAGATATTATGAGTTTAAATTCTTCCCATTGGTTCTTTTATTTTTTACAAGGATTAAGCTTCTTATTTATTTAAGCCCTTAGATTAACTTTATGAGGTTAAATCTTGACCCTTAGATTTTAGTTGCAATTGTTGATTTTTCAAAGCTTGATTAGAGTTTAATTAACATCTTAATCTAGAGCTTAATTGCCTCTTGATTATTGCATTAGTGGTTCTTAGAGTAGTTGATGATTGTTAATAACTCATTTAGTGCTAATCCTAACCTCTTTATTGGTTTTTGTCTCTTAATTATCCCAATATAACTTTAATTAGTCTAATACACCTCTAATTAATGACTATTAATATTAATTATAAAGAATTATCTAGATATCCCATTAGTGTATTTTTAATTGCTCATTAATTATTAGTAATTGCCCCTTAATTGTTTCAAGTGTTTTGATAATTCTTTATGGCCTTTTATGAATTAAATATGAGTTAGGTATTAATTTAATCTCTTGACAATTATAAAAATTGGTGTTTAAGGTCATTTGATTAATTATGGAGCCTTTGTTCAACTTATTTACTTTAATGAAGACTTTAGTTGATCATTAATTATCCTTGATTTCTCTAAATTTATTTAGGTATTTTCATAACACTTTCTTGCTCTTTAAAATTCTTCATGAACCATAGCTTAATATGGTATTTATTATATTTTATGGTATTTTATGATGCCCAACAAAATTAAATCATTGGCTACCTTAATCCTAAAGAAAAATTATCTAGAAAATAGGATAAACTCATCACAAAATTTGAGACCACATATTCATCTATTTTAAATAGTCTTTATCTATCAAAATATAGTGGTTATGCTAAATGTGATTTTTAGGGTATTACATTTCTCCCCCCGTTAAATAAAATTTCGTCCTTGAAATTTGCTCTATACTAACTGGACTTTGAACCAAAAATCATGGAAATGCACATTAACAAAATGTTTTTATGTCTAAGCCGCTTCTTTCGGTGATCAAGAATTTGCTCCAGCTTAATTACGACGGTGTGGTCATGTCGTACCTTGACATAACAAAAATGTTTTCGTGGCGCCTACACACGGTGGCCACTTAAGACACCTCATACTCTATGTCACGATTGCGATCTGATTGGTATAATTGAGAAACACAGAAAATGTTATGGAGATTAATCGGGTTCGGGGGTAAGGTTATCTGGTAAGTGACCGGTTCACGTTTAACTAAAATTTTCGAATGGTCTTACATAACGTGGACTAAATTTTCGCCTCTGAAGCCTTCTCCCTTTTGTCGTCGTAGCTCTTCCCGTCTACTTTGTCTTGCTAGAAGTTGTCTTTTGAATAAAACGATTTGTTCGGAGGTCTAGTCAACCGCATCTAGCCCAAGCAATTTCGCGCTCGATAAGGGTGACCGATACGTACGCCCTTGTCATCTGATCGTATAAACTCGAAAAACTCTAGACATCTAGTCTATTCCCGTACTATGCTTACTTAGCACGCACTCTAATATTCAAATAATAATCTTATTCATTTTTTGTACTTAGGTATAGTATTCACACATAGGACCTTCTCGTCCTTCCTCATCGTGCTTGGTTACGCAGCCCTTCTTCTCGACCCATTCAAACCTCTCGGCTTAACACATATTGGCCTTCCGGCTCAATTCATTACCACAACACTAGGGACCTTAGCCCTACTACCTGGTATAGTGAATATTTTGCTAGACTCGTACTGTTAGACATTCTAGTCTAAGGTCACTATGACAATTCGCATTTCACACAGTGCTAAGTACCACTGCCTTAAGGCCTAGGGATACCGCCTCGTGTATATTTGTACACCTAGATCTCGAGCATTTGCTCGTCTATTTTATCTGAGTTTTTCCTATTCAGGCTCTCAAACTATTTTAGAAGCTCAACTATTCCTTAGTTCTTTAAGGTTTTTACTAGTCCCCACACAAGAATTATTGATTGTATTAGCAATTTTTTTCTTAGCCAAATAAACACTACGCCAAACTTCTAACATAAGATGAGGACTTAAATTCTCAAAAGATTTTTATCAAAGTGAGGAAAAGTCAATGTACTATTCTTGAAGCAACCGAAAAAATAGTTTCAACGAAATCCGAACTATGAAATTCATATGCTACTACAAACTTCATGTCCAATACTTATCAACAGATGCAAATAATAAGAAGAAAAAAATTCAACTTCAGTTACTACAGTAATCTACACATTCCATTTTATGTTTTATCTCCATTTTATGTTTTATATACCTGAAATCTAATGGTTTGGATAGGAGTTCAACATAAACATATTAGTACGGTGGTGTACTAAAGTAGGGTTTCAGAGCATCAACAACAACAATACTAACTCTTAATTAATCCAGTTTACTAGAGTGTACACTCAAAATTTCATATTTAGAGCTTTATGTCTTTAAAATCCAGGAATATAATCCTTATGGTTTCTGTTCTTACCAAGCACCAAAGATAAATTCAAATTTGCCGAGCCAAATAGTTCATGTATGTTAACTTGAAGACGCTCATCAAAATTTCAAAATGAAACAAGGATATAAGATGCATGGTTATCTCATTATGTTACGGTGATAAGAAATCTTAATTTGAATGGATCAAAAGTACAATGTATTTCAAAACAAAATGGTCCCTATATAATGCATGTCACAAAATTCAACCAAGTGCCCTTTTAATAGTTAAGACTAGTTTATTCATCAGGCTTCATTTAATTTTAACATGCATCCTTTTGAACTAATCCCATTTTAACACACCAATAACTAACAATCAGACTTACGACATAAGAGATTACTAAAACAAAGTTAATGGATGGTCAAGTAATTTGAGAAAAATGATATCAACAATATTTATTGGTTCAGACCTTCACAAGTGTGATAGCAAAATTCAAAGAGTGGTAGTGCACATATAAAATGGAACTTAATATAGTATACTCCAAGCTACTTTCATGAATTAGATTCCGTTAAAGATTTTCTTGTATAATGAAGTAAAATTTCCAAACTCGTATTTGCCAATATAATTAAATGAAGCAAGTAATATCACAAGGATGTACAAGTCATAACATCATTAGACATGCAAACTCTTTTTAGAGTAGGTTAACCCAAAATACTTAGATTTTCAACTAACTATTTAAGTGTTACTTCCTAACATATGACTAACACCCTATGCAAGCGTCACCATTTAGAGTTCTTACAACTAGGTTGGTTGGACTACAATAATTACATGCATAAACTTTAATGAAATACCGTAACAATTTGCACTTAACAATATTTAACAAATTTAAAGAAGAATCACTTTCAAAAACATAGTTTCAAGCTAGCTTAGTTGGGAAAATTTAAGTGAAATGCTCAGGTTAGATTTCTAAGTGAACAAACAATTGGTCAACGTTCTGTCTATGAGTTATATTTGGTTGAAAATTTTTAGAAATAAAGTAAGCGTTTAGGCATATGTGTAACATACTTAATGTATTAACTCCTACGAGTTTCAAGTCTTAACAACAACCTTAAAGTGCAAATATCCAATGCAATCTCATATCGTACAAAACATGTTTAGTAGTAAGCATATGATCACAAAAGATTTTCAATGTCAAACTAGAGAACACTAGATTCTAATCATGCAAATGGTCCAAATGATAAGAGAGTTCATACAAGGCATTGCTTGATTTATCATAAACTTCATGATGATGCTTAAATTCTATTCAATGGGACATATTTCTTCACAACAACATAAAGAAAGGGATTTTTGAGTTTTGCCAAGATATAACTAAAACATTTAAAACAAAAACAATCGTGCATATAAGGAAACCAAACTTAATATTATATACTAATACCACCTAATCCTCACTTCCCTTCTTATGTACTTTCAAGTTTTTATTCAAACACCAGTATGGATGCCAACAGGTTAACAGAAACTAATTGTTTTCTAGACTTGCCTAATATACTTAGGCATTAGTCTACTAATAGCTCATACTTCATAAAGAGTCTTTCAATACTAGCTAAGTTGTCCCTCATCATTTAAGATATCTCGTACTATCTATGAAGACAAACTGGCCTAGGGTGGTAGAGCAAAATGGACCACCTATACGGCCCTCAATGATGCCTTGATTATGATTATGCCCGGGTTCATAACGATAATCAGGACTCCAATGAAAAAGTATTGCTGTAGGTACTAGAATTGGTTTTATGTGTGGTTGTCTATTTCTACCTCTACACCTGTTTCTATCTCTCGCTTTGTAATTGTGAGAACGGTATCTTCTCATTACTACCATTGATCATTTGCATGGCTCATGTTAGTTAATCAAAATCAAGAATGACATCAATGTCATGAAAGGATAATCGAGATAAAGTCTATAATATATTCACGTCTGTTCATATACGTAATTCGATTCAGACATGTTTTAAAAGCAAAAGATGTCACACCTAGTGGTGTAACTACTTTAGGATAATCTATAGGCATACGCGCCCTAAACGTCTTATACATAAATATGAAATAAACGAGTGATTAGCACTCGAATCATATATTGCCTAGAGTAGATTCCTATTGAGAGGTAGTCCCTTGGACCTCCCACAGGAATTTTTTCGGCCTCTCACTTGTTCGGTGTTATTACCTGGCCTAAGTTTTGTGGCCTTATCACTCGTAGTTGTCTAACTCTATCTCTACCTCTACCTTGGCCTTTAGGAACTCCAGTTCCTTGCAAATTTGCCATCTTATCTTTCTATTAAGAATGACACACATTGAGGAATACTGTAATTTTCTAAACAAACATATACTCCACATAAGGTAATACACCCGTCATAATAGCTAACTGACTTTAATACCTGTAGTCATATTTAACGTTTTCTTATTGTCATACTAATGGCTATTCGTTTACATGTTGCCTAAAATGTTCTGCCTTTAGAAAGTTCGTTCGTAGAGTGCTTATCAGCTCTTTGTGTGTACTCACGACACATCGCAGGGTATTTGGGTTTATAAAAAGATTCACTTTCGGAATCATCTTGGTAGCTTAACAGCTGGAAATACACACGGTTACCATCGACGGATGAATGATCTGATCCTATAGGTCTTTTCTGGCTCAGAGGGTATACTAGCCATTGGTTTTGGGTCCACTACGTCCAGGGATACTGAATGAAAAGGTCCTTGATCATATATGGTTTCGTAAGGATATTCCGGATCGGGGGCATTCAGGTTCGGGATCAATTATCGGAGCAATATCATATTCAAGAGCAGAAAGATGTATTAGCTCAAGGTTAAGTTCTAGAGTGGGGTATAACGATCGAGGTTGAAGTGCAGGTTCAGGATTGTACACTAGCTTAGGATAGTATATTTCTGAGGGTTTATGGTTATGAATGGGTACAAGGGGTTTTTCAAGGCTTGGGTGATCTACCGACTCAAGGTGGTACACTGGTTCGGATTAATATACTAGTTCGAAATGATACACTGGTCTAGGGTTGTAGGATTCATCAAAATACTCTGGTTTGAAATGGTACTCGGGTTCCGGATCAGCTACCGGTTCGGACTCATTTATTGGGGCAACATGCTGTTCAGGGTGGTATTCTGGCTCTGGCTCGTCATCGGGGTAGTTGGCATATACTTGTGGTCTAAATGGTATTTTGGAGTGGGGAAATATGGTTCTGGTTCGAGCATAGGCATAGGGGGTGGATTCGTTGGTTCCGGGTTCAATCTTACTTTTACGTTTCCAAAGACTAATGACCGACGTGCTACACGTCTCCTTCTCCCATAATAATTTACGTAGGGAAACTCGTCTGTTTATCACTACAACAACACCAGGGTTTTATCAGTACTTGTTTTCAAAAGATGCTCTAAGATAATGGCTTAGAGCCCAACTTAGTTAATCAAACCGATTGGCCAGGTAGGTGTCTATCATGGGGGTCTCACCGACTTTACGGCGACTGAATGACTGACCCACATAGACTAGCCCTGCCTTCGGCACCAATTGTTTACTATAACTTAGCCAGGTTCTTGCCAGGCAAAATGCTCTTAGTTGAAAACCTCCGAACCTAACTCCGTTACTCAAACAATCGGCCAGGCCGGTGTATTTGTGGAAGCCTCGCCGAGGTTAACGATGACGATTGACAACCACAAAACCCTTTCTAGACACCAGACTGTTTGGAGTAGCATAGTTAAATTCATGTCAGGATGTCTGCTCTGATACCAAAATGTAACATCCCAATTTTCGAAAGCGTTTTCACAGTATCTTGATCAGAGTAGAGCATCGGAAGTAAATAATATTTGAAAAGTAACTGATAAATATCCACTGTAATGTATGTGCTTTTAACAGCGTTACAATTTTTTTTTCAAATGTCGATATCGTAAAGTATATGTCAATAGGACTTTCTCCAAATCGGTTCCTACATCCGCCGCTTACCCTTGTCTTTGATCCCGTTTACTCCGGATCCACGAAGCTATGGTAAGAGGCGAGGTTCAATGCCCATTGAACCTCGGGTAACGGTTAACCTCATGTTCATGTACAGTTATGTATGACAGTTATCTCATGACATCACAGCTATATTCACATATAAAAGCAATAACAACACAGCCACCGCATATGAATGTTATTACGATGCACTATTCACCAGTGCCACGGTGTACATCCGTGTCCTCAACGCTAGGAAAACTCAACGGCGTTATCATGACTATAACCCGTATAAAGTTGTATGTGTATGAACAATTCTTTTTAAAAATAGAGTCACAGTTTATGAACATATCTATCACATATAGGTATACAGTAAACATCAGAGTTAGTGTTACAGTACGCTTCCGTACCTTCGTCGGTGTTGTTGACGGTCAGGCGGTGATCACGCGTATCCTATAATGGTAATATCGTATTTATTAATTTACAAATAATATCCTAAGGGATATCCTAGCCACTAATGACTATTTTGCCCTTGCAACATTTATTTTCCACTTTGTTTCCTCAAAATTCGTAGAACAACGCTGGTACAAATATGGACAGCATTTTGTCTAACTTTGAAAAATCATAATTAATTCTACAAAAATCGAAACGAGGATCCGTAAAATTCCTTGGACTCCTTAGGATGTCTATTTCTAAGAAAAATACTCAATTATTCCCAGATTACATGAGTCACTCCCAGTTTTAAAGTTTTGAACCTCTGCCCAGAATTTTTCCAGAAATTCGTAGCCCAACTTTGAGAATTTTTATCTCACTGTAAAAAACTCATTTTAACATGTTATTGGCATATTTGAAAATCCCTATAAGTATAATTTAATCATGAATTTTCCCAGAATTTTTTAACTTCATTTTCAACATAAAATATGGGCATTTCTATCACGATTTCAAAGATTTCTACCCAATGAATTTTCGCCAGAGCTTCGCTACTTTGCTCATAGTTTTCCAGAAATTTTGCTATACCAAGTGGCTCATCTAATTTTCGAAATATCACTATTTTTGACTATAAAAACATGATATTAAAATTACTCTAGCATATTTAAAATCAAAGCTACTTCTAACTATGAATTTAAGAACTAAAACTTAAAGAACTTAAAGCTAGAGCCGAGAACTTACCAAGAACTTTGCTCCTTCTTCTCCAAGACTCTCACTCTCACTTTCCCTCTATGTTTCAGTTCCTATGCTTGTGAATTGATGAGAAAATATGAAGCATATGGCTTGCTATTTATAGGAAAATGGTATGGTAATTGGGTAAATATTTGCAACTTTACTCTTCTTGTGTATGAACCCTTGGATCTATACTTAGTAAGGAAGTTTTAATCTCATCCATCCATGTGATTAGAAAACCCTAACTTAATCTCTAAGTTTTGCTTTTTGAGAATTAATTTACTTTAATGAAATCTATTTTTGGTTGCTTGATCAATTACCAATACTTTTGAATTACGTGTATGTATCTTGATTAGTAGTTGGATATCAAGATTTATGGTCTAATTAGATTTCCCTGGTTGTGCTAAGCTTATTCTTCAACGTTTGCAAAAATAGCCTTTACTAGGCTTACTTTCAAGGTTAAATTATGTGGGTTCAAAATAAGTTCTTATATTTTCTCCAAGGTTCCTACTTCTTCACAACTATTTAAATTTGTATAAATTCTCACTTTATTTGTTGTTTTGAGTTCTTACTGTGTACATAAGATATTTACTGGATTTCAAACCATTATCAAATTTGCTTTAATTTAATTTTTCTCTCTCTTTATCCTCTTCCATTCTCATTAATACCTTATCTCTAAGTACCATATCCTCTTCTATGCATTTAACTATCCCATGTGCTAGCCTATAATATTAATCAACTATGCTTCTTCCTATTCAAGCAATCCGTCTAATTATATATCTAATGTGTTTCTTTAATAGGAAAAATAATCAATAGTTCTATCTCCTAATTGGTTGGTCTCTTTTTTTGACTCTTCAACTCTAATAAAATATAATTCATCAATTTTGCTCTCAACTTCCGTAAACAACATCATTCCCATTAACCATTTCATTCCAATTTCCTTTTTGCATGAGCCACTTATGTGGACTTTTCAACACTGATATATAATGATTTAATTTCATCCACTTGAGTAATTATATGATAAATTCTCATTTCTTCTATCCCTTCCTTTGGAGTTGGTCGACATGCACAACAAGTTGAAGTCTTGGATAGTTTTATTTGTGGCGTTAAACCAATGATTCAAATGCTCCAGTTGGTCTAATTAATTTGTTTAAGAATTAAGGCTTGTTAGACAAATACTATCTCATTTTCCTTGGCCTAATTATTTTCAAGATATTGTTTTAGAAGGCTTGGCTCTCATGGCTCCAACAAGGCTATTTTGACTTTAATTACTCCATGGGAATTAATTAAGATAATATCTTAGATTTTATTACAAACTTTATCTTGTATATTATATGGTATATTCTCTTTTATTACTCTAATATACCATGATAACTTAGTTATAATTTCCATCTATCTCTCCCATGTGTTATTTATCTTGAATACTTGGTTCACACTCCTCCACACATGCTAGACGAAAACAAAGACTTTTGGGGCAGATTTTATGAAGCAATTAATGTCATATCCAAATCCCCAAATGTCCTTTGCAACTAGGTGACAACTTGTAGTTGTTTAGTTAGCTAATCAAGTTACATTTGAATGTTATTTAACTAGTCTTTTGTGTCTTCCTTGCCCTTATATTTGAAAATCTTCAGCCATTAGGAGAAGGTTTTATTGCGTTAAGATCATTAAAATGGCTATTATTTAATATCACATTTTATAGTCACTAATATGTAGTCTCATAATCAATCATTGGTTAATAAATTTTTACAAGGATTTCACTTTATGAGGCTTAATTAAGGCCTTTAACATATGCCACTAAATCAATTGTGAATGTTTATGAAAATAATTCAATTAACATAGATTGAATTATCCACTAATTGTTGGCAATTTTCTCTAATTGGTTTAATTATTTTCTCACAACTTTTTAGCTTTTCATGGCCATTTATGTACCATGTATTAATTTAATAATTATAGGGCAATTTTGTGGTATTTTATGATCCCAAAATTAAATTAGAGAATTTTGGTTTTTGATTACCTTAATTCTTAGAGAAAATTCCCTAAATTAACATAAATATGTTACTCAATTTTGAGACCATATATTTACCTATTTTTAATAGGCACTATTTATCAAAATATAATATTTATGATAAATATGAATTTTAGGTATTACACTACTATATTTTATTTTTTCAACTGAAAATGATGTCGCTTCAAGGCTATGAACTTATGATGAAAAAACAAATTTCTCATAATCATCCTGTCCAAAACTCTTAACTGAACTGACTAGGAATTAATTCACTAATCTAATTGACTGAACAAAGTTGAATTTTCATGCTATAAATAGAAGAGGGGGGGGGGAATTGCAATAGGTGACTCCTCCTAAGGTTCTAATTAATTCAACTATTGGAGCCTTGTAGCTTGTTGGCTACCCTATTCCCCAAGTTATTACTCCCTTTGTCCTTAGTATAAAACATATCCAAGAAGTTGATCTTGATCCTAAATATAAGATATATTTTTTCATATTTGTCAATATTTTTCCAATTTATTCCTTTTTATGGTTCTTTAACAATAATGAAGGAAATAAGGAAATTAAAGAAAATGGGTAGGGTATTTTAAAATATATATATTATATTAACTAACTTAACTTACTACTGTAATCTAATTAAATTAGGTAAATATTTCTTATATTAAGAAACAAATGAGTACTTTTTATGTCATCCAAAAGAGATCGGAATATGTTAACATAAAGAAAAACGCAGCTAACGTCGCTGTCGATCTCTTGGCTCTCTGGTTAGAGCGTGTTCGCTTTATCTGGCAAGTGAAGGGATCGATTCAGCATGTACAGCGATCACTCTGTTTCGTTCCCTCAAAAATGAGGTGTTTTAAAACACCTCTCCTTTTGCAAATTCTAAGTATGATGAATCACATCAAACAAATTATACTTAATTAACAGCAATTTTTGTTACTTTATTTTTATGAGATATGTTATCTGCGTCTTCAATTACGGTTATATACACATTATAGTATATTATCCTGATAACATTGGAAATCAATTGCAAAATATTTTAAAATCTTATGGAAATGAATATACAAAGATATCTATCTACACACATGAAGATATACCACTCTATTAATTCTTATTATAAGTCCAATTTAATCAAATCTCACATACTAAGAAATGAAAGTTGAAACATTTAATGCCTTAAATTGATTATATATTTCAAATTTGCGCTTGTTTAATACTTCCTCCGTGAGGAACGTTTAACCAAATCTTACAATTCAAAATGTCGGTTAATAATAATAAATGTGTTAAAATTGTAACTCTATTTTATTAAAATGCCCTTATCTATGAGAACATAGGGAATAAGAGAGATGATAAGGAAATTATTACAATAAAGAGGATTGTAGAAGAGAGAAACTAAGAAAATAAATATGGTAGAAGTAATGGATCATTGGAGGCTGTAAAAATTTATTATATTGATATTAAATATGGTAATTAAATAAGAACAAAATGAGAAAGTAAGAAGTAAAAAATAAGACATTCTTTAAATATTTCTTATAAAAAAAAACTATGTATGTGTAGCGGTTTTTCCTTATAAAAAGAAATGGAGGGAGTAATGAGTATTGAAAAAATATGTTATAAATTTTCTCGCACAGTCGCACCTATATCTTCAATAAGTGTAAAATTGGAAAACAGTTATTAACAACTCTCAGGGTGGACTTATATTTAGAACACAAATTTTTGACAATGGACTTATGATAAGGACTAGAGTGGTATATAAATAATACATATAACCCTCAATAGAAGACATATTTTAATAAAGAAATTGAATTATAAAATAGGTCATATATTAAGAATTAAAAAAGGTAATTATACTCTTCAAAGTAAATATTATTAAAGGTCTTAGCAGTTATTTGTTTTTTTTTTTATTTCATGATGTTAGGTTGTTTATAAGGTTAAACTGAAACTTGAGGTAAACTTAAAGGATGACACGTATTTATACTTTAGCCTAGATAATTTTATTTCTATATAAGAAAAATGGAAATGTAGATTCACTAAAACAAACAAATAAAAAAAGAAAATGTCAAACTGACAAAGAAAGCACTACTACAAAAATTGGATACTATTACCCTAAAAAACGTCCTTATTAAAAAATAGAAAGTAAAAAATGAAGGCGTGGCATTCTTGTAAATATATGGAAGGAAAATGAGCCTTAGCGACTTGAATTGAATTCGGTCGCCAATATTTAAACTTAGGCGACTGAATTCAATTCAGTCGTCCAAATTGGAATAAATTTTTTTTTTTAGAATAAAATTTATTTGTTTGGCACCGTAAGTTGGTTTGTTTTTTTAATTTTTTTAACATTGGCGACCCGAATTCAATTCAAGTCGCCAATTTTGATTTTAGGCGACTGGATTGCATTCGAGTCGCCCAAATCAGATTTTTTGGGCGACTGAATTGCATTCGGGTGGCCTAAAATGAATTATTTGTAGATTTTTTTGGCTCTAAAAAACTCTTGAAAATTGATATCATTTTTGAGACTTTAGACTACCTAAATACCAATTCAGGTCGCCTAAAATGAAATTTTTGGCGCCATTTAGGATTTTTTTGGCTCCAAAAAACTCTTGAAAATTTATATCATTTTTGAGACTTTAGACTACCTAAATACCAATTTAGGTCACCTAAATTTTTTTTTAAGACTTTAGACTACCTAAATACTAATTCAATCGCCTAAAATGAAATTTTTGGCGCATTTAGGATTTTTTGGCTCCAAAACTCTCTTGAAAATTGATATCATTTTTGAGACTTTAGACTACCTAAATACCAATTCAGTCGCCTAAAATGAAATTTTTTGCACCATTTAGGATTTTTTGGCTCCAAAAACTCTTGAAAATTGATATTGAGACTTTAGACTACCTAAATACCAATTCAGTTCGCTTAAAATAAAATTTTTGGCACCATTTAGGATTTTTTGGCTCCAAAAAACTCTTGAAAATTGATATTGAGACTTTAAACTACCTAAATACCAATTCAGGTCGCTTAAAATGAAATTTTTGGCACCATTTAGGATTTTTGGCTCCAAAAAACTCTTGAAAATTGATATTGAGACTTTAGACTACCTAAATACCAATTCAGGTCGCCTAAAATGAAATTTTGGCGCCATTTAGGAATTTTTTGGCTCCAAAAAACTCTTGAAAATTGATATCATTTTTGAGACTTTAGACTACCTAAATACCAATTTAGGTCGCCTAAAATTTTTTTGAGACTTTAAACTACCTAAATACCAATTCAGTCGCCTAAAATGAAATTTTTTAATTTCATTTATCCCTTCTCTCCTCTGCCTCGCACACCATTTAATTCCCCCACGTACGCCTTACTCTTCTCATTTTCGATCTGCACATACACCTTCCTCTTCTCTCCTCTACACCCCATCTTCTCTTTCGATCTATTCCTACTCCTTCAACACTCTTCGATTTGGCTGGGCGAGGAGACCGAGCAACGAGACGCCAGAATCTGCACTTCGGAACAAGAGTCACCATCGATTTCATCCAAAACGCTATCGCTAGTAAGTGTTTTTTTAGATCTGACTCTTGTTGATTTTTTAGATCTGAGAGGGCACCAATTTTTGCAGATCTTGAAATCTCCTCGTGGCTCCAAGACGATACTATGAACACCAAATCTCTTGCAGATCTGAAATTACTCTGTTTTTTGCATTATTGTTCCTTATTCCTTCCATTTAAGGGGATTACAATGTGAGTCGTTAGTTACTTGTTAGGTTTTTTTTCTTTCTTTTTTTTTCATTGTATCTTCTTTGTTGTCTTTGTTTTGATTACTCTCTTTGTGTTCTTTTCTTGTTCTTGCTGGTTTTGGAATTTCTTGCTTGTAACATTAAAAAAAAAAAAGTATTTCTGGAATTTGATTTTTGATTTGTTCTTCCATGGCCAACTCCGTCGGGGTTTTTTTTTTTTAAAAAAAAAAAAAAGCGATAAGAGCGACTTGAATTTAATTCAGTCGTCTTATGTAAGACGACTTGAATTAAATTCAGTCGCCAAAAGTATTTTTTTTTTACTACGTCTCACGAGACGTCCCTAGAAAGAAGGACGTTATATGGGTCAAATTTAGGACGTTTTTGATATTTTTTGTAGTAGTGAAGAGAGGGAAAGCATTCATAAGTTTAAGGGGTTTAAACTTCTCATGAGAAGAAGAAGATTCCTACACACACATAAAATAGTGGGATCCACATATATATAATGCTCATTATATATATATGTGGGTCCCACAATTTCATGTATGTGTGACATGAGAAAACACTTCTCCTACAACTTGAGAAGTGTTTTTCCCTAAGTTTAATGATGTATTCCCAAACACCTCTCATTTTTTGAGGGTTTTTCTTATTAACTAATGATACTAAATTATTTGTTTTTTTTATAAAAAGTATTAAATTCTTAAAGTGAAATAATAAATGTGTATATATAATTTATCTTTTTATCTATATGATGCTTTGTAATTTCTTTATAATTTTCATTTTTAAGATGTTGTAATTTGCATTTTTCACTTCAGAATCTCACCTAGTGTAACTACAAAAAAAAAAAAAAAAAAAATAGTTTTTTTGCGGCGGAAAAATTCCCTCGCAAAAAAAGCTATTTTCCGTCGCAAAACTGATTTGCGGCCCGAATTTGCGACGGAAAAAATTTTCCGTCGCAAAAAGGCCCTCGCAAACCAATTTTCCGTCGCAAAATGCTTCTTTCCCTCGCAAATCCAAAATTTTGCGACGGAACATTTTCCCTCGCAAAATCCAAGATTTTGTGAGGGAAAATCCTTTCCCTCGCAAAATTTTCAAATTTTGCGAGGGAAAAGCATTTTCACTCGCAAAATTTTGATTTTGCGAGGGAATCCTCTTCCTCGCAAATTCTGAAATTTTGCGAGGGAAAACTTTTCCCTCGCAAAATTTAAATTTATTTTTTAAAAAATAAAAATCAGAAAAAATAAAATAATTACATAAAAAAATATTAAAAATTAGAAAATAAAAAGACTTGTATATCATAAAAATAAATTGTAACAATCATAAGAATTTACATTAGCAAAAACAAAATATTACAAATTATAATGTTTCACCAAAATGAACTAAAAACAAGTCTAAACAAAATATTAGAAAATTGTGACAAAATTGTTTGCTTTTTCTTTCTTGCATTGGTCATACTACAACATAAAGAGGTTATTTTACATGTATCCAAAGAACGCAAAGAATGTCAAACAAAGCACACACAATAATTGACAAGGTTTGGTAGCATTTATGGGAAAAAGTAAAACATGAGGAAACAATAAGATGAACCAAAGAGTTCTGTTAAAATCCACACTTGAGAAAATAATGTCTCCAAGCGGATGTGTATGATTGAAGTAAGAAAGCAAAAACCTTAAACAAATGATTGTATTGAAAACAAACTTATGAACTAACCCTCCTACCAACAACTTGAACTTCTCCATCTTTGTCACTTTATCTTCTTCTTTACTTGATAACAACACGTTCGGCCAGTCTTAATTCCCGCAATTCAAAGACAAAGCTTCATTATATTTTTCCCATCTCAAGATAAATTTAACAAATAAAGGAAAGACCGGAAAACACTGTAATGTCTTCATCAAGTATCAAAACCATTGATAAAATCATAAAAACTTGCCTTTACTATAATCTTCATTTTGAAGGCTCAAAATATCTAACATAATTGTTAAGAAACATGGGATCTAACACCTTTCTCGCCACCGATGGTGACTAGCTTTTTGTTCAGAAATTAAAACTTCCGATAAAGTTTTATAATGATAAGAGGCTAGTTTAACACGAAACAAAAAAATAAATATATCTCCGCCTAAAGTTGAGCATCCCGATACGCAAAGCGAAGTCTCACAATTGAATTATACGAGAATGTGTGGGTCATGTCCAATGTTACCACTAAATCCCCCTAAATATCACCAACCATCTCATCAAATAAAAAAATCACAATGTGAAAAGAGTCACTTAAAAAAATCCAACCCTGAACCAAGAAAGTAAGAAATCAAATAAAGTTTTAATTAACCTGATTCATGTTGACAACTCATGACCCATGAAACAACCTCATTGACATCCACTTCTAACTTTCCCAGAAGATCAAGGGTCGACAGTCCCCAGTATGCCCCACTCATTCTTAGATGCTCCATCACCACAGATTCAAAGTCATCTTTCCTCTGAAAGCCTAGTAAGGAAAATGATAGAGGAAAAAGTAATAACACAAAAGACATGAAAATCTTAAGCATAAAAAAGAAGTAGTCAGCCACTCAAGATGACATCTTTCCTTCAGTTATAATACATAAATGGGAAGCTCACCTTTTCAGTGGCTAAAATATATTTAACATGTTCCTCAGTCACCAGCTCCCCCATCTTCCAAGCCACTGAAGAATGACAATAATAACACTCTTGTAACATACGATCTTTAATTAAACTCAACAAATTTAAAACAAAGCAAGAAACATATTAATCATGCAGCCCCACTAATAACATATACTAATTCGATTTGTGGGTCTTATGACCCAACAAGCGGTGCTCAAAACCTTCCCTTTTGTCATTGGCTACAGTCCCACGTCCTACCCATCTCCCAGTTCCATGTGTTCTTACAGATTAATCTCACACAAACACCCGCACACACAACCATCACTTGCTGAACTAAACTATCTAATTAATCAACAAAAATTAATTCCAACTCCTTTAGAAATTAGAAATCAAAATCAATGGATGGGTTTTTCAAACCAGAGGAATTTGATCGATATTGGTGTTGCTCAACTAGGATTGCATTTGAATGACAAAAATCATACGAAAATGAGATTCTAGAACTCATGGGATCCCCACAATTTCCAGAGAAAAACTCAAGAGCCATTGGAGGAAAAAATCGCTAAAACTTCAAAACTAAAGATTAAAGAAGAAGAATGTAATAGCGGTGAGGGTAAAGTGACCTAGAAAGTATTTAATAGTGACAAGACTATATCGCACCAGTTCAAATCGCGAACGGCAACGAAGACCTGGCGAGGACGAGCATCAACGGAGCCCTAGCGAGGACGAGCAGCGATGGAGACACGCGAGCCGAAGAGGGACGGAGAAAGAAGAGGGAGGATGCAAAGACTGAAAGGGGCAGCGACGGAGACCGGCTCGGCGGTGGCAGTGGGGAACGGACGGAGCGACCACGGCGACGGCGAGCGCAGAGGGAGGAAGTGAGCACGAGAGGGAGGAGAGGAAGAGACCGAGGGTGTAAAATGAAAGAGGAAGGAAGGGGGATTATAAATGATTTTCGAGGGAACATGACTTCCCTCGCAAAATTACTCTTATAAATGATTTTGCAAGGGAAAATAGCTTCCCTCGCAAAATTAAATCTACAAAATATCTAGACAATATTATAGAGATATTTTGTGAGGGAAACCTAGTTCCCTCGCAAATTGGAGGAAAATTGCTCCCATTTTGCGAGGGAACTTGGTTCCGTCGCAAAATGGTCATATTTTGCGAGGGAAAATTTTTTCCCCTCGCAAAGTATGATCATTTTGCGAGGGAAACATAGTTCCCTCGTAAAATGGGGGGAAATTGGCAGGATATTTCCTCCCAAAAAAATGGTCAATTTTGCGAGGGGAAAATTTTTCCCTCACAAAATGGTCATATTTTGCGGGGAAAATTTGTCCCTCGCAAAAATAACCCTTTGCGAGGGAAACATAGTTCCCTCACAAAATGGGGGAAATTGGTGGGAAATTTCCCCCCCCCCCCCAAAATTTTGCGAGGGAGAAAATTTTCCCTCGCAAAATGTTTTTGTGAGGGAAACTTATTTCCCTCGCAAATTTACCCTAATTTGCGACGGAATTTTTTCCGTCGCAAATTGGGCATTTTCTAGTAGTGTATAATATCTAATTTGTTGCTTAAAGCTAGTCTTAGCTACCATGATAGCCGTAATCAAAAATAAAAAGAAAACACTACATGATACCCCTTATAATTTAAATCCGAAGTATAAATAGTTATCTTGCTATTGACAAAAAAATTGTTATCTTAATTTAAATCAAATATTTTTGATATAGGATTTTAAGAGATTTATTGAAGAAAATTAGACATGTTATTATATTATATATAGAATAAAATATTCATCTGGTCCTATAAATTTACATGAAGTTTTAGTTTACTCTCTTCATTTTTATAAGATGTATTTTTAGCCTATTATTAGTCTCAGTACTATTAAATTTAAGTATGTTTTATTAGTGCTCAACTGCAGAGTAGACATCATTTTTTGTTTATGATCCGTGTTATAAGATTAAGAGATTAAAAATACTTTATAAACTTAAAGTATTAAACTAAAACTTTATGTAAACCTAGATGATCAAAACATATATTTTAGATATACATGAATATGTGTGCATGTATTAATTAATATTTTGATCACTTGCATCAAATTAATTAGACCACGTCACATGTACAGGATTATCTCAAAAAAATAAGCATAGGATACGGCTTCATGTGCGTACTAGTAAAATATTTTAAAAAAGGGGAAAGGGGCGACGGAAGAGTGAGTGGGAGCCCAAGTGCGGAGGACCCGACTCCAAACGTGGCGGCGGAGCTTCTGCGTAATCAGAAAAATTTACAGGAAGGGGATATAGTGTGACGATGAGTGGGCGTGCGAATGTTCCAAAAATGAGGTAGAGGAATAGATGGAGGATGATGCAGAGGCGGAGGTGGCCGGTCGGGAGAAGGTCAGGGTGAGCATGTGCGAATGGAGGGGGTGCTGATATTGGAGCGGACGGCTAAGGGCTCTAACATTATCATGCTACCTGAATACAGAAATCTAGTGGCAATTGTCACGATCTTGGGCGAATGGTGAGGGAGGATGTTCTTGCTACCAAGATTTCTCGACCAAAGGGGTGATGTTGAAACCATTGATATGTGGTCGTTGGAAGGCACACATGCTATCATTAGGTGGGAGGCACACATTGGTTGCTTCGGTGATGACAACTATTCCGAATTACACCATGCAAACTGTGGCGCTACCTCCTAGCATGAGTGCAAGTTTAGAGAGAAAGAATCAGAATTTCTTATGGGGTTCGGCGGAGGAGAAGAAGAAGTTGCAGTTGGTGAGTTGGTGGCTTGGCATAGAAAAGGGATGCTACCGCGGTGAATGCGAAGAAGCGAAAGACGAGAATCTTCGAGCGCAAAAACTTACGGAATGAAGCTATGTATGCTCAATTATTAGCTCTATCCAAGAGATCAGTTTCAAGTTACAAAATTCTTGTGACGTTACATATCCTTTCCCAACATTGGATCACTCCTGATCCTGGTTACTGCAAAGTAGACGTTGATGGTGTCATCTCTGATCTTTCTGGAATTGCAGCGAGTGGGGAGAGTACTTGTGGCAGTTTTGCAGACTTGGATTGGTGTTTAGCTAATAAGGATATGCACTTGTGGCTGCAGGGTCGAACAAATAATTATGCGAGCAAACAGAAGGGGCCTTGCAGACTCGTGGCTTACTGGTTTGGGCGTTTTGTAACACCCCAAATTCCATACTTCAAAATGTGTCAATTGACACTTGGTTTTAAAAAACTTGACAGAGTTTGAGGTGCTATCACTCGAGTAATGTGACAGAAATGGAGAGTATGCGCTAACGTTTGGACGATGAGTAACTGATACGAAATGTCCAGGTATATGCTGATGCCCTGACATATGCTGATATATTAAAAATTTTCCGAAGGAATATTCGTGTGATACAATATTATAGAGCTTTGTATAATTACATTTTTACATGGTAACTATACAGTCTTAGACCAAGCCTCAGCTAGACTTGGGGCAATGAACCTAACTCAGTTAATCAAACAGATTGGCTAGATAGGTGTCTATCATGGGAGTCTCACCAAGTTCACAACGACTTATCGACTGATCCACATAGACTAGCCCTACCTTCGGCACCAACCTGTTTGGAATAACTTCGTTAAATTCGTGCCAGAATGAATGCTCTATTTAAACTTCTCCCGGTTCTTGTCTCGACCGGTGCCTCTTCACAGTTCTGTCCATCAGTGCCTCCCTTTGGCTCCGTCCTTTGGTGCCTCTTCTCGGCTCTGGTTCTTTTCCTAAACCTTTAATTAGGGCTGAGATTCAATCGAATTGAATCTCAGGTAACAGTTAACCTCATATGAAAAGTATAAACAATGTATGTATGACAGATGTTCATTACATTACAGCAATAACCAACACATAAGCACACAGCAGATGTAAGGTTAACAACACAACAATACATAGCACATCACACATGTAAAGTTATCTACATTTGCACTAACCAGTGCCACGACAGCTCCTCGTGTCCTCAGCGTTAGGAAAAATCAACGGTATTATCAAGACTATAACCCGTATAAAGCTGAATGTATAAACAGGTGATCTAAGCTCAAGACCTAGTCTTGTCCATCACTTCATGAATCATTCTATCACATACATGCATACAAGACACATCGAGTTAAAGTTACGATGCAAACGTACATTTCACCGCGTCATTGTCAAAACGCCCGACCTTTGAACCCGACTCCGGACTTCCCGGATATCCTATACATTATTGTCAGGTTATTATATGATATTTGATAAATATCATATTGCTTAGTGATAAGTATATATTTTATAATTAAATAGGTGTATATTCTATGATATAATTGGTTGGACTTATTAATATTTTATTCCTATTTAATTATCTTTTATATATTTATCTATCTTTTAATTAAATATAGGATAAAAGAATATTATAACAAAATCTATTGATATCCTATTTTATTGTGCGGGAGATATTATGTTATCTAAGAGAGACAACAAATTAAATTGAAAAAGATATAATATAATATATTATTATATTATATAGTATAATATACTATCAATTGACAAGAGGAAAGAACGTACCGCACAAAGAAAGAAAAGAAGACCTTATATTTGGATTATAAGAGATTGAAACGCGTGGACCCCACACGAAGCAAGGATGTTTAATTGTTGAAGACTATTGCGATATGGCATCGATATATCGGAAACCAATCAATCAATCTTTTATCTATTATAAAAGAAAAAGGCAAGAGACGCACAAAGGGGAGCAAGACGCAGCGTAGAGAGAATTCGGACATAAATGGCAGCAAAGCGAGGGAGACTTTTTGGTTTTCTTCTTCATCTCCACGGAAGGACGAGAAGACGTGGAGGCGACGAGAAGCTTTCTTTCCTTTCTCTCTTTCTTTATTCTTTGAACCTGAATTCTTATTTTTATCTTTTTATTATGGATTTTATTAGAGCCATGTGTGGCTAATTTTTCTTTTCAACCTAGAGAACCTATGAACTTGTTTGGGTTCTAGAAATTATTCCTACTGTTAGTTTTGATTAATTTTATTCAGTTTATTTATTCTTGTTTTTATTGCTATTGCTAGGGGTGAGCAAATCTGAACCAAAACCGAAAACCTGTAACACCCCAAATTTCATACTTCAAAATGTGTCGGTTGACACTTAGTTTTAGAAAAATCGACAGAGTTTAAGGTGCTACCACTCGAGTAATGCGGAAACGGAGAGCATGCGCTAACGTTTGGACAATGAGTAATCGATACAAAATGCCCAGGCATATGCTTTGATGCCCCGCCATATGCTGATATATTAAAAATTTCCCGAAGGATTATTCGTGTGATACAACAATACGAGCTTTGTATAATATCAAATCTTTATACAATCTTCAATCAAGCCGTAGCTAGACTTGGGGCAATGAACCTAACTCGCTTAATCAAACAATTTGGCCAGGCGGTGTCTAGTGGAAGTCTCCCGAATTCACGGTGACTCACCGACCGAACCACATAGACGAACCCTTTCTAGACACTAAATGGTTTGAAGTAACCTTATTAGATTCATGCCAGAAGGTAGGCTCTACTAAACTTCTTCCGGCATTTGCTTTGACCGGTGCCTCTTCACGGCTCCGTCCACTGATGCATTTTTCCGACTTCTTCTACGCCATCTTCTTAGATCTTGGTTCCTTCCCTGAACCATTAGTCAAATCTGAGATTCAATATGATTGAATCTCAGGTAACAGTTAACCTTTATAGTAGATATAACAATATATGACAGATATTCATGACATTACAGCAATAATCAACACATAAGCACACAACAGATGTAAGATTAATATATTAACAATACACATCACATGTAAAGTTATCTATACAATTCACATGTATAGTTGTCTGCACCTCACCGTGCCACGATGGTCTATCGTGTCCTCAGTGCTAGGAAAACTGTAACGGTATTATCAAAACCATAACCCGTGTATAAAGCTGAATGTATAAACAGGTGATCTAAGCCCCATAAACTTAGTCATAGTGCATGACCCAATACCTAGTCTTGTCCATCACTTCATGAATCAATCAATCATATACTATCATACAAGATATAGACGATTAAAGTTACTAGTACGCGAACATACCTTTCACCGTGTAATGGCTATCTAGCCCGACCTTTGAACCTGGCCCCGAACTTCCCAGATATCCTAACATATCATCATATTACTTAGCATAATATCCTAAGAGATATTTCCACCTCTATTTACCTCTCTACCCTTGGTGGATTTGTTATTTACAATTTTGCCCTTACATTTTCCTAAAAACGCAGTGCAGTATTTTCTGGGTAGATTTTGCAGCAACTTTAGAAAAACATAATTAATTCTAGAAAAATTGAAACGAGGATCCGTAAAATTTATCGAAATCCTTAGGATGTCTATTTTCAAGAAAAAATACTTGTATATACCCAGAAGTTATGAAAAATTCCCAGTTTTCATTTTTCACAACGTTGCCCAGAATTTTGTTGGGAAAAATAGCCTAACTTCAACCAGTTGTATCTCTTTGTACAAGAATCAAAACGCTACATATTATATATATTCGGAAAGCCCTACATATCTAATTTATTTCTGGAAATTTTCGTGATTTATGGGCTTCATTTTCAACATAAAATATTATCATTTCTTTCGCTGTTTGTCCAGAAATTTTACCGAAAATTTCACCAGAACTTCGCTACTTTGATCTTCAACTTCCAAGAATTTTGCTCCATAATATTTTTCATCATATTTTCGAAATAAATACATTTTTAATCATAAAAACATGAAATCAAAACTTCTTGGAAGGTTTAAAGATCAAACATAAACTAACTATGAATTTAAAACCTAGAACTCAAGAACAAGAAACTTACCCTTGAAGAACTTCCTCCTTCTTGCTTCCCACTAGCTCTCACTTCTCTCTACTCTCTTTAGAAAATCACCTCTTGGGTTGATTTTGGTGTGAAGAATTGAAGAGACCCAAGGCGTCTATTTATAGTAAAAATTCATGATTCTAAACCACTAGGTCACTTTAATAAATCAATGGCTAGAAGGGAGGATGAATCATCACATTTTAGTCCCTTTGACCTTACATTGTTGGCTCTTCCATGTTCCACAACTTTAACCTACCTCTTGTCCTTGTCTCTTAACTTGCCTTGTTGGCCCTTTTAACTTCTCATATTTTACCTACCACATGATGTGGCATCTTATGGTTCATGGATTTTGTCTTTGATAATACTTAATCAATTGACTTATGGACTTATCATGAGGATTAGTGGTTAATTAGGCAAACATTACTTCACCTTAATTGTCTTGAGATGTTTACCTATGGAACACTTGATCCACAATGTGCCAACAAGGCCAATTAACTCCAATCACCCCAACCCTTGATCCTCATTGTGCCAACAAGGCCATTTGGATTTAATTACTCCATTGGTTAACTTTACAATTATTGCATTTAAATAAATTCTTCATTTCTCCGCTAGACACACATCACTCACAACTTTATTTTCATGGTCCAAAATCATCCACTCACAAGCCTTTGTTGCCTCTTGAATTTTCACTTAGGTTTAGTCTTTAATTAGCTAAATCTTTGGTCATTAATCCTAAAAATGGTGTTTCAAGTGTTATTGAATTTATTTGATTGGCTACTATATTAATCATGATCATTAGTAATCATCTTTATGTTAATCTTGGCCCTTCATTAGCCATTGGTCTTTAATTAGGGTCACACATCCCAATTTAAGACTTTAAAACATGTTATAAAATTAATTATGGAAGTTCTATGAAATTAATCTAATTAATGTAGATTTAATTATCTACTAATTGTTGGCAATTTTCTTTAATTGGTTTAATTATTTTCTCACAACTTTTTGATTTTCTATAGCCATTTATGCACCATGCATTTATTTAATAATTATAGGGCAACTTATGGTCCCTAAAATAGTATTGGATTTTTGCCTCTTTAATTTCCAAGGAAAATAATCAAATAAATTACTAAAATTAGAGACAACATACTTTCCTATTTTAAATAGGTATTAATTTGCCAAAATATAATATTCGAGAGAAATATAAATTTTGGGTATTACAAAACCGAACCGACCGATCGGTTTTCGAGTTTGATCTATTCGGTTTTCGGTTTAACAAATTAGCTTATTTCGGTTTTTGGTTCGGTTTTTTTAATTTTAGTTCGGTTATAACCGAAAACCGAAATTGTTGGCCCAGTGAAGCAAAGACCTTGAACCCTCGGCCCACTCATATCTCCAAGTACCAAACCGACAAACCCAAACCCAACACCCAAGTACCCAACCCAACCCAATTCACCTTCACAAATCACAATTCCTGTATCAAACAAAAATCACAATCCCTCCTCTCCTCTCCAGTTGGCACTCGCACTCGGTAGTCAGTCTCCACTGAAAGAAAACCCTAAGCCCTAACCCGTGGTCAATCGTGAATTCGTGATCCTCGGCTCTTCACTTCGCCACTCAGCTCCGATTCGGCGATTCCTGTCGTGCCGTCGTGGTCCTCGGCTCCTCGCATAGTCATCCACTCATCCTCTTGCTTCGACTTCTCCACTTCCGGTTAAGTCTCACAGCTCTGATCGTGCATTCGTGGGACTCTGCAGATCTTCCTCTTCATCGGTTTTTCCCGTCGTCTCTCACTTTGGTGAGTTCCCTCACTTCACTCCGTATGCTTGTATTTTTCTTATGTAGATAATTATTTTTTTGTAAAAAATGTATATTTAAATAGCTTTAAAGTTAAAAAAATTGTTAAATTTTGTGATAGAATTAATAAAGATTAAAATTTTACGGTCGGTCCCCACCATCGAATCGATCCGCAACCCGTGGCATGTTTATATGATTTTGGTGGCCGGTTGTGGGGCTCACTAGCGGGGTATTTTAATTTTTTTTCCTAATTTTTTGAATTTATTGCTAATTGTTTTCTAATTTTTTAATTTTTTTCATAATTTTTTGAATTTTTAAATTATTTAATACTTTTTTCTAATTATTTTAATTATTTTCCTAATTTTTTGAATTTTTTTATAATTTTTTGAATTTTTCCTAATTATTTGAATTATTTCTAATTTTAAAAAAAAATTCCTAATTTTTCGAATTTTTTAAATTTTTTTCGAATTTTTATTCCACGTCATCGCCACGTCAGCGTGTCAGTCCAAATCAGCGCTACGTCAGCGTTCCATCCAAGTTAACGGTCAACTGACGGTCACCTAACGGTCAACTAACGACCGTGGTGCTGGGCGCTCCAAAATGAAATTACATGTGTATTTTTGGTCCAGAAAATTTTACGTGGTTCTGAGCGCTCCCTGAGCCAAATTACATGTGTAAAATTGCTCCTTTACCCTATTAATAAAATATTAAAATCGGCCACTTTTCTTCTTTTTTTTTTTTTTGGGGGGGGGGGGGGGGGGTGTATGTTATCTTTATGTGTTTTCTTGCCAATTTCCTTCATCCCAATTATTGACTCGTCGTCCAATTATAGTTTGAATGAGTAACGAAGTAGACAGAAGATAAATAAAATTAAAATAACCAAGATATGCTATGCGAACAAATGACTTGCTGGTTAGAGTAAATTGCTTTGACTTTGCAAGTCATGACTCAGCATTCTTCCATGATCACTACTCAGGTTCACAGCTTGATCTGTGTTCCCCATAACATGAGGTGTTACAAAACACCTCTCCTCTTACAAATTCCGAGTGAATCATATCAAAATACCAACATATGTTGTTACTGGCATTTTCATATACTCTTTCCTTCTTATTCTCAATATTAGATATATTTTAAAAGTTACTCTTGATCATAAATCTAAAATATATTTATTAATTTTTTCTTAATCTACTCCTACTTGATATTCCCTTAACATTAATCAATGAGAAGAGAGATGAAAGAAATTAAGGAAAATGATTACTAGGGTATTTTAGAAAATATATATCATATTAAATAATTTAACTAACTTTCTTAATTAACAATCAAATTAGGTAAATATATCTTAGGGTGTGCATGACAACCATTCTGTTCCCCGCAATGTTTCTGAGATGAAACATTTTTTTTTTTTTAATTCTGTGCCTTGAAAGAGTTCTGAGAATTAGAATTATGTTTGTTAACTCATTTTATTTTTACTCCGAAAATCAGAATTACGTTTGTTAACACATTTTATTTTTACTCTCACTATTTACACCCTTATTTTTCAAACCCTTGATGCTGGCTACTCTTATCAGTATCACTTTGAGTAGGAGTTTTAGAACAAACAGAGTCAAAGTGAAAGAAACAAACTGCCATCTCAAAAATACTACACTAGGCATCACTCCAGCTAATTTTGCGCTAAAATATATTTTGTAGAAAGATATCCTCTTTTTGCCCTTTATCTTCTTTTCTCCTCTTAGAATATTTTCTATGCAGCAAGTATTTAGTCAATAAATCAAAGCGTTTGAACATGAAAACGGAATAGATTCAGCTAAAGAATGGTCATAATTTCTCCCAAAATGTTCGAATGGCGAATACCAGAAAATTTACACAATTATAGAATACTGCAAGAAAGCAATTAACCCCAAGTTCCAAAAACAAGACAGTAAACCTTTTCAGAAAAGCAATTATATGCTATCAAGTTGCATAAACAGTGAATTTCATGATGAACGGCTTAAAAACGAAATTGAACAGAAACAGGAGAGAGGACAACAACATTATAACAGTAGCAGCAAGAGAAATACAAAGAGGAGGATTTGAGAGGGGTCTTTGCGTTTTCAATTTAAGAGGGAATTTTGACGGCGATTACCAATGCTGATTATGAAGGAGACCCCGACGCCGAAGCGCTCGATAGTGGTTTGGAATTTTTAAACAATTTCGACAGATCCAGAAAACGGCAAGATCGGATTTTTTTTATAGAAAAAACAGGACTTCACGACTGGGTGATGAGAGAGAGAGAGAGAGAGATCTTGGAAACAATTGCTTACCTTCAATCAGACAATCCGAAACGGCCAAAGATCGAGCGTGTGAGAGTGATGAGCAGGGCAAAGAAAGATAAGAGGTGGGACGGGAGAGATTGGAAGAAAAAATGATTCTCATTTTGTGCTTTGAAATAAAGAAGCAGAAATTTTTTACTTTTTTTTTTTTATTCTCCAACACAGAAAATAAACCGGTTCATCCCATGATCAAAAAGAAAAAAGAAAAATCAGATTTACCAAATACAATTCTTATCTATTTTTATTCCGGGAACAAAAATTAAGAAAAAATTCATTCCGGACGTATTACCATGCACACCCTTATATTAAAAAGGAGAGGAAATAATATATTTTATCTACGTGTTGGCCCCAAAAACATATATGGTATATTTCCATTCAATAATGAATATCAATTGCTACATGTTTCAAAAACATAAGTAGATACGCAATGATGAACAGTAAATCGTCCACTGAAATTCTAAATGCATAGCCCCGTAGAAGTTGACATATCACTAACTAGTTTAATTTTGGTAGGCCAAAAAAAGAACTAGTTCAAAATTTGATTTAGATAGGAGTCTTTCCTTCTCCCTCGTGAGAGCTTCTTCCCTTGGTGTTGGGGGTGCCAAAGCATCTTTCTCTGGCGCTTGCTGAAGGGGAGGTCACCTAATAAAAAAAGAATTAAGCGAATGAATAAATGCTGCCTCTGATTCTTCAGCCCTTAACTGCAAAGTCACGAGTTCGAATTGAAGTGGGCGTTTGTAGGTAGTCAGAGAAATAATTAAATGTAAGTCTTATTTATTATAGTCTCTTGAAATGGAATAATGTCTATTATATGATATAATGACTTAGTAGAATTGTTAGTGTTTTATTGATTATCAATTTGTCAATGTTATTATTGAAAAATAAACAGTATTATTTAAAATTTATGAATAGCGCAGTTTAATAAAACTTTTTATATTATTATTGATTGTCAAAAAGGATATTATATAGAAGGCAACAAGGGTATGGCCTACATCTTTTTCTTATATATGTATTAAAAGAAAATGAATAATTTGATTTCTACATTTTTTTTTATTAAGTGAATTTTGACTTATGTAATTCAATCTGCATAATGCTTACATAGTTTAAAACTCAGTTACTTTAACATGATATAACTAAATCTTTATATATAATTTAGTTGTTCAAAACACTAATCCTTAATGTTCATGAAATAACATCAATTTTTTATGATTTTATTTTTCTGAGTGTAGGAACTAATATTTTAAATGACTAAAATTATTGGGATTGTATTGCATTAATTCAAAGTTCAAATATTGAAGACAAGAATTGTTAGTCCAAATCTCACTGTCAATATAAAGACCTTATTAATGGATCATCTGTAAATATCCTTACAAATATATTTTGAGTATGGAAGCATACAATGGCCTTGGTGATCTTTGTGTGTCTCCCATAATATGTGGTGTTACAAAACACCTCTCCTTTTAGTGTTTTACAAATTCCAAGTGAATCATATCCAAACACCAATATATGTTACTTACATTTTCATATAATAGATTTGATCTATATATTGGCCCAAGAAAATTTCTATGGTTATATTATCCTTTCAACATTGAAGATCAATTGCAAAATATTATAAAAACATTCGCCAATGAACAGTAAATCGTCCACTCAAATTCGAAATGCATAGCACTATAGAAGTTGGTTTATTTTGTTTTATTTATGTGATTGTGATTTCGATATCACCTGCTAGTTTTGATTTGATTCATTTAGAGCTCAATGAGAACCTATCCTAACATCATTTTTCACTTATTACATTCTAAAATTAAGATCTTGTTTAAAAGTTTTGATTCATTTATCACTCAACCTAATTAATTTAAGTTGACAAATGTTTTTGTAATAATCAAAATAGCTCTGTAAAAGGATATTTCAAATTGTAGGATAAAATAAAATAATAATGCCAAAATACATAATATAAATTCCACAATAATAAACCGTAACAGAAGATTTGATATGACATACCTCTGGTTATAGTTGGTCGAAGTGTAACATCTCACAATCTAATATAAAGGAAACTGTAAACGATTATAATGATGCGTTTAGAAATAACCGTCACCCGTCATAAAATTTTTAGTAGAGCACTAGTGTAAAAAAGGCTTTTAAGACCAGACAAAAGAGGGGTCGTAAGACTGGATATGCGACCGGTCTTGTTCCGGCCCGGTTCCGACCCGGTATTAAAAGTCTACCATTTAAGACCGGACTCGAACCGGTCTTAAAGAAACTCTTTTAAGACCGGACATTTAAAAACTTGGATCTTAAAAAGTTGTACTAAATAAAGCCGAAATATTTTTTGTTTGGTCATAAAGCTCGACTTTTAAGACCGGTCAAAAATAGGCCGCTCTTAAAAGATCGTAATTATAAGACCGGATAAGACACATACGGTCTTAAAAGACTGACTTTCAAGAGTGGATGATAAATACATCCGGTCTTAAAGATTTTTATTTAAGACCGGACTTCTAAATATACCGGTCTTAAAAGACCAACTTTTAAGACCGGGTTTAATATCAAAACTCAAAAGTCGTCCTGACCTTTAAGACCGGTCATATAATTACATCCGGTCTTAACAAGTGAACATTTAAGACCGGCTTATTATTTCCGGTCTAAATTTTCCCAATTTTTCCCTGCTGTTCTTCCTGATTATATATATATATACACAAATCCACCACCCAATCCAAAGACATAAAAGTCGATACTTTAAGCTACAAGCTATGAACAATTATTTGAATAAATTGAATTGGAAAAAGAATACAAATATTATTCACCATGAGCTATTTGGCCTCTTAATTAATGATTACTATGACTACAACACCTAAATTAATTCATACAATAAGATAACTTACTTACAAATACAATAAGTTACAAGTACAACATACATGTGCCCAAAATAATATTCACCATGCCTTCATCGATTCCCCCACCCAACAACGTAACATCCTCTTATATAACATGCCCCTTTGGATCGGATCCCGCCACAAAAATAAAACAAGAACAAAATTCATAGTCGGTGACATTAACTATGAACATAGATAGAAGGAATATAATATATATAGTTAAAGCCTTAAAGTCTTCAAAGAAACACGCATATGAATATTACCTTATGAATTGACTCTTTTATAAAGTGATATCTTCCCATATCCCTTCTTGATGATCACTTCTTATGCCGGGTTCATTATCCGTTTCATCTTCTTCGTTCATGTCCTAGACCCCTTGAAAAAGGAGTACTCTCGGGAATACCATAATTTGAATTCATTTCCTCATCAATATCAATGACCCTCTTTCCTTGGAGAGCTACAGACCACATTTTATTTTCTTGATCGGTGATATAGAACACTTTTTTTGCACAGTCGCCATAATAAAAGTTTCATCTCCAAAACTTCTACCATTGACATCGACTAATGTAAATCCTAGCCGATCGATCCGAACACCATTATTGACATTAACCCACTTGCATTTGAACATGAGAAATCTAATTTTCACATAGTCCACCTCCCAAATCTCTTCAATAACCCCATAATATGGCATGACCGCCAATAAAGGGCTCTTGTCTTTCGAACGGAGAAGTGCATAGATTCACCTCTAACTTAACACCACTTTGTTACGGGTGTGCTCGTATCATCTAGGGACTTCGTGTAAAATGTATAACCATTGATCACATACGAATTCCAACTTATGACATCAACCTCGGGACCACACGCTAACCATTTGATTGTATCGAAACACATTCCTCTCCCTCGACCTTTTGTTTGAACCAGTTTGCAAAAGTTACATTTATGCTCCCTAATCAACCTTTGTTCGGTCATTCGATGATTTTCTTTCCTTACAGCTGTTTTTATGTGCAGCTATCTTTGCTTTGAACTTCATCGACGTTATTCAAGATGTATAAGTGGACTTGTGACAATTCATCGGGATCCACACTCTTTACGGAAGCCCCTCGTCTACCCCCATCGACATCTTTGACGTTTTGGAAGTCCAATATGTCTTACTTTGACAAAATTCTATGGCTTCTTCGAAACATATTTCTCGAACAATCGATGCTTCCGCCGGTATGCGTTCTTCACGTACCCTTTTAGGAATTTCATAGATCTTTCAATTGGGTACATCCACCGTAAATGGATAGGGCCGCACATCTTTATCTCCCTCACTAGATGAACAATTAGATGAACCATGATGTCAAAAAATGTAGGAACAAAAAGCTTCTCAAGGTGGCACAAGATAAGATATCCTTCATTCTCCAATTCATCCAACTTTTCAATCTCGAAAACTTTACCACAAAGCGCATTGAAGAAGACACAAAGTCTAGTCAAAACGACCCGAAGATCATATTCGGCGATGCCTCGAATAGCTATTGGGAGTAGGCTGTTGCATCAAGACATGACAATCATGAGACTTTTGGCCTACTAATTTCAAGTCCTTCATCGATACAAGCCTCTTCAAATTTGAAGAATACCTCGTGGGAACTTTTGTGCCATGTAAACACTCGACAAAAACTTCGTTTCTCATCCTTAGACAAAGTATGAGAAGCCGGGGGACAATAAGTTCTCTTCCCATCTGCCTTGGATGTAACTCTTCGCGTATTCCCATTGCTATCGGATCCAATCTTGCCTTCACACCATCTTGGAACTACCTTGTATGTTGAGAAGCGTGCCGACAATACTATCACATACGTTTTTCTCCACATGCGAGACATCAATACGTGTCTCACATCAAGATTGCGCCAATATGGAAGATCGAAGAATACATATCTCTTTTTCCATATATTTGTTTCTTTTCTACTCTTTGCGGTCTTACCAAAGACGACATTGATATTTTTCACCTTTTCATAAACTTGCTCCCCGAGTCAATGCCACCCAGAGCATCTTTATACTCTTGGCCACCAAAAAGGCTTTCTTTAATCGACGATATGGGTGGCCCCGTCTAAGAAATCTCCTATGTCCAAGATAAACCGTCTTTCTTCCATGTTGAAGTTGATGGTAGCGTGTGCCTTCTTCACAAACCGGACATGCTTTATGGCCTTTTACACTATACCACGACAAGTTCCCATATCTTTGGGAAGTCGTTTATAGTACAAAATATCATGGCTCGCATTTTAAACACCTCCTTCTTGAAAGAGTCAAAAACATCAACACCTTCTCGCCCACAACTCCTTCAAGTCTTTGATCAAGGGCTGAAGGTAAACATCAATGTCATTTCCGGGTTGTTTCGGTCCCGAAATCAGCATAGACACATGATGTACTTTCGTTTCATGCATAACATTGGAGATAAGTTGTAAATAATCGGTAGTACGGGCCATGAACTATGTATGCTTTGCTAAGGCTTCCATATGGATTCATGCCATCCGTGCTAAGGGCAAGCCTAAGGTTCCTAGGTTCTTCGCCGAAGTTCGGAAATAATTGATCGATTTTCTTCCATTGAGAAGAATCGACCGGATGTCGAAGCTTTCCATCAGAAATCCTCTCATCTGCATGCCACCTCAAATTTTTTGCATCATTTTCATTCGCAAACAACCGCTTGAACCTTGGTATGATTGGAAGATACCACAACACTTTTGCGGGCCCCTTATTTGACTTGTACCTTGGGGTGTCACATTTCGGACAATTACGCTCCTCTTCAAACTCTTTTCTATACAATACGCAATCATTCGGGCATGCATGGATCTTTTTGTACTCCATCCCGAGTGGACAAAGTATTTTCTTAGCATCATAGTATCGATGCGGCAACACATTATCATCCGGAAGCATGTCCTTAAAAGCCTCAAGCATTTCGAAAAACTCTTGTCGCTCCATCCATGACGTGCCTTCAAGCTTACCAATTTCAATACGGCATTCAACAATTGGTATTTTTTACACCCACGGTATAGAGGGTCTACGCATCACTGCACATATTACCATATGCATGTGATTGATGAAAAGCCTCTTCTCCTACATCACGGATAATGTCCTCTATGTAATCATCCATATCCGTGTCATTATCATCAAAAGCCACTTCCCTATGTTGAGACCCACTTGGTATTTTTTCACCATGCCATACCCATACCCATACTGTATAAGTCTTACAAATTCCTTCACAAATTAAATGTGTGTATAACTTCAGGACTTAGTCGCCTCTCATTCAGACATTTTACACAAGGGCAATAAAACTTCTCACCCTCAGCATGGGCATTTTGTTTAGCAAATTTTATAAAGTCCCTCACCCCATTCTGATATTCAACACTCGTCCGTTTAGCATTTATCCAACTGTGATCCATAGTAGAATTCCTATATATATAGACGGAAAGATTTAACATACATATATATGCTCAAATGTCGGTTATGTCTTTTTTTTTCCTTTTTGTTTTTTCCGGATAAACTTGCTCATTAAATGCGAACGAAGAATCACTTTTGGTCATAAATGTATTGCGGTGAATCCAAGAACCAAAATAAATGCATGACGAGGAAATTAAATGCATCGTGTGAAGGTCTTGTGGACTCACTGTAGCATATAAATTCAAATGCGTTTGCTTAGTCTTTCTTCTCCCGCCACGAACGTTGATGTTGCGGCATCAAGAGTAACCTAAAAACATTTATTGGTAAGTTTGGTAGGTCTAAAGTGCAATTATAATCTTCAAAATACAATATCCATTAACAACACGAAACCCACAAGAACATTTGATCGATTTCGCTCAACCCGGAAAAACCCGAACGATGAGCGGGGAAAATCATAAAGTTATATAACCGAAACACCTCTTACAGCTTGGTCTATAGACGTTTAGCTAAGGAACCGGAAAGTGATTGTCGAGAGAGCAACGCGAACCAGGCGGCGAAGTGGCGGCGAACACGAGTAACACTTTAGGCGCGACAAGAGAAGTTCGAGAGAGGGAAATTTAATATTCCGCGACGGAGCGAGACATGTTTTATATTTTGGATTTTATTTTTATTAAGACTGGAGTTTTATAATACTCCGGACCTAAATTGAGACAATTAAACCAGTTCATTAAAAAGTAGATGGTTTTATATATAAAATTTTTTAAGACCGCCGTTTTATAATACTCCGGTCCTAAAATTCCTCGTTTATGTGATTTCTAAAAAAGATTTGGCGAGCGCAAAGAATCGAATGAATAAAAATTAAAGGAAAACTGGAGTTTCTTTAATTACATATATTACTTGCATATGCACGTACACAAGAAAAAATACAAAACAAAAACAAGCGAGAAAATTATCAAAAACAAGAATCGACTAAACATCTCCTAAAGCTTATTATCCTCCAAACCCTTGGCGATTTTGACGTGAACGACATTAATTTCCCCGAAGATCGGCAAGTTTGTCTTACTCGAATCGGCCACAATGCTTCATTAGAGGAAAGAGGATAGGGGTCGATAGTAGTCGCGGTAGGGCCAAGAGGTTGGAGAGGGGGGAGCGGGAACCTCTTCATCATCCGAAGAAATAACAATGGGTCCAATGACCCGAGACTCTTCTCACAATAGGACGGACTCTCGATGGAGGAGGCGCACCGTATAACGATCGACGGAAGGCACGAGCATCACGACTAAGAGCACCCCTACGAGCGGTTCTCTTGTATCTAACCATGGTTTGAGCGGTTAGGGCGAGAGGTATGATGAGTTAATTAATAGAGGCGAGAGCTGTTCTCGAGATAGCCACGTACGTAGTTTGGAGTTATGAGGTAGTGAGGAATTAATAAGGAGTTATAGGTACGCGGTATAAAATTCCATTATTTAATATTTTTGCAATTCATTTTATTTTAAGACGACCTTTTATCATTAACCCGGTACTTATAGGTATGCGGTATAAAATTCTATTATTTATTTTTTTAAGACCGATCTTTTATAATAAGTCCGATCCTAAAAGTCTTACTTTTAAGACCGACCTTTTATCATTTACCCTAAGTACTTACACACTTGTTCAAATGAATGATGCGAGTCTCTTCGGCTTCCGAGATAAACTTCCCAACTAGGCGTCTCCTCGTATTCGATGAACAATGCGTCTCCTCGTTAAAGCTTCCGCGTTTCACATTGTTCGGGATGGGTTCTCTATTTAAACCCGTTGTTCTTGTACTTTCTTCACATTCTTCTCCCCCGGGTCCTCCGTTTCCTCCTCCTCCTCTTCAACCTCAGCCCCCACCGTAATGGCTGCTCCCCCGTCCTCCGTTTCCTCCTCCTCCTCTTCAACCTCGCCCCCTCCGCCACTGCCTCCTCTAAATCCGACCATGAAGCGGTTGGTGCGATCCTTTGAGTGGCCGCGTCGATCAAATCGATCGACATTTGGGCCAATTGGTTCGGCTTGCTCATACCATGAACAACAAGCTGAACATGGTACTACACGCCAATGACGTGAAGTACGATCCCGCTGAAGACGACTCCGACAACTTTGACGACTCTGACGCCCCCTCCCTCTCCGACTACGAGAGGGATTAGTTTTTTTTTTGTGATCGCTGCCCCTATAGGGCAGCGTAAAAAAATTAGTAAATAAAATATTTTTAAATTTTGTTCTCGTGCGAGTTTAGTACTTTATCTATTATCTGAACCCGGAAAGCAATAAACAAGGCAACTATGAAGGATAGATAATGGCGAGACTAAAAAACCTAAAATAAAAGAACGAAACTTTAGTTAGTAAATCGACGGTCCTAAAAACACTGCGATTTTTGTCAGCTTTGGTTTCCATATCCGATTGCCTCTTGTCCTTTTCATTCTCGTCTTTCTTTTTCCGACAAAAAGGAAACAAACAAAACATTGTCCTTGTGTAAATCCAACAACGAAATTCACGAATACGGTTAAGAACATACAAAAAAAAAAAGGATCTTTTACCTTATTCGGATAAGAACAAACAAAGTGACTATTCTTCTCAAGGTTGGACCTTCGTTATCGTCGGTTTTACCTCCCCATGTTAGAAACAAAGTGTCCTTTTCATTATCTTCATTCTTTTTCCGACAAAAAGACAAAGACAAAATAAAAGGGACACCGATAATGCTTTCTCACACATGGAGAGGTAAAACGAAGATAATGAAGGACCTAGCTTGAGCAAAACGCGTAACCTCGGTTGTCTTCAACCCTATCCATTTAATTTGTGTGAAAAGAGGTATTTAAAGGTGATTAACTTTTAAGATCGCACAAATAAAAACATACGGTCCTAAAAGTTAAGCGAGACTTGTAAGTAAAGGACTTTTAAGACTGATTATTTATAATAACACGGTCCTAAAAGTTCCTGTGACTTTTAAGACCGACCTTTTATAATACGTCGGGACCTAAAAGTTCATGCGGACTTTTAAGCTTTTAGGAGCGGACACTAAAGCAATATACGGTCCTAAAAGTCTCATACTTATTACACCGAAGACTTTGCGGACCTTTAAGGCCGGACATATTGTTAATGAACGGTCCTAAAAGTCTCAAATTTCCAACACTAAATTAAATAGCTATATCCACCATCCAATAATACATTCGAAACCCAAAATGGACACAAGAAAATTGTTCAAAAAATTAACTAAATTTATTTATTGAATTTTACATTGCCTATGTATATTTACAAATGAATTGTTCAAAAAAATAAACAAATTTACAGAAGATCGATTATTGTTGCTACTGAATATACTTACAAATGAATTTAGGACATTAATTATTGTCCTTTTTGTGACTCTAAGATCAGACCATACAGATATTCACAAAACACATTGCGTATGTGCTCCGAGTTCATCATGAGAAAAGGGACTTTTGCATTGAAACATCGTAACATCAAAGACAACAATCGAATTAACTTGCGTGCATATTTCATTTGTAACGATGGCGAGAAAACTGAATTAACTTGCATAATATGTAACATCAAATACATTTACCTTTGCAGTTAATTTAGTATCCCCTCGCGTGGTAATATCATACATGTGTTTCATGATGTACTTGGCCACATAAGTTGGACGCCCGGTGGTTGCTTGACGGGTCTAAAAAGAACAAGAAATATATCTAAGAGCATATAAATATATAGCTTAATGACCAAGTTCACAAGGCAGTGTGCTACAAATATTGTACCAACCTCTGGTCTGTACCATATGGGGTTGTCCTGAGTACCACGCCTTTTCTTTTCTACTCTTTGGAAGGTCCTCATGGCACTATCATCAAAATCACAAATTTATCAATGATTCACGAAAATTCACGAGAGATTTCAAGCAAGAGAATCAAAATGACATGCTTACTCGTTGATGGTCTGCACCAACGTAGGCAATGGCTCACCGTGAGTGGAGCATAAGAAGATAACTTTATGCTCCTCCATGCACATGAGGACCAACTGCCAGTGGCGGCTGAAAATTCACAGCAGTAAACTATACTCAGTGATATATGTAGCAGAATTAAGTGAATTGCGGACAAGATTTTTGATATGTACCTGTGGAAGAATCGATAAAAGTAAAAATTTCTTTTCACTTCACACAACCTCTTTGATATGTACTCCTGTCTCTCCTCTATGGATGTTTGACTTGAATAGACAGGGCACAAGAATCCAAAATCGTTGATCCTGCCATTTTGAACCAATTCATGATGCAAGAACCTACAATAATGACATCGATCAGGGAATTAGTATATATGTATGTATGTCTAAAAAATGCATTTAAATTATGTACTCATAGACAGAAGATACTTACTTCATAAAAATTTGAACAACTGCATCAGTAAGCTCCTGTCGAGGAAGCAGCAGGGACTCAACATCAACGATGTCAACTTGAACGGGCTGAGGATGAGGGACGCCTACTACTTCATTGGCAGGCCACGATTTATCCTTAAAATATCCACTCTTCATCAGATCAGATATTTTTTCCCAGGGCGACCAACTTAGCGATGGGGATAGAGCTTGAGGAGGGGATGGAGCTTGACGAGGGATGGAACTTGAGGAGGAGGGGTTGAAGCTTCGGGAGCAGTAGAGACATGTACAAGCATCACCGGACAAGGGATGAAGGTTCCCTTGACATCACTCACAAGCTTCAGCTCATCACTTTGGAGAAGGAGCGGTGCATCAATGATCACCTTTTCAACTGACACTCTGACTTCATCATCAGGCATTTGTTGGTGGTGTACAGTTGATCCCAAGTTGTGAACAGTCCCTTTTGCAACCAATAATCGTCCATCATGATGATCGGGATCCTCCACATAAAGGTCACAAGGTTGCTCGTCCCAACAATGCAGCTCCCTCTAGTGCTCTGCGCACGGTTGCGAGGTGAGTGTGTGAAGGGAACACTGGTCTCTGGACGATTGCTCAAAAGCAGCCTCATCTGACTCAGTTCCTCCCTCATCTGGCTCATCTGGGATTGAAACATTGCAGTCATTGATGCTTCTTTAGCAGCCAGCGTCTGGTCCATCTCCTCCCGGGTAACCATACTTTGTCTATGGCGTTTAGATGTACCAAAGACTTGCTTTATGCCTACCCGTCCTCCAATCCCCCTTACACGCCCGGGTGATCCGGTTTTCCGGTCGCAACGGTCGAACATCATTCCTCCCGTCCGACACAAAAGATCCCTCTTTCTTTCTTTTTAAGATCTTCCTATAAGATACGAGATAACGAGAAGCTTAGTAATGAAACATGTTTAGTAACCAAAAAATAACAATAACGACACTTACAATTCTTTCAAAGCAACTAGACGAGTTTGTTCACTCGTGTAGGCGCCGCTTGGCTTTTGCCGAATATGCAACCACAACTCCTCGCGACGTATTGGAGATGGAGGAGCATGTATCACAGAAGGATTGGATTCTGCTTCATCATCCAATCTCTTCCGCTTGGCTGCCATCAAATCTTTTTCGGCCTTTTGATATCCGCCGCGAGAAGCCCTATGAGGGCAATCATTCTTTCTACCTATCTCCTGTGCTTGTTCCCTTCTTTTCTGTGAATCAGGATTGAAAACATCTATTAATTATGAATTCCAGCCATGCATATCACTAACAAAATTAGAGAACTTCGCGCTTCATATGAACGTCAATCAAACAAAGTAGTCAAATTCTTCACTTCATCAAGTTTCAACATTTTATTTAAGGAAGATGTAGAATTGTATAAGAAATTGGAGCTATGTTTTGTAGTGCTAGCTAGATAGATAGGTTAAGAAACAAAAGAGAATTATGCTTACGTAATAATACAAGCTTGATCCTTTTTAAGGCATCCAATGGGATCAGCAGTCCCCATTAGATAGTAACAATTGGGTATATAAAGTTTCCCCTTTTTAAGACTATTCATTTCCTCCTTTGCAAGACAAACCATTAGACAACTAATACCTTCTCATCGGTAATTTACCTTTTCGGGGTTGACATATCGAGACTTGCATAGACAAAGGCGGAAATGTATACTTCTATTCACACACCGAACCATTCTATAACTAACGGGATTACATGAACACAATAACATTCACATATCCGCACGGGTTAATAAGCAAACAAAAGGGAAAACAAAACTAAATATAAACTCATCAGAGCTTCAGGAGTGGTCCGCAGAAGAACAAATTGTCGCCAAATTTGTTCATCAATAAATGTGTAAACTTCCCAAGGATGTTTGGCAGGAGGAACCTCGGAGAAAATATACGTGTTAGCGAGAAAGGTCTTAAACTTCCTCCACCGATCAGCACAATAAGACAATGTCTTGTCTTTCAACTTCGACGATCGGGGACAAAGTGTATGTAACCCGGATAGTCTCCCAAATAGGATCCTTTACATTCTTAGAGTCCACACTTTTCCACTCATCCGTCAAGATGCTAACCTTGCTGCGTGCTAGGCAGTAAACAAAACTATTATATTTGCTTTTATTAGGACCGACAGGTTCCAACCTTGCATCAAACTGAATCTCGAGCTTTGACCCAAAAGTCCGACTTAGGGTCACATCCATCATTCGTGTGCCTCTTCTACCACGGCGTGCAGGGCGATTACGAGCCTCATTGTGAGATGAAGAGGGTTCGTTCTCACTCACACCCGATCACACCGAACCGGCATTGCCGGAACACGAATAGAATCGTTTTCACCGTCCATTTTCAAGACGGGAAGAGAGGAATGCCCGAGCAAATGAGAGAGTAACGGGGATGGTACGTGGGCGAGGAAGAGAGGTAATGCAACGGGAAGGGTTTCGGAACGTGAACGAGGGTTCTCCACGAGAATAACAAAAGCTTTCGCGAAGAAATGTATATCTTGCGTTTATTTTTAAGACCTAAGCAAAAGAGACGGTCTTAATATTTACATTAATCCCGAGTCATATTAAAAGTCCGAACTTAAAATTTTAACCTTTAAGACCGTTCCTTATAAAACGCCGGTCTTAATATTAAGGAACTTTTTTCGTGCCGGAAGTATCATATGTCCGGTCTTAAAAGAAAACTTTTAAGACCGTCTTTTTCGTAAGTTCGGTCTTAAAAATTTAGACTTTTTATATTTAAATTTTTCCTTATTATGTTTTACCGCGAAAAATATAAGTACGGCTATATGAGATATATTTAGTAAGTAATTGAAATTTCAATTCAATTTTTAAGACCGGTTGTTTTTTAGTCGGTCTCAATAATGTTTTTAAGAACGGTGAGAAATTGGTCCGGTGCAAGAAGTTCTTTATATTTACGGAACTGCCACCGGTCATTCCTTTAAGACCGAGGTGTCGATTCTCCGCTCTAAATGAGGCGATCTTAAAGCCCTTTTTTGCACTAGTGAAGAGAGTTATTAATTTAATACTACCTCCGATCCTAATTCTAAGAATACTTTTATAATGTAATTTACACTACAAAAGTTATAGGCGGACGGAGGGGGGGCTAGGGGTGGCCCCCGCCCCTCAAAATTTTTCAATAAATATATATAAACAGGGGAAGCACACATCGTTGTACTTTGTATATGAACACACAGCACACACTTATTATATATATTAATCATACTCTTTGTAGGTGATTATTATGGAAAAGAGTGCTACTATTGATACTTATTTTAAGAGAAAGAATAATGAGTCTTTATCCTCGTCTACTTATAATAATGAATTATCAAATACTGAGACTCTTTATTCAAAGTCTTCTAGAATTGAAAATAAAGAGGTAGTTAAAGAATTTGATCTTGCTTCATTAGAAATATATTTCTTTCAATTTTTTGTATATTAAATCTGATTTAGCATTTTTTATTTTCGCCCCCTCAATAAAATTTCTAGGTCTACCTCTGACAAAAGTGTTCCTATAATTAGAACGGGATGGAGTAATAAGTTTGTATGGTTTTTTTGCCAAAAATCTTGTATGGTTTACAACCTCATAAAATTAGATCGGGCAGGGAGTTTAATTAATGTAATTTTTCTGTAAATATATAATTGGTTATCCATCCATAACATTAATAGATATACTCAGAAAGGAGATCCACGACTGACAAATAATTAAGAAAGTGAGTCCCTTGTGCTTTGTAGGCTTGTGGCTTGCTGGTTAGGGTGCTACACTCTTAACCGGTAGGTTTCAAGATCGAATAAGCATTGATGAGGAAGCAGAAGCAGTTATTATTAATGAGGTATTTCAAAATACCTCTCCATTTTCAACTCTGTGTTTCTTTAATTTCTTTATTATAAATATTGATTTTATAAAGTGGACATTTTGGAATTATGTGTTCACTCCATGCCCATGGGATACAGGATAATAAAATATCTCCAGGAAATTGTTCTTATGGTGTTTCGAGTTTTAGCCCAGTTCAATAAAACATCCTTATATAAAAGGTCTTTAAAAAAAAAAAAAAATACGTTAGCCCTTTTTATAAATTTTTATTTGAATTGGTTAGAATAATAAATACATTTTTACCAATTTTATTCTCATTTAATCACTTACATTATGTTAATTAAAATGTTGACTTATTTATTTTATTTTCTCTCATTCTCTTTATTATGTTACATTCATCTTTCCTCCATAAATCAAGAAATTTTTTAAAAAAATTATATTTCCTGTATATTTATTATTTTTAATAAATCTTGAGAATTCTTTATAATCATAATTCGGTTTAAAGCGCCTTTCATATATATGAGCATGGACGAAGGAAGCAACAAATTCATATACACAGGCGAGTAATGTTGCCTTGAAGATCTGTGGCTTGGTGGTTAGGGGTTTCCACTCTTAACTCCAAGTCACGGGTTCGAATAGGCACAAGGAAAGACCGGAGGAAGTATTATTATTGTTATTGTTATTATGACAAAATTATGAGGTATTTCAAAATACCTCTCATTTTCTACTCTTTTGTGTTTTATCCTAACAATTGACATTATTTTCTAGTCTTTTGTGTTTCATTCTAACAATTGCCATTATCAAGTGCAGAATTTATAAAAGACTAATAAGCAATTTATTAAGTACTCTTTTAGTCCTATTTACCGAATGAGAAGAAAAGTTTTAGTCTTAATTAATTATTATATTGACTTTGTTCTCATTGCATATATTAAATATGAATAAAATTTAAAAAGTTGTTGAATTTTATAAGAGAGTTAATGAAGTTTAATGTTTTCTTTTGTTTATGTAAAACATGTTGAAAGTGTTTTATAAATAAAACAGACTTTTGTAGGAAGTGCGATAAATAATTAATTTTTTGGCAAAATAATTAGTAAGATTGCGCCGATGTGCATATCATCCAATGAAATTTTTAACGTTCCACCTTATATTGGATGATTTTAAAAAAATTGTAAATTTAAAAGCTAACACAGGTTAAGTTTTTTTTTTTTTTTTTTTTTTTAAAGAATTATCTAACATTCGGTTCAGGTTCATGAATGCATCCTTCAACACAAATGTATCCTTTATGACTCAAATAAATTAAGGTTTCATGTGCAGGAGAAGAACAAATTGCTTTTAAATTGGGAGAGATTTGTAATTAGCAATTACCACTTTTCATGTCCTAAATATATGAGCTAGACAATAAATTTATTTTTATCTTAAATATATAACTTCAATCTACTATGTTTTCCAAATTTATGAGTTTCTTCAGAATATCATATTGATTGTGTATATTATGTGTGGCCAAAAGATATTGCACTATGATCCTTAATATAAAACTTAATTAATTTTTTTGAAAAATTAAAGAATTTGAATAAATTACTTTAAAGTTATTTATTTATCATTTTTATATTAAACTAATTTCTCTCGCTTATAAACTAGTAATATGTAATCTAGTAATATACAATATATACTATGATTTAGTATTTATTTAGCTTCCTTTATATCTTAAAAAAAAAATCAATTAGATATTATATTAATCATCAGGAAGAGTATGTTTATGTATCATGATGTTTTAAAGACACCATGTGCTTGATATATCGCCGATCCTGACTTTTTTAAATAAATATAAAAGATCCTGACTTTTTAAATAAATATAATAAAAATAGTACAACCTATGCTTCTTGAACTCGTGGCTTGTTGGTTAGCGCAGATTTACCCTTCCCTTCAAAGGTCATGGGTTCGATTCAGCATCATCAATAATGTAAACTCTGGCTGTCTCTCAGAAGATGAGGTGTTTCAAAACACCTCTCCTTTTGCAAAATGTTTTTGAAATACATGGCAGCGAACTGTAAATCCACTGTAATTCTAAATGCTATAGAGTCCTTTTTTATTGTAACATATAGTAATTTAGAGAAATTCATTTTTACTATTTTAACTTTCTGAAAAAAATTATATGCTATAGGGTTTATTTCGTTCAAATGTTTTTACATATAATTAATTTATCCTTGATATTAAAGAAATTAATTAAAAATACAAATCTATTAAAATGATTGAATCAAATAAAACTACATTATATTAGTATTTATATATTTCCATCATATTCTTTTAATGGAATTTAAATATAAAATGCACTACAAGGGTGGGAAAGACATTTCCCTTGTGGACGCGTTTTGATGAATCTAACGAAGCTCAGTCGAAAACAAAACCGTGAGAGTTTATATGTCAAAGTGGACAATATCCACAAACAAGTGCTTGGATTGTTACAGTTAGTATCAGAGACAAGGCTCGAGTCGTTGTACCAACGAGGAAACAAAACTGGTTTGAATTAATAGTTTGAAGGTATTTTTCTAAATTTTTTCCTATTAATTATTTGCTCCTACTACTTCTATCATTATAAGGGTTAAGATGCATTTTTACCCTTAAAGTATACACCGAGGAGCAATGTTGCCCCCGAAGTTTCAAAGTAGCAATGTTGCCCCGAAGTTTCAAAATAGAGTAATGTTGCCCCTCCGTTAAAAACCCTAGTCAGTCAACTAACGGTCCAACGTTAGAGTTTTTAACGCGAGGGGCAACATTTTGCTTCGTTTTGAAACTTCAATTAAGGAAACATTGCTCCAAAAAAATAGCAATTTAAAATTTGAAAAGTTTCAAAATCGGAAATTAATGTTGCTCCTCCATTAAAAACCCTAACGGTCAACGTTAGGGTTTTTAATTCCTAGCAACATTGCTCCGTTTTGAAACTTTAAAACTGGTTTGAATTGATAGTTTAGGGGCAAAATTGCTCTAAATTTTTTATTTAAGGGCAAAAATGCACCTTAACCCTTATTATAATAAAGGAAATCTAATCTTTTGGTTGCTATAAGCTTGTATGGCAAAATTGCTCCCAAAATGCACCTTAACAACTCATATAATTTTTTCGGTTGAAACTCAATCTCTAAATTTTAAGTCATCATAGCTCCGTACTACAATTTTAACCATTCAAAATTGTAGTTCCTAAATTTAATGAAATATATAAATTTTTTCCAAAATATAAAGACTTATATTTTAAATGATTAAATTATGTGGACTGTTGCAAGTTAAAATTTAGGAATGATTTGCAACAAAGTTAAGACTACAAAAATTGAGTTGCGCCACGTGAAAAATATAAGGCTAAAAATTTAAGGGCATGTTCGATTTCGTGTCTCCTGTTTTCTTTTTGTTCTGAGAAACAGAAAGTAACCAAAAAAGCTTGTTTTAAAATATGTTTTTGATTACATGATAAAAAACAAAACAAAAATTAAATTTGTTTTGGAAAAAAATCACAACATCTTTTTATTTTCAATAAGAAATTAGAAAAGAGAAGTCCGTTGAATGCAAAAATCATATTCCGCCAATTCTAAATGTAAAATATAATTTATAATGTAAATGGCACTCAAAACACTTTGGGTGTTGAATACACCTAAAAAATATATTTCAATTATGACTTAAAAATAAGTTTACTACTTTACTACTCCTCTTAATAATAAAAAACAAACTGAAATAAAATGATTTAAGAAAAAAATAATTAGTTTTAACCTCAACTTTACTACTCCTCTTATTCTTAATCGCAAAAATTTGTAATTAAATATTTTATTTTATTTTAATTATTTTATTATAAAAATAGGAAAAATCATGTTTAAATCCTGAGAAATATCGTAATTCAAATTAAGACCTACATTTTTTAACAACTTTCTAATTAAATCAAGATGCTTAATTAGGAATTCCCATTACATTTGTATGATTTCTAATTAATATGTTTTTATCCATTAAATATATTTAATTATGTATTTTCATATTTTTCAATTTTTCCTAATAATAAATTAAATATTTTTATTTTATTTTTTGTCTTAAAATTATCATAACGTATAAATATAATATAATATAGTATATATGTGTATTATTTTATAAGATTCATATCTTTTTTATTATTTTCCACCCAAATTTACTTTTCATTTAACCATTTAAATAAGTTTCAGTTTGAAAAAAAAAAAAAAACAAAGTTAATCTAAATATAAATCACATTTATAATCTAATTTTATCTTATCTTAAGTTTGCAAAAGTTAAATTTAAAAAAAAAAAAAAAAAAAAAAACCGCTGTAGGCTTATGATGGAAAAATAAATAATTATAACCCAATCATTGCGCTCAAAACTCTTAACCTTACTTGATAGAGAATTGATTCACTTGTCTTATTGGCTGAACCGAGTTTTATTTTCAAAGTATAGAAAAAAAAATTATATATAAGAGTATGCAATTGAATTGCAATAGGTGATTCCTCCTAAAGTTTGAATTAATTAACCAATTCTACAAAATATTTCTTAAATTAAAAAAAAAATCCACTTATACCCCAGTCAATAAGGTTTTGATGGTGGAAGTGTTTTCCTTTCACTCTCTTGAATGTGAGTTCGAACGAGGCAATATCACTCCACAATTATCAACAATTAATGAGGTATTGCAAAATACCTCTCCTTTTACGATATTTATTTTGATTTCTTTTCATAACTTTAACTGAAAAAATGCAAGGCACTTAAAATCATACGGTTGATGTAATGATTTAAGAAATTAGCAGTTTAATTCCATGTTAGACAAGTCATAATTACACCCTTCACTGAATATCAAGTTTAAAAATGCAACTTTTCAAAAAGATACAATTGCTGATCTATGCAAAATACCCAAAAAAAAAAAAAAAAAAAATGTTTAATATTTCTGATTTGGCTAAAGAAAAAGGGAAAATGCATTTAAGGACCCTTTTTATAGAAAAAAAAATCCTAAAAAAGGCCTAAGGGCCTTTTCTGGTATAAATTCATTAAACTTTAGCAACTAAATTAGCCACATTAACAATAAAATAATACTTGCTAACAACTAAATCAGTCGCATTAAAAAAATATTTTAACAACTAAATCAGTCACATTAACAACAATATCAGCCCCGGTTAACAACTATATCATCCCAGTTAACAACTCATGTAGATTCTGAAAATTCCAGAAAATGCCCAAGGCCCAAAGCATTTTTTGGGATTTTTAGAATCTTAGGACCTTTTTTGGGATTTTTTTTCTGTAAAAAGGGCCTTAAATGCATTTCCCCAAAGAAATACTTTTTTGCCACATTCATATAATAATAAGTGGGTCCCACTAATATTTTCTCTCGTTTCTCTTTACAATGGGATCCATGCACTTTTATGTGAGTGTGTGGGTCACACAATATTTTCTCTCTCTTCTCTTTATAATAAACTCACTCACTTTTATGTGAGTGTAGTAGGAAAAAATTTATACAGTTTAAACATGTAAATAAATAGATAAAGAAATACGATTCACGCTGAACAAATAATTAAGCAAGCGAAAGAGAAGGGCCTTGCAGACTCGCGTCTTACTGGTTTGGGCTTTCTCTCTCTTACTGGTTAGTCGCGAGTTCGAATAGGCAGAACAGAACAAAGAATTAGTGATAATAATTATTATTATCACAAAATTATGAGGTATTTCAAAATACCTCTCGTTTTCCTACTCTCTTGTCTCTGTTTAATTTCTCCGTTATAGCCAATGACCTTTGGTCAATGGCAATTGCCGGCCCTTTTCCCTGTTTGACTTGTGTTTTTGTGCTAATATATCTTTTCTTTTGTCTTTTTTATAAGGTGTTTACTTATTTTTAAAGAGTATTAAATATTTTTTTTATGTATGCCCATAATTAATAAGGATAATTGGTGAGAGCAATAATTAATATAATATTATAGTTTTGTACAATTAGTTAAATTTTTTGGTACGTCAAGTTATAATTTAGTGATAATTTCAATATGAATTAATCCAAAATATTTTCATGTTTAACAAATTAAGTGTTAAACAGCATTCACCGCCATGAAGTACTTTTTCAATGTCATTGAGTATCGTAAATTATTTTTGGGAAAATGCATATCAGGGCCTTTTTAACAGAAAAATCCTAAAAAGGCCCAAAAATTGAAAATCCCAAAAAAGGTCTTAGGGCCTTTCCTGGTATAGATTTATTAAAACGTTAGTTGTTAACGGGGCTAATATAGTTGTTAATGTGACTGATTTAGTTATTAAAATATTGTTGTTAATGCAACTGATTTAGTTATTAACGGGTATTGATTTAGTTGTTAATGAGACTGATTTAGTTGTTAACGTTTTAATGAATTTATACCAGAAAAGGCTCTGGGGCCTTTTTTTGGATTTTCAGAATCTTTAGGCCTTTTTTAGGATTTTTTTCTGTTAAAAGAGACCCCATATGGATTTTCCTATTATTTTTTGTGCATCTAACACCATTCAGTATTTTAAAATGATTTTTTTATATATACAATACCCTAAACTATTTTAATTTTTTGAAGAAAATATTTTTCTAATAACATTCAATATCATAAATATAGGGTGTTTGTTGCAAGTAAAAAATATATTTGAAAATAAAAATTGTTAAGCTAAGCAAAAATATTTTAATACTTGGTTATTTTCATTCTCAGCCCAAAACAACTTTAACCACGCCCTCGTAAAGATCACAGACAGCTAAGCTAAAATAGATATACGTTTGTAAGCTGAGATAAAAATTAAATCAAGTACTTTTATTTTCCATGAAATAAAATCAAACATTTTTAATGTAGGATTCTAAGAGATTTATGTAAGAAAATTAGACATGATTTTATATTATATAGTACTCCCTCTGATCCTAAATATTAAACATAGTTGACTTTTTTAGATAGATTAAGAAAACTAATTAAATTATTTTAGAATATTTTTATTTTTATTATTCTCCAAACTAATTAGTTTGACTAATAAATTTATATATAATCTAAAGATATACAATATATGATATGATTACATAACTTATTTAATTTATTTTATTTCTTGAAAATAAATTGACTTGATCTTTTATTTAGAACTGAAAAATGGAACATTTTGATCATTTAGTAATCAAGTTATTAGTGGATCATTTCACGTGAATAGGAGCTCATACGAATAAAATCTTTTTTAAAAAAGGGTTCAACTATTCGTAATTTATCAACAGAATTTCCAAAATTCATATTTTATACGGAAAATATTCATTCAAAAATGCAAGTTTTCAATAATATAATTGTTTATCTAAATAATGACAGGCGATTCATCTAGAAAAAGGATTTATGGAGCGAAGACCTCGAGGTTAGTGGATTGCGGTTTTCTGGTTAGGGTGCTCCACTCTTACCAGGAATGTCATGAATTCGAATAGACTTTTTGTGCTTGTTTGATTTTTGCCTTGATTATCATTCACAAAATCGTCAGGAATTTCAAAACACCTCTCGTTTTTGTTTTCCTACTCTTATGTATGTTTAAAAAAAAAAAAAAAAAAAAAAAAAATTCGTTCTAAGAATTGAGTGTTTTTCAGTAGAGATTTTGGAATTATGTGTTCAGATAGAGTGACCCGGGACCGTGGGCGGTCGGGAATTTTAATAACGGGGGGCGAGAATTAAAAATATTATATAGAAAATAAAAATAATTGAAATACAATACAGACCTAATATATAAAAAAATTTGAAAGAAATCTATCACAGAATTAAGATAACTTTACTTAATTCTTGCTCCACGTGTTTCATATTGTTAAACTGATCAACAATTGAATTTGTGCTAAAACTCAATACAATTTCTTTTTCAATGTATGTAATTAAAGAATCATCAAGAAATTGATTTCTCATTTTATTTCGAAGCATGTTCTTGACTATCTTCATAACAGAGAAAGATCTTTCAGTTGTTGCTGTAAAAACTAGAAGAGTAAGTACAAGTCTAATCACTCTATTAATAAGAGGGTAATCGAGGATTTGCACTGACACGAGAGACAAATAGGACATATGATAACAGTTAGGTTGCTTACTTGTTTTGATGGACTAATATGAGCTTCAAAGAGTCAAAACCTTTAGGTAAAACAGGTGATTGGGGATTTGCACTAATGCGAGAGACAAATAGGGTATATGATGACTTCATAATTTTAATAGATTTGATATATATTTTAACATATTTAGGAAGTCATCAATACTTTAAGAAGATTTTCTTAAGATTTTAAAAGATATCAATTTGCGTGTATCATTTGTGGGATTTCAACTTAAAATATAAGTTTTTGACCAATTTTAAGAGATAAAAGAATAATAAATAAATAAGAATTAGACGTTTTCAAAAGGAAAAAAAAAATAAAGTTGTTATTATTATCAAATATTAGTATCATAATATAACTTGTTTACAATTTTTTTTTTTTTATATATAAAAGTTTTGGAGGGGTTCGACATCAGTCCCCCACTAAAGCCAGGGCACAGCCCTGGGCTCTATGAGCACTTACTGCGGGGACTTACGAGATCACCTACCAAAGGAGTCCCAACGACGACGAAGGGATCAAACCCACAACCATTTAGGTCTAGTCCGGATCCTGACATAACTTTTTTACAATTGATCATTCTATTCTACAGCAGCCAAGACGCCGTTGGATTAAACAAACATGGGGCCCACAAATTGAGCACAAGAGGAATCATTTGAACTTGAGCTGAATTCAAGCCCATGGACAGATAAATACATCTAGAGTTTTAACTGGGGGTCGGGAGTTGGTCTTCTGGGTGTGTATATATATATATTTTAAAAAAAGATAAAAAAATTTAGGGGGGGCGGGGGCCCACCCTACCCCCCGTCTCCGCCGTTGCCCAGGACACCAATATATAAGCAATTTATTAATAAGCAGGCTTAATTTGTAGGAACTCAGAGAAATGATTAAAGCATATCTTACATTAGAAACTACTTTTCTAATATGATTTACGATATATCTAATTTTTTGAGAGGAATTTTGTTTCGACTTATGTGAACGGATTTTTCTACCGCTAACCCAAACAGATATTTTATGATTTGAAAATCATGCAGCTTCATAGAGATTTCATATATATTTTTACTTGGCCTTTAACTTGTGTATTTTATGAATACTCAAGAATGAGATATATTATTATTTTGCCTAAGACATACTGGAATAGATCATATTATTCTTTTTAATTTTTAAAATTAAATGAAAGTGGCCTAAAAAAGTAAATAATATATTACTCCTAGTCTTAAATATAAGACATAATTGAATTTTTTTAAAAAAAAATTAAGAAAGCTAAATAAATTACTTAATCATATCATATGTTATATAAGTTTAAAGTAATTTATTTAGCTTTCTTAATATCTTCAAAAAATTAAATGGGTCTTATATTTATGACCTGAGGTAGTTTTATATGATAGTATGACTTACTAGAGTTTTCATATTTTTATTGATGATCAATCTGTCAATGTTATTCTTGAAAAAAATATTATTTAAAATGTGTGTAGTGCAATATAATAAATTTTTATATTTTTTTGTTGATTGTCAGAAAAGGTAATAAATATTACTCCCTCGCTCCTTTTTATAAGGAACATAATCTCTTATAGAGTTGGTCATTTTTAAAGAAACATATCTTATTTGGCTGTTTAAACCGGTCTTTCCATTTTTACTCTAATTAAATATACATCACTTGTTTTTTCTTTGCAATAAATTTAATTTCCACTTACTATCTCCCGTATACATTCTTTTTAAAGGGTTCATACATATTTAGTCCCTCAATTTTACCCTCATTTTGGTTTTAATCCTGTAGGGGCAAAATAGTCCAGATTTTTATTGAGTTATATATACCAATATTTTAAACAAAATAAAACTTGTAAAACTAAAACCTATGGTTTGAAACTTGAGGGACAAAAATTAAAATGAGGATAAACTTAAAGGACCAAAAATTACATTAACCCCCTTATAAACAATCGTATTTGGAAAGAAAGATACATAAATTATAAATTTATTGTATTTAACTAACAATTTAAATTACACGATTTTAGTAGTTATTCCCTATTAAAAGGACTAGATGGAGCATATAGAGATGCATGACCTACATCTTTTTCTTATATGTATTAGAGAAAATTAATAATTTGATTTCTACCACAAAACTGAATAAATTTTAATTCGGTGTAAGTCAATCTTCATAATATTATATAGATTAAAACTCAATTTATAAACTTTGACTTCATACAACCCATTCCCATTTAAATGGTCAAAATTATTAATATTGAGTTTCAGATACTAGAGACAACAAAAGTTGGTCCAAACCTATTTAAGTTTTGAGACATGCATTAATCTTAGTGCCTCAGAATCCTACTCACTTAAACTTGTTTTCACCTAAAAACCAAAAACTTTTGGGACCGAATTTTAAGTCAACAAGATCTAGAAGGATGAAATGATTCATTTTCCCCATTTACTACTATCATATTAATAAAATCCATCACTTTTCTTTTTCTTTTTCTTTCTTTGGTTTATGTTATCTTTATGTGTTTTCTTACCAAACATAACAAAAGTATTTTCATTCCACCATTTCCTTCATCCCAATTATTGGCTCGTCGTCCAATTATAGACAGAAGATAATAAATAAAATTAAAATAACCAGCTTATGCTCTGCGAACAAATGACTTGCTGGTTAGAGTAAATTGCTTTGACTCCCCAAGTCATGGGTTCGATTCAGCATTCTTCCATGATCACTACTCAGATTCACAGTTTGATCTGTGTTCCCCATAACATGAGGTGTTACAAAACACCTCTCCTTTTACAAATTCCGAGTGAATCATATCAAAATACCAGCATATGTTGTTACTTACATTTTCATATACTCTTTCCTTCTTGTTTTTATTATGGGACCTTTTTTAGAGTTAGTCTTGATCCTAAATCTAAAACATATTTATCAATTTTTTTTAATCTACTCCTACGATACTTCCTTAACATTAAGCAATGAGGAGTGAGATGAAAGAAATTAAGGAAAATGATTATTAGGGTATTTTAAAAAATATATATCATATTAACTAACTTCCTTAATCTACGATCAAATTAGATAAATATGTCATATATTAAAAAATAAGGAATATATAAATTAATATATTTTATCTGTATGTTGGCCCCAAAAAGATATATGGTATAATTCCATTGATATAGTTGTTAACGGGGTACTGATATAGTTGTTAACGGGTAGGTCATTAACAACTAAATCAGTACCATTAACAATAATTTGCTAACAACTAAATCAACCCCGTTATAAATGTATCATGCTTTGATACTCGGTGCCATGCACATTGAATAGTACCATGCTCTGATACCAGGCATATTGGAATCATACATTTAGCTATGTGGAAGTTATGTTTTTGTTATGGAGACCCCTTAGGTATTGCAAAATGATTTACAGAATTTGGGTATTTCGCTTTACACTTCGGGATCTGAGAACATCGTGCTGAATTTTCTCTTAAATTTATCCTCCTTTCCAGCTGTTTGTAGATTGCTTTGTTGCTTTTGATATTCAGGATGATAAGCTAGAGAAAGCAAAAACATTTGGTGCTACTCACACTGTGAATGTGGCACGTGAAGATCCAATTGGAAAATGTTCTTGTTAGTTTGACTTCATAAATGTATCATACTCTGATACCACGCTTTGATACTCGATGTCATGCACATTAAATAGTACCATGCTCTGATACCAAGCATATTGGAATCATACATTTAGCTATGTGGAAGTTATATTTTTTTTATGGAGACCCCCCAAGTATTGCAAAATGATTTGTAGAATTTAAGATAAATAGTCTGAATATTGTGTATTCATTCATGTAAATACGGTACACATATATACAAGAGATGAGAGCCTTAATAATAATTGCTCTTAATGGCTATTAATGAGGATTTCCCAAATCCCTAATTTATAGGGATTCTACTTGATTATAATATATTTCCTAATTTCCGCTTTACACCTCAGGATACGAACATCGTGCTGAATTTTCTCTTAAATTTATCCTCCTTTCCAGCTGTTTGCATATTGCTAGAGCATTTGGTGCTTTTGAAATTGTTGCTATTGATATTCAAGAGGATAAGCTAGAGAAAGCAAAAACATTTGTTACAGTAAATGTGGCACGTGAAGATCCAGTTGGAAAATGTTCTGGTTAGTTTGACTTTATAAATGTATCATGCTCTGATACCACTCTTTGATACTCGATGCCATGCACATTGAATAGTACCAGGCTCTGATACCAAGCATGTTGGAATAATACATTTAGCTATGTGGAAGTTATGTTTTTTTTGTGGAAACCCCTCAAGTATTGCAAAATGATTTACAGAATATGGGTATTCCGCTTTACACCTCAGGATACAGAATATCGTGCTGAATTTTCTCTTAAATTGATTTTCCTTTCCAACTATTTGCAGATTGCTGAAACTATTGCTGTAGATATTCAGGATGATAAGCTAGAGAAAGCAAAAACATTTGGGGCTACTCACACTGTAAATGCGGTACGTGAAGATCCAGTTGGAAAATGTTCTGGTTAGTTTGACTTTATAAATGTATCATGCTTTGATACCACGCTTTGATACTCGGTGCCATGCACATTGAATAGTACCATGCTCTTATACCAAGCATATTGGAATCATACATTTAGCTATGTGGAAGTTATGTTTTTTTTTATGGAGACCCCTTAGGTATTGCAAAATGATTTATAGAAATGGGTATTCCGCTTTACACCTCAGGATACAGAACATCGTGCTGAATTTTCTCTTAAATTTATCCTTCTTTCCAGCTGTTTGTGGATTGCTAGAGCATTCGGTGCTTCTGAAATTGTTGCTGTTGATATTCAGGATGATAAGCTAGAGAAAGCAAAAATATTTTGTGCTACTTGCACCGTGAATGCGGCACGTGAAGATCCAATTGGACATATAATTGTAAATGCATTTTCCTTTGTTTAACATTTGGTGTTTTTTATTTCACCTACAAACATAATGGAATATTTTTCATGACTTATTTGCACGTGTGTCTACCTGCAATTCATAGTTAAATAAGGTGATTTAGAAGGTTATCTAAGCATCAGTGTCTTCTAATTCAAAGGCTCTTAGATGGAATTCTGCATAAGAAAAATTTGCAATTCTATTTATTTTGATAAGAGAGAAGTATACGGAGTATATATTTTGCTTTCGAGATAACTTTGCCCATGCACTTTTATTCCTCTATTTTGCCACCATAATTTATTTGACTTTAATAGTTTCGGTTTCTTCTCATTCTCCTTAAGGGACACAATTTGAAATTACGCCCCATAAACCCTTGTTTTTCCTATTCATATTTGTTGTCTATTTTTAAGCTTTGTTTTTCTTCATCCTTGAGATTCAAAAAATAAAACCCTTATTCTACAATATTACTAGTCATTATTTTTTCCATGATTTTTTGATAAAGCAACGGGCATGGAGTTAGTAGGAAGCACACACAATCTTTCAATTCGAAATTGCCTCATCCACATTATGTTTAATTTCTTTCACTTTGACGCCTTTATTTGTTTACACGATTTAACAGAAATTACGGTAGAAAAGGTGTTGACGTTCTTTAGTGGAAGCCTTGGGAAAACCACAAACGTTTTCCCGGTGCACATAAAGTGTGAAGGATGGAGGAAAAGCTCTAATGATTGGACCGGCACAAGGCAGTCTTTGTAGGACAAATGGAAATAAATCGCCTTGTTCGTAGAAAGGTGCATATTCTTTGGATCGTATGGAGGTAGGGTAAGGCAAGATCTTCCTAAGTTAGTTAGACTAGCAGAAACAAGTATCTTCAATCTTTCCAATACTATTTCTAGAAGATACAACTTTGAGGAGGCGAGACAAAGCATTTGTAGATCTCAACTAGGGAAAAATTGTGGGACGATACATCATTGAGATAAGATAATCTTGTTTTATATTACTACCATATAGAATTCGAATGATTTGTTCTATGTGCAGCTTGTGAAGGATGCCGCTCCGATCTCCATGTTATGAAAGATGAAAGTCCCTTTTCTACTCCTTGCGTGCTGGGACATGAGATAACTGGAGATGTAGTTGAACATGGACCGCTCACAGATAATAAAACAAAACTAAGGTAGTAGACAGAACTTAATGGTCCTTTTACTACTCTTTAATGTTCTAGTTAGTTTGACTTGATAAATATATCATGCTCGATACCACGCTTTGATATACAGGAGAAGAATAAATTGGTTTTAAGTTGGGGGAGATGTGTAATTAGCAATTACCACTATATGAGCTAGACAATGAATTTATTTTAATCTTAAATATATAAATTCAATCTACTATGTCTCCCATATTTATAACTTTTTTGAGAATATCATATTGATTGTGTATATTATGTGTGGCAAAAAAAAAAAAAATTGTACTACCTCTAGTCTTTAATATAAAACCTAGTTTTTTTTTTTTTTTTTTTTTTTTTTTTTTGGGAAAAGTTTAAAAATATGAATGAATTACTTTAAAGTATTCATTTATTATTTTTATATCAAACTGTATTCATTTATTATTTTTATATCAAACTAATTTTTCTCACTTATAAACTAATAATATGTAATCTAGTGATGTACAAGATATATTATGATTCAGTTATTTATTTACCTTCTTTTTATTTTTTTTTTTTAAAATCAACGGAGTCTTATTTAATGGCCGAAAGGAGTACATATATATCACACATATGATGAGGATGTTTTAAACGCCCCAGGGTGCTTGAGGTAGATTGGTAGATAGTGCCGATCCTGAATTTTTAAATAAATATAATAAAAACAGCACATAGCATGCTATTTGAACTCATGGCTTGTTGGTTAGAGCAGATTTGTTTTTACCTTCTGAAGTCATGGGTTCGATTCAGCATCATCTATGATGTGAACTCTGTCTCTCTCTTTCATAACATGATGAGGTGTTTCAAAACACCTCACTTTGCTGCATTTGACCTCTTGGCTTGATGGGGGAACGTTTTAGCTCCTCCACCCAAGTCAAGAGTTCGAAACCGCGCGAATGAATCAGAATCAAAGCGACCTTAGTGTGTCACTATGAGGTGTTTCAAAACACCTCCTTTTTAACAACCACGACCAATATTTTCCCCATTATTTCACCAAATCATCTTTTTAATTACGCCATATACAACTAAGCATAATTTGCCGGCATATCAAAAGTAAACCCCTCCATCTCATTAAGTTGCTATGCATATATAGGTTTAGCTAAGAAATTGTTATAAATAATTAAATATTTCCTCCGGAATTAATCATAAGACCAAGTTGCCTTTTTTTTTTTTAAAGAAATTCATAAAACTAATTAAATTACTTTAGAGTGTTTTTATTTTTATTTTTTTCTTCAAACTAATTAGTTTAACTAATAAACTAATATATAATCTAAGAATACACAATATATTATATCATTAAGTAACTTATTTAGCTTCCTTAATCTCTCTAAAAAAAACTCAACTTGGTCTTATAATTAAGATCGGATGTAGTATTATGTTAGGATGTGTGAAAGAAAGAGTCTCTCAAATATATTGCAATGCTTTGTCTTGAGAAGTCATGTCCTTAGAAATTAAAGTATTTGTGTTGGTTTATGAATTTAACATATGATTATGACGCTTGATTAGATATGTAGAGGGCTTCAAAATGCACCACTTCAAGATATTAATTCATTGTTTATAAATACCCTCATCGTGGCCCCATTTAGAGTGTGTTTGGTTTGAGGAGGGGGAATGAGAGGGGATGAATCCCTAGAGAGGATATTGAAAAAATTGTCTTTAATGATAAGAATATTCTTTTTTGTTAAGAATGCATTTTTAAAATATTGAAAATTTTCTATGTGCTATTTAGTAAAGATAAGAAAACAAATTTATCTCTATTTAGTACAAAATTGTAAATTTAAAAGCCAACACAGTTTAAGGTTTCTTTTAGAATTATCTAATATTCAATTCAAGGTTCGTGGATGCCTCTCTCAACACAGATGTATCCTTTATGACTCAAATAAATTAAGGTTTCATATGCATGAGAAGAATAAATTGTTTTAAAATTGGGGGAGATGTGTAATTAGCAATTACCACTTCTCATGTTCTAAATATATGAGCTAAACAATGAATTTATTTTTATCTTAAATATATAACTTCAATCTACGGTGTCTCTCATATTTATAAATTTTTTCAGAATATCATATTGATTGTGTATATTATGTGTGGCAAAAAAAAAAAAAAAAAAAAAAAAAAAAAAAAAAAATTGTACTACCTCTGGTCTTTAATATAAAATCCAATTGATTTTTTGTTGTTGAAAGATTAAAGAATCTGAATAAATTACTTTAAAGTATTTATTTATCATTTTTATATCAAACTAATTTTCCTCACTTATAGACTAGTAATATGTAATCTAATAATATATAATATATATTGTGATTCAATTATTTATTTAACTTCTTTTATCTCTCTAAAAAAATCAACGGGGTTTATCTAATGACCGGAATTCGGAAAGGAGTATGTATATATATTAAAGCGGGTGTTTAAGGGTGCTTGATATAATGGTAAATCAAATTATAAAGTGACTGTGTATAGTGTCGATCCTGAATTTACTAAGGCTATGTTTGCGAGTTCTATTTTGGAGGGAAAGGGAAGAGAAGGGAGGGTTTTGGTAATCTCTTCCCTTATTTGTGAGTTTTAAAAATATGAGGGAGGGAATCAGGGGATTTTACAAATCCTCCAAAACCCTCCTCCTTTTAAAAAAATAGAGTTCCCCTAATATGGGGGGTTTTAAGAGGGAAATAAGTTAATTACTTCTTTACGCTCATTCACCACCACCACACCACCCTACCACCACCGCCATCGCACCACCCCCACCCCCAACCCCACCGCCATCACTACAAGCCGCGCCGCACCGCCACCGCCACCACCACCACCACCACCACCGCCCGCCACCACCACCACCACCACCACCGCCCCCACCAAAATAATTTTTTGAATATAAAAATTACATAAATAATTTTTTTAGAAAATTTAAATTTATTTGTAAAGTATAATAATTATATTAATTATTAAAGAAAATGACAAAATGGTAAAAGTAACTCATTAATCCTCCATTGCTATTTTTTTAACTCCCAAACAAGGGGAAGAAATATCTTCTATTTCCCTTCCTTCCCTTCCCCTCCTTTCTCCTTGCATCCCCTTCCCCTCCAAACTTGCAAACATAGCCTAAATAAATATAAAAAAAGACGTAGTACAAATTATGCTTCTCGAACTCAGGGCTTGTTGGTTAGAGCAAATTTGTTTTTACCTTGCAATGTCATTGGTTCGATTCAGCATCTGTGAACTCAGTCTCCGTCTCTCGTAACGTGAGGTGTTTCGAAACACCTCTCCTTTTACAAAATGTTTTAAAAATATATGGAAGCGAACAATAAATACACTATAATTCTAAATGCTACAGAGTCCTTTTTTATCGTAACATATATTAATTTAGAGAAATTCATTTTTACTATTTTAACTTTCTAAAAAACTTATATGCTATAGGGCCCTTTTCGTTCGTATGTTTTTACATATAATTAATTCATCCTTGATATTGAAGAAATTAATTTAAAATAAAAACTTATTAAAATGATTGAATCAAATAAAACCACATTATAGTAATATTTACATATTTCCATTATATTTTTGAATGGAATTTAAATATAAAAATTCATTATGGTTCAATATGCCACAGGATTCTGTTCTCTTTTAATATTATTAGGGAAAATTTCAGAAAAATACCTTTAAAATTTGAAAAATCCTAAATTAGTGATTTCCTATTACAATAGGTTATCAATTGCCTATTAATTATATTCAGTACATAAATTATTGTAGGAAATAAAACTGGTTTGAAATTTTGATATTTTGAAAGTATTTTTTTGAATTTTTTCCTATTAATTATATTATAATAAGAAAAACTAATCTTTTGGTTACTATAAGCTTGAATTGATTGGGATCAAGTATCTGAACTTTGACTTGGTGTAACCCCATTCAAATAATTTTAATTCAGTTGAAATTCAATCCCTATTTAACTCACTGCAACTCAATACTTACAATTTTAACCATTAAAAACTTTAGTTCCTAAATTTCATGAAATATATAATTTTATTTTTCAAAATATAAAGACTAATGTTTTAAATGATTAAACTATATGGATTCAATTGTAAGTCAAAGTTTAGTAACTGAGTTGCACAAAGTTAAGACTACATAAATTGAGATGTGCCAAGTGAAAAATATAAGGCTAAAAAATTTAAGGGCATTTTCGGTTTCGTGTCTCCTGTTCTCACAATAATTTTTTGTTCTGAGAAACAAAAAGTAACAAACAAACAAAAAGGCTGTTTTAAAATGTGTTTTTGGTTACATGATAAAAAAACAAAACAAAAAATTGTTTTGGAAAAAAAATCATAACATCTTTTTATTTTTTAAAAAAAAAAAAAATTCGTAAAAAAGTTACAAAAGATACAGGAAACATTGTATTCTTTTTAATGAAAACAATGTAAATTATTCTTTAATCCTTCACTTCACTATTTCCAATGTAGTTTTTTAAATAATGATTCAGTTTTTTTTCTTCTATTTTTATACTAAAACTTGTTCTTAAAATTTACTCTACATAACTGCACTAGGAACATGAAAATATGGGTTAAAATTAGACAAGATCTAATTTTCCCTTATTTTAAAGATAAATAGAGAAACCTATGTTCATTTATAAATAAAATTAAAAGGGCGATTCTTGTGCATTTGAACTCTTCGCTTGATGGGGAACATTTTAGCTCCTCCATCCAAGTCAAGAGTTCGAAACCGCGCATATGAATCAGAACCAAAGCGATCTTCGATCCTATGAGGTGTTTCAAAACACCTCTCCTTTTTAACAATCACAACTCATGTTTTAATTACTTCAACTAATCATTTGTTACGCCATATACAACTAAGCATAATTTGCCGGCATATCAAAAGTAAACCCCTCCATCTAATTAAGTTGCTATGCATATATAGGTTTAGCTAAGAAACTGCTATAAATAATTAAATACTTCCTTCAACCCTAATCATAAGATTAAGTTGATTTTTTTTTAAGAAATGAACGAAACTCGTTAAATTAGTTTAGAGTATTTTTATTTTTTCTCCAAACTAATTAGTTTGACTCATAAACTAATATATAATCTAAGAATATACAATATATTATATCTTAGTTTATTAGTCAAACTAATTAGTTTGAAGAAAAAAATAAAAACAAAAATACTCTAAAGTAATTTAATTAGCTTCATTAATCTCTCCAAAAAAAGTCAACTAAGTCTTATAATTAGGACCGGGAGTATCTAACATTTATAAGATAGAGTATTTGATTTTCTTATTTAATATTGGGTTAAGAAGTAAAAATACACATATGCTTTTTCTGGAAGAATGCCCAACATCAAATGCTTTTTTATGTGCAAAAGTGACTATGTGGTTACAAATTAGGTGCAAAAATACCATTTGACCTTTAAGTTTGACTTTTTTACTGACTGAATAATGACCCCGTGACGTTCAAGGTGTAAATATGGATGATGACATGGCTTCGAAGGTGAAAAAATACATATGTGGTTAGGCCAAAAGAAAATCCAACACCAAGTGCTTTTTTTTAGGTGTGACCGTTAGTTTGACTCTTTTTTATCCTTTTAGTATCAATCAAGATCTTGAAGAATTTTTTAATACCAATCAAGTACCATGAAATGTTTTTTCAAGATCATAAAATAATTTTTCAAAATCATGAAGCATTTTTTTTAGTACTAATCAATATTCTCAAGTGTTTTTTAGTACTATTCAGTACCCTGAAATATTTTTTCAATATCAGAAAGTATTTTTCAGGTACCAGTAAATATCCTAAAGCATCTTTTTAGTACTAATTAGTATCTTGAAATATTTTTTTAGTATCAAATCAAGTACCCTAGAATATCTTTTCAAGATCCTAAAATAATTTTCCAAAATCATGAAGTATTTTTTTTCAGTATTAGTCAATATCCTGAAGTATCTTTTTAGTACCTATCAGTAGAGCCGGGAAAACGGGCTGGACCCGTTTAAGCCCTGGCTCTTTAAGGGCTGGGCTTAGAAATTGGAGGTGTGAAATGAAGTTTGGCCTTGGAGGGCCAAGGGCTTACATGGGCCGGCCCTGGAGGGCTACGGGCCGGCCCATCAGGCCCTTTATCATTATTATTTTTAAGTTAAATGCTTGTTGAAGTTGGATCTTTCAATAATTTATATGTATTTTGTATTTGTTATAAAGTTATTGATCCATTTAAGTACAAATACATAATAACTATACTCTAATTTTATGATTTGGTTTATTATTTATTGTAGATAAATATTATAGATGTGTTCATGAAGTGGGAGAATAAATTCATGATATTCTTACTCATGAACCGGATCCTACTACTCAAAGTGAATAATAATCAGATGTCATTGAAATTGATGATATTGACGAAGATGACAACAATAATAGTCATCGTACTAATGTCGCTTAGTGGTATGTTTCTTATATTTTATATGAGTTATTTGTGAACATAGTTTGTTTTTAATTATGAATTAGTGATTGTGCTTATTTGTTAGATGATTCATATTGTAATTTACTAATTATATTTCTTTGAAAAAAAAAAACGAGAAAAAATAGTTAAAATTTAGAATAGTAAATTTCAGACCCTGTGTAATACCCTAATTTTCATAACTCATATAATTATGGTATTTTAACAATATTTACTAAAATGCAAAGGTGAATATGTGTCTTAGGGGAATTAGCAACAATAAATGAATGATTTAGCTAACACTAATTGAGATTAGCAAGAAAAAGCTTCGAGATGACTAAAAGTAAAATAGGATCCTCATCTACCATAGAATTTCTATTTATTATAAATACGACATTTTGTTAAATCATACATGATGAATAAAAGAGAATATGTTGTCTCTAATTTAGAGATTTATTTACTTTAATTTTTAAGGAAATTTTCCTTAGAATTTAATAAACTAAAGATTAAATTTAGGACCATATCTAAGGATCATAAAATACAAAATAATCATAATATTAAATCATGGTTCTTAAAAGAAGCAAAATAATGTTATGAAACACTTAAATAAATTAAGGGAATTATTAAGGATTAACAGGCAAATTAAGTCTTCACTAATTAAATAATTGTAAATCTTCATAATTAATCAAAAGGCTAATTAATGAAGAATTAATCTTGTCTAATAAAGCACTTGATTAAGATGTTAATTAAACTTTAATCAAGCTTTGAAAAGCTAACAAATACAATTAAGAGTTAATTAAACTTTACTAATGACACTTAAGCTTTGATTATGTCATCAAAGTGACATCACAAGGATGACATCACAAGAGCTCATGCTTTATAGTAAAGGGCCAAGATTTAATTTAAAACAAACACAAATGGAATCCAATGGTCCTAATTAATTCTATAATTAACCTTAATCCTTGTGTAATTGAATTAGCCAATGGAAAATCAAAGAAATAAGCTTAATCCTTGGGAAAAAGGAAATAGACCAATGGGAGAAGAAAGAAGTGTTAGATTGCAAATGGGGGGGGAGAGATATTAAAATATAATTTTTTCAAGAGCATATGTTGAATTAAAAAAGAAAATAAAAATAATTAGCCAAATCCTATGTAATTAAGATTGACCAATGAGAGCATTTTCTTCCTAAATTGAGCCTTCATGAGAACACAAATCCACCTAAGCCATTGATTGTGGAAAGTGATCCAAAGGGGGAAATCCTTGGACTTTTGCTATAAATAGAGGCCTTGCCTCTTTACAATTCTTCACACCAAATCTACCACCAAGTGGTGATTTCTAATAGAGTAGGAGTAAGAAGGAGGAAGAAAGCAAGAGGCTTCAAGAGGTAAGCTTGTCTTTAGCTTTTAGTTTCTAGCCTTTAGTTCTATAGTTCTTAGTAGCTTTTAGTAGAATTGCTAGTTTTAATCTAGTAAATAGGTAAAGTAGTTTCTCATAAGTGTTTTTAGGCCTCATTGCATTAAAAGATGCCTGACGAGGTAAAAACATGTTGGGAAAATGCTCTAGGAATTTATGTAACAAGTTAGAGTAAGATAGGAATTGTGGGGTTTTGCTGAGTAATGGGAGTCAGTCAGTTAGAGGGCATTATTTTGTGAGTAAATTTATATTCAAAAATTCTGAAATAATTCATGGTCATAGTAGACATGTATATATTTCCATTGATATAAAATATGTATCAAATAGAGGTCTGTAGAGAGAGATAAAAATTCTGGAAATAAGGTCACGTTTTTCTGGAAAAATTCTGGGTAGAGGTTGAAGATTGTAAAACTGGGAATGATTCACTAATTCTGGGTGAAAACCTTTATTTTTCCACAAAATTAGACATGCTAAGGTTTCCAAGGAATTTTACGGAACCTTGTTTCGATTTTTGTGGATTTAGTTATGAATTTTCAAAGTTATCAAAAAATCTGCCCAGAAATGCTGGAACAGCGTTTTGTACGAAAATTATGGTATATAATTGGAATAATAAATCCACCAGGGGTAAAAAGATCGGTAGTAGCTAAAATATCTCATAAGATATTATTTACGAGGTAATAATGCGATAATACTATTATAGGATGTCTGAGAAAAATCGGGAGACGTACCGACCAGGCAAGCGTACCGCCATCCAAACGGACTAAGGTACGGACGCGTACTGTAACACTAACTCTGATGCTTATTGTATGCTTATATGTGATAGATTATTTCATAGAGTCATGGACAAGACTTGGTCTTGGGTCATGCACTGTGGTTAAAACTATCTTAAATCACTGTTTACACATTCAGTTATATACGGGTTATAGTCTTGATAATGCCGTAAGATTGTTTTCCTAGAGCTGAGGACACGACATGCTATCATGGCACTGGTTAGTGCAAACATGGGTAACTTTACATGTGATATGTACTGTTAATATATTAATCTTACATCTACTGTGTGCTTATGTGTTGATTATTGCTGTAATGTCATGAATATCTGTCATACATACATTGTTATACATGAGCATGAGGTTAACCGTTACCTGAGGCCTGATGGGTATTGGACCTCAGCTCTTACCATAGCTTCAGGGTCCGAGGAACCGAGGACCGAAGACAAGAGTAAGCAGAGTAAACAGCACGCGTAGAGACCCGACTGAAGATTCCTATTTTTAGACTTGTAACATTATGACATTACTCAGATAAATGTAATGTACATTATAAACAGACGGATACGCCACGGTAATGATATATTAGTTACTCACTCTTTTACTTGCTCCGATGCTCTACTCTGATAAAAAAAAATTATTCCGCCTTTAAAAAATGGGGTGTTACACCTGCGGGCCAGTCCTGGCCCTCTCGGGTCAGGCTTTGAAAAACAAATGTTTTTTTACCCCGGCCTCGGAGGGCCGGCCTACGCAGGCCCCAAGGCCGGCCCGGGCCCCGATTCCCGGCTCTACCTATCAGTATCTTAAAGTATTTTTTATAGTCAGTACCCTGAAATATTTTTTCGAGATCCTAAAATAATTTTTCAAGATCATGAAGTATTTTTTCAGCATCTTAAAATATTTTTTCAAGATCCTATATTTCAAAGTGCTGACTAGTACTATTTTTTCCACACAAAAAAATCAAAATTAATGGTCAAATGATATTTTTGCACCTAAAAGAAAGCACTTGGTGTTGCCCGCTCTATTGGATAAACCTCATGTGTATTTTTGCACCTTAAAAGCCACGTCATTATCCAGTCAACAAAAAAAGCCAAACTTAATGGTCAAACAATATTTTTGCACCTAAAAAAAAGCACTTAGTGTTGGATACTCTTTTAGACAAACCACATGTATATTTTTGTACCTTAAAAGTCAGCAAAAAACATCAAACTTAACGGTCAAATGATATTTTTACACCTAATTCTTAACCACGTAATCACTTTTGCACATAAAAATAGCACTTGTGTTGGGCGCTCCTTCAGAAAAAGCACATGTATATTTTTGCCATTAACCCTTTAATATTCTCATTTTTATTACTCCATTTGTCCTTAATATAAAATATATCCAGGAAGTTGATATTGATCCTAAATATAAGACATATTTTTTCATATTTGTCAATATTTTTCCAATTTATTCCTATTTATAATTATTTAACAATAAAGAAGGAAATAAGGGAATTAAAGAAGATGAATAGGGTATTTTATAAAATATATATCATATTAACTAATTTAACTTACAACTTTAATCTAATTAAATTAAATAAATATTTCTTATAAGGCTTTTTTAAATCCAAATTATACATAGTTATCTTGCTATTGGTAAAAGAAAAATTGTTATCTTGTTTTAAATCAAATATTTTTAATATAGGATTTTAAGAGATTTATTGAAGAAAATTAGACATTTTTTTATATTATATATAGAATAAATTATTCAACGGATCCTATAAATTTACATCAAGTTTTAGTTTACTCTCTTAAGTTTTATAAGATGTATTCTTAGCCTATTATTAGTCTTAACACATTAAATTTAAGTATGTATTATTAGTGTTCAACTGCAGAGTAGACATCATTTTTTGTTTATGAACCATGTTAAGGATAAGAGATTAAAAAAACTTTATAAACTTAAAAGTATTAAACTAAAACTTTATGTAAACCTAGATGATCAAATCATATATTTTAGATATACACAAATATTTTTTTTTTTGCTCAAAAGATATACACAAATATGTATGCATGTATTAATTAATATTTTGATCACTTACATTAAATTAATTAGACCACGTCACATGTACAGGGTTATCTCATAAAAAAAAAAAAAAGCATAGGATACGGCTTCATGTGCGTACTAGTAAAATATTTTAAAACAAGGGAAATGAGCGACGGAAAAGTGAGTGGGAGCCCAAGTGCGGAGGACCTGACTCCAAAGGAGGCGGCGGAGCTTCTGCGTAGTCGGAGTTTCTTTAACTAGAATTAAAGAAGAGCTGTTAATTTATCAAACATTTCTTAAATTGAACAAATTTCCACTTTTACCCAGACTAATAAGGTCTTGAAGGAGGGAGATAAGTACAAGGAGCCACATTTAAGCATTAAGTACATGTCAAATTTGGCAAATAAATATTAATTACTTTCAACTAACTTGTATTATAGATCAAAAAATCCTTCTAGATTATGACATATATTGTGGACAGGAAAGAAAACAGTCATTAATTAAAACCTCCTTTAGTATATAATAATCAATATGATTGTTTTGGGGCAAAATCATAAATTTATAGGATAAAATAGATTGAGATTTTAGATTTAGAATTAAAATAAACTATTTAATTAACTCATATAGGGTGAAAAGGAATTATGGATAAGAGGGAGTAATATTGACAAGAGAGGAGCAAATTTCTGTTCCAACTTCTTTGGAAAGAACGGAATGGAGAAAAGATCACTTTAAAAAAAATGTAGAAATAAAGAAACACTATCTTCTTCTTCTTCTTCTTTTTTTTTTTTGAAAAAAAGAAAATGTAGAAATAAAGAAACACTATCTTCTTCTTCTTTTTTCTTTTTCTTTTTTTTTTTTGAAAAAAAGAAAATATAGAAATAAAGAAACACTATCTTCTTTTCTTTTCTTTTTTTTGAAGTAAATCATATAATATATCATGCAGCTAAGCGTGAAATTACCGTTTAGGCAATAAAAGTATTAATTTTACCTTTAAAACTTCAGGATCTTCAGCTTAAAATATCAATGCAATCATGTGAGTTGCATGCTCTCATCATTGGGTTTCAAATATGTTCATCATCTCTCTCTATTTTTTTTTTTTATATATGGATATCTAATTGGATTGGATTTTACAAGTTTATTAAAACCGAACCAAGAGAGTACTTGGGTCAAGTGTCGATGAATCGACCGAAATCAAATCGGAACTAACTCGGGGCCAACCCGGTGAGAAAGTGAAGATTTCATTGTTGTTAATATGAAATTATAAAAAAGAAATTGATTTATTTAAAAAAAAGGGTTAATGCCGGACCGGACCTTAGGTTTTCGGGTTGAACCGGCCGGTCGATCCGACTTTAATTATACTTGGAATTTTAGCACTTTTAGACCCGAATTGCAATAGCTCTTCTAACAACATTTTTTGCATTAACTGGAATTCAAACTCTAGATCTCGTGTTTAAGTGGTCAAACTCTCTTACATTAAAACTAATGTTTTTGGGCCAGCCCCTTAGTAACGCAGTGGCATGGGAGCTTGGCTCTCCTCCTCCCCGTCCGTGGTTTGAACCCTACCCCCTCCCCTACTCGGTGTATAAAAAAAAAACTAATGTTTTTGGTTTATCCCTCTACAATCACTACAAAAAAAAAAAAACCCAAATTAGCCACGGAATTTACCCACGGAATTCCGTGGGTAAATTCCATTACCCACGGAATTACCCACGGAATTCCGTGGGTAAAAATTTACCGACGGAATTTCCGACGGAATTTTTTCGTGGGTAAAAATACCGTGGCTAATTGATTTAGCGACGGAAAAAATTTCCGTCGGTAATTACCCACGGATTAGCAACGGAAATATTCCGTCGCTAATTACCAACGGAATTATTCCGTGGTTAATTGCCCACGGAATTCCGTGGGTAATTTCCGTGGCTAATTACCCACGGAATTCCGTGGGTAATTTCCGTGGCTAATTTTCCACGGAGTTCCGTGGGTAATATCCGTGGCTAATTGCCCATGGAATTCCGTGGGTAATATCCGTGGGTAATTTGCCACGGAATTCCGTGGGTAATTCCGTGGCTAATTACCCATTTAAGCAATTTTTTTCATCTGCTTTTTTTTAATTATTTTTTTTTTTGCTGAATGTTTTTTTAGGCCGTTTTTTTTAATCTTATAATTGAAATGCACTTAAACAAAAAAATAATCATATAGATAGAAAGCTGAACAAGTTCAGAAGGCATATTCACATACAATTTAAAGTCACTACAAGGCAAATAGATACAAACAGTTAGCAAGTTAGTTTTACAAAAGCAATAAAAATATTCAACTATCATTTTCATTGTCTCTATGGGGAGCCTCATCATTGGTGGCGGGGTTAGAGACATTAGGTAAGGAATCCCAAATGCTTGCAATGCTGACATAATCATTTCGTTCTGTGATTTCAAGCTTGCAACTTGTTCTTTCATTTGAGTCATCTCTGGATCCACCGTAGAGTTGACAGAAGGAGGTGTGTAAGAAGAACCAATAGTGTCATCTTCAGATCCCAACCCATAGATTCGCCCCTTCTTGTTCTTACCACCAATAACCTCTAACCACAAATTAAATTCATCTTGATTAGACATGATAACTTCTCCCTCAGAATCGATAGCTTCCTTTCGTTTCAGAAATTCATCCTGCAAACGAAATATATTCTTATACAGACAGTAATACAAATCTCAGGAGCAACATCAATTAAACACTAAACATCTGCAAGTAAAATAGCATTTGGAACAATCAACTAAAGAAGGTTCTACAGTTCTATGGGGAAAAAAGATAAGATCATTACCTCCGATAAGATCATTCTATATTGCTATAATTCTATAATCCATATCTATATCTTACTCATATCAGTTCAACTTACTTGCTAAAACAACCACAAATGGAAAAAAAAAAAACATACTTGTTTTTAAGATCATTCTAGCAACTGAGTTGCGAGTAGAAGGATGAACAATGACAAGTCACGCTTTAGTGCTTCCCATTATTCTAGATGTAAGCTCATGGTTCACTAGGCTTGTTCAACATGCAAACATTAAGCGACTTACTAATACAAAATCCTGTAAGAACTTTCATTCTAAGCAAGATTGAATTTTATAATCTACAGCTGAACAAAAAAAAAAAAAAAAAAAAAGCCCGTATCAGTTGACTTTACTTGCTGGATCATAAACTTCAACGATGAAAATCATTCACATAAAACACATGATCAGGATAATCCTAGCAGCCATGTGCGTTGTTACTAGTAAAAGTGACCAACTCATGCTTTGGAATTGCCTTCAGAATCAGAAATATTAGACGAAACAGGAGAAAATAATACGAAAATGATGCAATTGAACAAACTTCAATCCTCCCACATTGCATAATATTAAGATAAATGAAATTTATATGGTACAGAGTCTACAGACGAATCGCATAAGGGGGAAATGATACAATACACAGGCTCGCTACATCATAACAACATTTATTGGGATTTTGCGGACAACAGCAGAGAACGCCACCAAAAACAAGAGGGCAACAGCGTCCAAGTTAACAAAATGATTCTTTAAATTACATGTTATGGTTCAAAACTGCCCATATATATAAAAAAAAAAAATAGGAAATGACAGATAATACATAAGATTACCATAACTATTATGGTTCAAAATTGGGAGAATAAATCCTTATATTCTGAAAGTAACTTCAAAATGTAGCTAGATGAAACTTCTAGTAGAAGTAGGAGAACACATCAAATCATCACCACTAATATGGTCTTTGTTGTTGTATGATAGACAAATTGCCTTGTAAATCATGTTCTCAAGGGGTAAAATTAGATGAAATAAAAACCGTTTCTTAAAAGATTAGAATCTAATTGCTAAGAAAAGAATTTTAGACAGATTTAATATTAACATCTAAAATAGGAAAGATAACAACTTCAACAAAAGATATTCCAAGCTAGCTAATTAATTAAGAGATATTCCAAGCTAGCTACCAAGTGAATGATGTCAAGAACTTACATGCATTGTAGCCGCACGATGATCTACAAATTGCCCAGTTTGGTCATTCAAATGAGTCTTTTTAAACACTTCAAAGACCGAGGGCTCTCTTCCCAAATAATTAGCCTGTAGTTATTTATAATTACATGAAGCATTACATAAATGATGAGTGAATCAGATGAAAAAAAAAAGTCTTACCATCCTCCTTTTATGTTCACTATTAGGAATACTACCCCCTTTATGTTGAGTACCTCCCGTGGAGGATGCTCGATTGGTTCTTCTTGTGTCACAAATGCTTTGATACTCGAGAGGATGTCCAAGTACCTCTCTAACGATCCATCACTTCACGTGGAATCCGGTGTGGCCTCACTTCCTTGTGGAAGAAGTCCCTCCCGACTCTATACATAGTTCCTCTAAAGATTTCTTGGCACTTGCTATTCCAAATTCGCGACATCATTTTCATGTTGAGGATGCCACTTATATTTTCTCGCATAATTGACAAAGAAAAAAGATAAAGTATAAAAACATAATGAGGTAACAAAAAGACATAACACAAATATAAGGGATAAGGTATACCGCCCATTCTTCGAACCACATTTGCCTATAATTAGCAGGGATAACTTTCCATGAGTGATATGGATGGTCAAATTTCCCTTCAATAACAGGAAGAATTTCCCAAATAGAACAAACAGGAGGATTGAACCTAGTAAAAATTGTAACAATACCAATGTAAACTTGATAAAGGATTTATGATATACTGCTTTATGCAAAGAAATAGTTTAAGGAACTTATGACTTACGTTTTTTTCTCCGGATATATCCATGTTCGGCCATCTACGGGATCACGACCCCGAGGTAATGTACTACCTTCCTGTGGAGAGGGGGGTGCGAAGGGTGCGAAGATTCTGTGCCAGGAGATGGCATGTGAGGAGAAGGGACTTCGTCTGGAGATGATGGGGGTCTCACAAAAGCTATTGATGGTTTGACTACTTTAGGTATAGATGAAGTAGTCGTCACAGGAGGAATAGGAAACCTAGGACGTTGTTTGGGAATTGAAGACCGTGTAGAACCCGATCCGCCGCCACGACGCTGTGAGCCAGGGCTAGACATCTACAAATTCATAGTGAGAGTTTAGTTAGTAACAAGAAAGTAATAAATCATGACAAACTTGAATGAAAAAAAATTGAATCAATTACAAGTCAATGCAGTAAAAGTCACCTCAAGAACGAAAAAACAACAAAATTTATAAAACCTAATAATTTATATATTTTCATCTTCATCTTCATCTCCATCTTTGTCTTCATCTTTGTCTTCATCTTCATCTCTGTCTCCGTCTTCATCTTCATCTCCGTCTTCGTCTTCATCAACATCTTCAACATCATCATCTGTATCGTCTTCTTCATCATCATCTTCTTCTTCTTCTTCTTCTTCTTCTTCTTCATCTTCATACTCCATGTTATCCACTGGCATATCCACGTATTCATACCGAATTTCAGATGCAACAATGTCAGGTATTGGCAGAGTTACTGTGTCCTCATGCACACTTATTGGCAGTACGACTTCGAGTTCATCCACTTGAAATGGCCCCACAATTGTTTCAGATGCAGGAGTGTCAATGATGCTACGAGCCTTGATCTTAATAACAGATAACCAATTTTCCTTTTGACAACAACAAGGATAAGACATGTAGTATACCTGCATTGCTTGTTGGGCCAAAATAAATGGGTCATACTTATTGTACCTCCGTGATGCATGGACTTCAACAACCGAAATTGTGGATGAACCTTGGTACCACGATTCGGTGTTGGATCAAACCATCACATTTAAACAACACCACTCTCTTCACAGCACACCCAAATATTCAAGTTCAACAATCTCTTGTAGAATGCCGTAGAAGTCGTATTCTATTTGTGTATAGTCAGTTCCTTTAATACATACACCACTATTGTTGGTTGATTTATGACGGGCAACTTCAAATTTGTATGAAACTTGTACCCATTGATGAAGTACTTAGCCCATGTTCTCACTCTTCTCTTTGGGCCCCAAGCAATGTCATGTAAAAATGAATCGTCAATATTGTTGGCAGGATTTTTAACCTAAGTGACATCAATAAGGCTCATGTCAAATAAGGTTTGTTCTAGGTAATTTATTCATAACATTTGAGTACTTACATGATCTTTAAACCATGATGCAAATCTATCATTGATTTGAGCTTCTATCTCATTGTGCCTTGTTATTCGAGGGTTCTCTTCCTTTAATGTCTCGATGAAAGAACTCGCATATCAAGTTATGTGTTAACCATGCATATATTCAACACGGATCTTTAAACCGGATTTATGAAAATTTAACATCCCTTACTTCATATATGGTTGCACCTCATCACAATTCATTAAAATGAATGTGGTCGCGGCTTTCACTTCATCATCTGACAAGAAACGTAAATTACACGCCCCAGAAGGTCTTCCTCGATGATTAAAAAGTGAAATTGTAGGGAATTCTGGTTCTCCACCATCGGCATTTCTTATAGGTCTTGTTATTCCTGGTGGAACACCTCGCTCAAAGTAATGCGAGCAAAATATGGTTGTCTCTTCAAAGAATATAAGCTTCACATATAGATGCTTCAACTCGAGCTTTGTTTCGTGCCTTTTGTTTTAAGGTATAGAGGAACCTACATATAGAGAATTACAACAGATTATTTAATGTTGTTATCTTAAAGTCATTGTGCACTTACATAAACAATGTTCAATACCTTTCAAATGGATACATCCATCTCGTATTGACAGCCCTCCAACCTTAGCTTCATAAGGAAGATGGATGGGCAAATGCTCCATTGAGTCAAAGAACCCTAGGGGAAAGACTTTCTCCAACTTGCACAGTGTCACAACAATATTTTTCTCTAACAACTCTAGTTGATCGCGCAACAAGGTTGTTGAACAAACTTGTGAAAAGAATTGACTTAGCTCAACTATAGGATTCAAGACATTTTCAGGCAAAGTCGCAAAGGCAATAGGAAGCAAATGTTGCATGAACACATGGCAATCATGACTCTTCATTCCATACAACTTTACTTCCTTCATGTCCACACATCGAGATAGATTCGATGCATATCCATCAGGGAGCTTCAACTTCTTCACCCATTGACAAATATGTCGTTTTTGTTCTAAATTCAATGTATACTTTGCAATCGGTTTCACCATTCTCCCTCTTATTTCAACAAGTTCATCATCGGCCGCTTTGCAATACTCTTTCACGTCCATTCGAGCTTGTGCATTATCTTTTGTTTTCCCTTTTGTGTCCATCACAGTGTGAAACAAATTTTCAAACACATTTTTCTCAATGTGCATGACATCAAGATTATGTCGAATGAGATTGGTTTTCCAATAAGCCAATTCCCAGAATATGCTTTGTTTTGTCCAATGATGCGTGGCGTTATACCCTTCAATTGGCATAGCCTTTCCATGCTCAGAGACCTTTGGCAGATATTTAACTCTTTCCCAGACTTCCTCTCCACTTAACCGAGGAGGAGGCGCTGATCTCTCAATTCTGTTCTTAAAAAAGACAAAGTTATCTTTCCGAAATTGGTGGCATCGGGGAAGAAATTGCCGATGGCAGTCAAAGAAACTTGTTTTCCGCCCATGCGTCAATTGGAACGATTTTGACTTCTCCATACATATAGGACATGATAGTCTTCCCATTGTCATCCAACCAGACAACATACCATAAGCTGGAAAGTCATTAATTGTCCACAATAGTGCAAAGACGCATAGAAAAGTTTTGTCTCAAAGAGGCATCATATGTTGACACCCCCACATCCTACAATAACTTTAATTCATCTATCAACGGTTGCAAGTACACGTCTATTTTTCCCTTTGGATTATTAGGACCAGGGATGATCAACGTCAAGAACATATATTCCCGTGTCATGCATATCTCGGGTGGTAGATTATAAGGAGTAACTATCACAGGCCAACAAGAATATTGCTTCCCACATTGCCCAAACGGCATAAAGCCATCTGAACACAAGCCAAGCCTCACATTTCTTGGATCATATGCAAAGTCCGGATATGTTCTATCAAGAACTTTCCATGCTTCACCATCAGACGGGTGAGAGAGAACATTAGAAGCTCGACGATTCTCATAGTGCCATCTCATTTCCTTTGCCGTTTTTTCAGAAGCAAATAATCTTTGCAATCTTGGAATGAGAGGTAAGAAAAACAACTGCTTCCTTGCAACTTTCTTTTTTCTTCCATGAGACTTGCTAGCGGAATATCTATCCTCACAACAAAACTTGCATTGGGTGGCGTCAGCGTCATCTTTATAATACAACATACACCCATTCACACAACAATCAATCTTCTTATAATCTAGACCTAGCTTAGACACTAACTTCTTTGTTTGGTACAAGTCTGGAAGCATAAGGGTGTCTTTAGGTTGTGTCCTCCTCATGAGTTGGGAAACTAAATTAAAGGCCTGCTGAGACATGTTAGTTGTTGCCTTAATACTTAATAATTGCAATGTTGTGGAAAGCTGAGATTCTTCACAACCTTCCCATAACCGTTGTTGTGCAGCATGTAACATGTCATAAAATTCTCTTGCATTACTATTTGGCATCTCTTCAGCACCTTCATTAAAGTTATCCCAAAAACTTGGCCCAGCTGCATCCATCACCATCATCTCATACTGATTTGGATGGTTTTCAGATGCTCCCTGTGGGGAATGTGAGCCACCTGGTATTGGAGACATGGACCGATGATTTTCTCCTCGTGTTTCACCATGACTAGTCCATACATAATAGTCCAGCATGAAACCCTTCTTATAAAGGTGCACCTTCACCTCATCAAACTTCAGATAATACCTACTTTTACATTTCAAACATGGACACCTAAGCTCTCCCCATTTTTGAGAATACGGTGATTGATACACGTATGCAAGAAACTCATCAACACCTTGCTCAAACTCTTCCGTCACCCATTTAGTACTCGGATTAATTCTATTATACATCCATCTTCGATGTTCTAGGACTTCTTCCATTCTAAAAAGCAAGCATTCTATTTTAGAAGAGGAAAAAACAAATGTGCAAGTCGGAATATTTATGAATTAAAGCATGCAAACCAAGGGTAAGATTTGATGCTTGACTTAGAAGAGGAAAAAGCAAATGTCATGCAAAAAGTCAAGCCACATGTGCAAGTCGAAATGTTTATGAATTAAAATCAATACAAGAAACCAATTCTTGTCTAGAAGCAAAGAAAAATCCTTAAAACTTGTCTTCACACAAGGCTAGACACTTTTTTGGATGATATGGTTGAATTCAGAATGAGGTGTTTAAGTCCTATAACTAATAGTATGAGCTACTCAATGGAGTACTTAACTAATAGTCAAAGGGGGCTGGTTATTGTCTTTGAAACATTCAACAAGGTTCAAGCTATTAATAGCAAACCCAATAGATCACAACTAAGTCCGATAATCCACAATGTGGTAGTTTAGTAAAACTCAATTCAAACACACTTTTAGCAATTTCTCAAGTGCACACAACATTCAGGCATATTTCTTTCCTTTATACACCTTAACCCTATACTATGGAATCATAAATCAGGCATTTTTTTTAATCCACTATTTTTTTATTCCTCTTATCTAAATTGGCCATTCTTTGCATTTCTAAAACATATTCAGAAACCTTCAACTAATATTCAAGCAAAGCTACATCACATTTAGGAAATTACCGTATGCAGTCAACTGAGCAGAGTAGGAGGAATAGACTTTTGGTACAGTGAAAACTCCAAAGAAACCTGAGTAGTCAGAAATATATCCATGTGTCAGTTGGAAAATGGCAACAACAAAAAACATGCTAATAATCCACCCAAAAAAATTGAAATAGAAAGAAAGAACTCATTTATGCATAATAGATATATATTTTGGTGCATAACCACATCTTTTTTAGCAGTTAAATTTCTCAACTGATCTTACTCAACAACAAAAAATGTTATAAATCAATCAAAAGTAAACTTACCGAATTTGGCCAATTTCCAAATGGTTATGGAATTACCACATCTGGCTAAAACAAAGAGCAAAACTGCCAACTGCACATTACATAGGTTATGGTCAGAATTTTCAATTTGGCAGTGATTCTTTCATTAGACCTCCAAAAGTATGAAAAAACAAAATTTGAAGTAACATGTAGCTCACACACATGGATGTTTAACATGTTTAAAGATGTTCTTATAAAACTTTGCAGGATATGACAAGGGAATGAAATAATGTAATGGGTGAGTAGAGACAATATTAATTACCCTCATTGTGGTACCAAGATCTCTAGAAAAAAGGGCTCGAGTTTAGAAAGTAACTCATTCAAGCATCAAAGTAGTTTCACAAAGTCCCAATATTCCATTCAATAACAAAATTTAGCATGAAATTCTCCTTTCAAACATTTTATCAAACACTTAGTGTGCATTTCATATTAGGCAAACTCCAAAAATTTTCAGTCCTTCTTATCACAACCCCAAAATTCACATGTTCCAACTATAAATCCACTTCTATTCAGTGTCCAAACTTGGGATAGCAAGATCTAACACCAATTAGGAGAAAGGCAACAATTTTCTAAACCATATATAAGAAGACATGACAAGAAGGAAAAGAAGACACAATACTAAATTTTCAGCAAGGGTAATAATAAAACTAAATTTCTCTTTATGCAGGGGACAAGCTTGTGTATGATTCAGAATATCCAACAACCATGCATATGAAGAGCAGTGTATATGTACATATATATAATAACAATATGGGAACAAATTCAAAACAACTTCACCTAAAAGAAGGATGAATAAATTAATGAACAAACTCTTTATTATTCATCTTAGGACAACCAGCCTGCCCATATATATATATATATATATATATATATATTTAATGGAAGCATTTTCAAGTGCAACTTGTGTAATGAAAAATAAGGGTCAATTATTTCATTACACGTCTATTGGTCTTGACACAACTTGCCTTTCCATATTTAATGGAAGCATTCATGTTTTTTTTTGGTAACAAAGGGCGCAATAGCCCTTCTCAATTAAACATCAGCAACAAATCTGGGGAACGCAGCCCCTGTACAATCACTAAACAGCAAAGACACTAAAAACGGAGGAGGCTCATCAAACACAACTTTGAACTCCTCCTGATCACAGCTAAAATTAGCCATGGCATCAGCACATGAATTCCCCTATCTAAACACATGAACAAATTTAACTTTGCTGAATCTTTTAACAGAATCACTGATGTTAACCATCTAAAAGGGTCAAAATTAATGCCTGGATAAAATAATCAAACAGCAATTTCTATAATCACAACTTACAAGATAGACGTTAATTTGAAAACGAAAAGAATTAGCAATTATCATGAATCATAAATCTACCATCTTTTTATATCCAGAACAAATCATTCAACTAAATAGGACTGCAATCTACCAAGCAGTCTAAGCACATAAGTAAGAATTACCAGCCCAAATAACAAGGACATTAGGATGCCAATATCTCCCAAAAAGGAAGCTCTCTCGGAACTTGGACATGTTTTAGTTAAGAATACAGTGATATACTTTGTAATTATAAATTGCATCCACACCTGAGCATAACATATCACTTTAATTTCTAAATTTCCAACAAAATTGGATCTTTTCATTGATACGAAAGTGTCGAAATGCCATTGATCTATGAAAGAAACTTTGGGAAAAGAGAGCCAATTGAATGACACACTTGAATTTGATCAGCTATTTCAAAGATTCACAAAGATTTATCCGAGGCAACAATCAAATACTTGATGATTAAAATATTCAACATAATTGTGTCGAAACACCTATTTCTTGGCAAAATGCAAAAGTGAAGGCGCTTTATATTTTACACCTTGGTTTGCAAATCTTGAGGTTTTGCATGGCATCCATTTTTAAGTGTTCTGTTTTTGGTTAGAGAAACAATTAGAGTGATTACAAATAAAATATGGTAAGGAAGTTTAGCATTGTACTTTCCTTATAACAGCATTCATACAAAGCTTTCCTTTCTTACAATTTTCAGTAATTGCCCTTTATTTTTTTTTTTTTGATCAAATTAAAGATTACAGAAGTTGGGCGTTTTTGTGTGCTATGGAACAAAGAAACATATGGAAATAAGTTTATCTAATATTAACGGGACCTAGTTGCATAATTGCAACCCCGAAGCGGCAGATATGAAAAGTCTAACACTTAAACTGTAAAAAGAACCATTGATTTGATTAAACAAAAGCCATTTAGAAGAACTCTGAACTCAATGGGAGAACATGAATTCTCTACTTTCATTGACAATATATTAGTCCAAGAGTAAACAACTTACGCTATATAGACATCACCAAATGAACCTTGTCCAATAAGCTCCAACGAAGTAAATCTTGATCCTGCTGCCTCAGCAATTCTCACAAGCAACTTCTTAAAACCTTAGACGGTCGCTACATATACAAATAAAATACCAAACACAACAACTTAGATGCACAGATTACCCAAATGTCTCCACGTTCACAATCCAAATCAAACCAAATGCTCATATAACCAGAAACGGGACTCATACAATATAAATGTAGACTTCGAACATCTCATATCATTCTAATGTGTTAATTCATGGACCCGACTGCAATCCCTCCGAGAACCCAAATCCGCCGAAAAGAACAAGATCCTCACAATCGATGAATCACAAAATGAAAACAAGAAGCGGGAAATCAAAGAAGAAAAACAAGCATTACCTAACAATGGAAGCGATTAAGCACCGTTTCAGAGAAAAAATCGCTTAGGAAACCCCCAATATGTAGCCATCGGGTATTACGAGTCGCGAGCTTCGGAGGGTGGATGTAGGGTGGGTCAAATGGTGAAGCGAGAAAGAGTGAAGCCGAGACTTAGAGACGAGAGGAGAGTGAGGAGAGCCGATGTTGAACTTGAGAAAGGTGAAGGGAAGAGCGAATGATTAGGGATTTTCGGATGGAGGGAAAGCACGAAAATTGGCACGGGGAAGAGGCGCCGGAAATGAAAACAAAGACGCTCAAATTGTATAAGGGATTTAGGGATTGCAACTTCTTATATAAAATAAACAAATTTCGCAAAATAGACAAGTTAATCTTCTAGTTCACTTGGTTAGGCGACATTGTATCTCCTCCCCCGTCCCGTGTTCGAACCATACAGCTTGCACTAATTTTTTTAAAACATTACCCACGGAATTCCGTGGGTAATGGAAACCGTGAAATTACCCACGGAAATTCCGTGGGAAATTCCGTGGCTAATATTTTATTTTTTTTTTTAGAAAAAAATTTGCATTATTTCCCACAGAATTCGTGGGTAATCCGTGGCTAACTTACCCACGGAAATAATTCCGTCTCAATTCCGTGGGTAATTTCGAGTTTTTTTTGTAGTGAATGACTCTAGATATGTTTTACGTTTAGATGGAATTAATATTCTAAGCCTAGAGTACAGGTTTTAATTCGCTAACGTGGATTGATAACTTCGAAAAGTTACGGATACTAATGTTGAAATTGTAAGGGCAGAGGTGGAAATTGATGTTAAGTATTGGAGTTAAACTAATTTCTGGCCAAAAAGGGCCTAAAGAAGAAAAATATGAATAAATTTAGGGTGGGCCACAGCTTTGCCTATCGAACTCATCATGGCTTGATGGTGGAAGTTTTCCTTTCATTCTCTTGACTGTGAGTTCGAACAAGGCAGCTTCACTCAACAATTATCAACAATTAATGAGGTATTGCAAAATACCTCTCCTTTTTTACAATATTTATTTTGATTTCTTTTCATAACTTTAACTGAAAAAATGCAAGGCACTTCAAATCATACCTGTTGATGTAGTGATTTAAAAAATAGCAGTTCAATTCCATGTTAGACAAGTCATAATTAAAATAATTTATTTAATTGAAATATACATAAATGTTCCAATAATTTAAATATAAAAGTCATCAATCCATGAACAAATAGAATATTTGTGTACAAACTACACATGATCTAACGAAATAAGAGTTGTTAGAATACAAATATGATGGACTATTATATTTTAATTATTTTTTTAACTCAAAATGATGCCGCTTCAAGCTTCAGATGAAAAAACAAATCTATCGCAGTCATCCCGTCCAAAACTCTTAACTAAACTATCTAGGAATTGATTCACTAGTCTAATTAACTGAATAAAGTTGAATTTTCATGCTATAATTTTTTTTTTTTTTTTTTTTTTTTGGGGGGGGGGGGGGGGGGATTGCAATAGGTCACTCCTCCTAAGGTTATAATTAATTAAACATTTCAATTATTGGAGACTTGTGGCTTGTTGGCTAGCGGGCCTTGCACTATTCTCCAAGTTGCAAGTTCGAATGAGCAAAAATTCAAAAGGCTTAATTGGAAAAAATTGTCACGCTCGTATTTTTATTTTGTCACAATAAAGTGGGCTTAGTAATTCCATCAAGTATGGGAAGTAAATTCCATTCTTTACAGTTTATAATTTACTATATATGACTTTCTATATTTTATGTTTTAATTTAGGTTGGATTTAATATATTGTTAGAGTTAATGTTAAATAATGATGACAAGTGTTATATATTATACGTTAACTATTGCAATACTAGTTGATTATATATATATATATATATATATATATTCAAAGACTAAGAGGTTTTTTAAAACACCTCTATTTTAATTTTAACAAACTTTAAAATAAATCATATGAAAAGATATAATTATAGCAATATTCGTTAGACTTATATACACACATACACACACAATTACATTTTTAGTATTTAGAATAGCTAGGCATTCTCAAGTCTCAAGGGCTTGAACAAAAGCTAAAGGGGGAAACATGCAAGACTAATCATAATTGAGAGATGTTTAGAAGAACAATGACAATAATATTTGTTAATAAACAAAGAAAATTGAATAATCTAATTATAAATTAAACATCATTGATATGCAAGACTAACCATATATAATTGAGAGATGCTTCGAAGAATAATTACAATAATATTTGTTAATTAACAAAGAAAATTGAATAGTCTAATTATGAATTAAACATCATTGATGTATATATGTATGTACATACTACGTACGTATGTACCAATTTTTTGTAAAAAGTAAAATAACTATATAGAAGACATACAAAAAGAGATTGGCAAATAAAGTAAAACGTAGATAACATACAAATTCTACATAATCATATTTTTTATAGTTTGGTCTAGCTAGTAAAGGTTTGGTTCATGGTTACGTTGGAGTTAGATAACTAATTTTCATAAATTAATTAAGTTAGTTATTTGTAATATATATATATATATATTAGTTTCCCTAAAATATGTATTAGGATTACATATGTTCCTTGCTCATGAAACTCTGCGGCAAACCTCCTAGTGAAGTGGTTTGGAGTTAAGGACCGGTTTCCATGAAATCTGGTGAGGCGGAGATGGCCGGGAGAAAGTCAGGGTGAGCATGTGCGAGTGGAGGGGGTGCTGATATTGGAGCGGACGGCTAAGGGCTCTAACATTATCATGCTACCTGAATACAGAAATCTGGTGGCGAGCAAGTGGCGTTTCGTGGTAATTATCACAGTACTGGGGCGAATGGTGAGGGAGGATGTTCTTGCTACCAAGATTTCTCAGCTGTGGGGTGATGTTGAAACCATTGATATGTGGTCGTTGGAAGGCACACACGCTATCATTAGCTGGGAGGCACACACACATTGGTTGCTTCAGTGACGGCAGCTATTCCGAATCACACCATGCAAACTGTGGCGCTACCTCCTAGCATGAGTGCAAGTTTAGAGAGAAAGAATCGGAATTTCTTATGGGATTCGACGGAGGAGAAGAAGAAGTTGCAGTTGGTGGCTTGGGATAAAGTTTGCACCAGAAAGCAAGAGGGGGCCTGGGCTTACTTCATGCTCAAAAGCAAAACCAAACTTTTCATATGAAGTTGGGATGGAGTCTTGTCAAGCGAAGGTATGCCACTGAAGTAAACTGAAAGAAGCGAAATACGAGAATCTTCGAGCACAAAAACTTATAAGGATATGGTGCCATCTCTGATCTTTCTGGAATTGCAGCGAGTGGGGGAGTACTTGTGGCAGTTTTGCAGACTTGGATTGGTATTTAGCTAATAAGGATATGCACTTGTGGGTGCAGGGTCAAGCTTTGACATTAGTGCTCGCGTCTTTTATCGACAAAAAATATTTTAAAACAAAGGAGGAGTTTCCTATTTGTAACTTATGAATAGAATTTAATGTTAAATATTTTATACAAAATATCAATTTTAAAAATGCACCATACATTTGCTCACCTATGCATGATACCAAAAAAAGTTTAATGTTTCTGCTTTTACTGTAAAAATATTTTTTTTGTTGCCATATTCATATAAAAATGAGTGGGTCTCATTAATATTTTTTTTTTCTTCTCTTTATAATGGAATCTACTCACTTTTATGTGAGTGTAGTAGAAAAAAAATTTCAGCAATAAAAGCAAAAACATTAAATCTATAAATAAATAGATAAAGAAATACGATTCACGCTGAACAAATAATTAAGCGAGCGAACGAAAGGGGCCTTGCAGACTCGTGGCTTACTGGTTTGGGCGTACGCGGCCCCACTGGTCAGTCGCGAGTTCGAATAGGCACCGAAGAAAGCAAAGAACTGAGAATGAGTGATAATAATATTATTATTATTATCACAAAATCATGAGGTATTTCAAAATACCTCTCATTTTCCTACTCTCTGTGTTTGTTTAATTTCTCTGTTATAGCCAATGACCTTTGGTCAATGGCAATTGCCTCCCCTTTTACCTGTTTGACTTGCGTTTTTGTGTTAATGGACCTGTGTTTGGGTTGGTGATAGGAGTGGTGGTTTAAAAGCTATCTAACTTTAAAAAAAGCTCGATAGGACCGATAACTTAAAAGCTATCTGATTTGTGTTTGGATTGATATTGAGAGAAGTGGTGGGCCCCATGTCAAAAAGCTGAGAGCTTTTTGGAAAGAAGCTCCATGTTGGAGCTTTTTTCTTAACGGGTTTTTTGAGTTCTTTTGACTTAAAGTTTAGTGAACTTAACGCTCAACCCAAATGGACCAAAAATCAATTGGCAGCGTTACAGAAATTTTTTTCAAAATTGCTGGTCCTAATGCTCATAATGCTACACTCCAAACAGGCCCAATATATACTTCATCTGTTCTTTTTTATAAGGCACTTGTTTATTTTCAAAGAGTATTAAATATTTTTTTCTATGTATGCTCATAATTAATAAGGGTAGTGGATGAGAGTAATAATTAATATAATATTAGAGTTTTTTCCAATTAGTAGGGGTAATATTGGAAATTATTTAAATTTTAGGATAACTTTATTGAATTTAATTGTTTTTATTGATTCGTGAGAATTTTTAGTTGGTACATTATAATAAAGACGAAGTATGAGTTTTCATTTGACTCCTATCAAAAAATAGTATAATGTATAATTTTTCTGTCATGAAAATTGGTTTTTATAAAGTGAACATTTTGGAACTATGCCGTCACTTAATATGACACATAAATTATTTTTAGAAAGAATAATCTCTTATACGGGTGGTCCTGGTCCTTTTTATAAGAAGCATATCTCATTTGTCTGTTTAAACTGGTCTTTTCATTTTTACCCTAATTAAATATATGTCACTTGTCTTGTCTTTGCAATAAATTTAATTTCCACTCGCTATCTCCTATCTCCTGTATACATTCCTTCTAAAGGGTTCATACATATTTAGTCTCTTAATTTTGCCCTCATTTTAGTTTTGGTCCCTGTGGGGACAAAATAATCCAGGTTTTTATTGAGTTATAGAGACTAATATTTTAAACAAAATGAAATTTGTGGAACTAAAACCTATTATTTGAAACTTGAGGGACAAAAACTAAAATGAGGACAAACTCGAAGCACCAAAGATTATATTAACCCCCTTATAAACAATGGTATAATTGGAAAGAAAGATACATAAATTATAAATTTATTGTATTTAACTAACATTTTAAATTACACGATTTTAGTAGTTATTTCTTATTAAAAGGACTAAATGGGGCATATAGAGATGCATGACCTACATCTTTTTCTTATATGTATTAGAGAAAATTAATAATTTGATTTCTAACACAAAAATGAATAAATTTTAATTCAGTGTAAGTCAATCTTTGTAATATTATATAGATTAAAACTCAATTTATAAACTTTGACTTGATACAACTTATTCCCCTATAATTTTAGTTATTAAAAACATTAGTCCTTAGTGTCAAAAAAAAACTTCAATTTTTTATGATTTTTTTTTTTAAAATATAAGAACTAACATTTTAAATGGTTAAAATTATTAGGATTGAATTGTAACAAATCAAAGTTTAGAGACTAGAGACAACAAAAAGTTGGTCCAAATCTATCTAAGTTTTGAGACATGCATTAATCTTAGTGCCTCAGAATTTCACTCACTTAAACTTGTTTTCACCGAAAAACCAAAAAATGACTAAATTTTAAGTCAACAAGATCTAAAAGGATGAAATGATTTATTTTCCCTTTATATATATATATATATATATATATACATACATACACAATCAAAGATAACACAGCGAAGAATAAAAACAACGAGAAATCATAAAATTTTCCCTATTTACTATTATCATATTAATAAAATCCGTCACTTCTCTTTTTTCTTTCTTTGGTCTATGTTATCTTTATGTGTTTTCTTACCTACATAACAAAAGTATTTTCATTCCACCATTTCCTTCATCCCAATTATTGACTCTTCGTCCAATTATAGTGCGAATGAGTAGGGAAGAAGACAGAAGATACTAAATAAAATTAGACAGGACCCGTACTAGTAAAATCTTAAAAAGAAAAGAAAAAAAAAGGAGTTTAACTATTGCAAAATTATACTAGTAAAATATAGCTTATCTATCATTAGTAAATATACGAGAGAAAGACCAACGGGGTTGGCACAAGTGGTAGCGGCTTGTGTCGCTTAAGAATGTCTCGAGTTCGAGCCTTGTGAATACGAAAAAGCCCCGGGAGACTCACCCACCATAGCCGGTGTGTGACCCAGGTCGGATTTGGATTAGTCAGGGCGAAGCTCTGGATACTAGATGGGCAACCAAAAAAAAATATACAGAGAAAGGCGATGCATGGTAAACAAATAATTAAGTGAGGGAGGGACTAGAGCCTTGTAGCCTTGTGGCTTGCTGGTTAGGGTACTCTACCCTTGACTGGTAAGTTGCAAGATCGAGTAGGCATGGAACAGATACGTACGTAATTATTATTATCACAAAATCATGAGGTATTTTAAAATACCTCTCAATTTTATGCTCTCTGTGTTTCTTTAATTTCTTTGTTATAAACATTGATTTTATAAAGTGGATATTTTGAAATTTTGTGTTCACTTCATGTGAGGTAGGATTATACAATATCTTCACAGATTATTTTGTGAGTCCACATTATATGCGTAGAGTTAGATGCTTATATCTCTAATTAGAGGTATAAGATTATTTTTTTAATTTTTTATATATTGTATTTATTTAGATTTAAATTATATGCTGCTTTCTAGGATTTTTTTTGCACCACGAATCTCAAATTAATTAATTTCTAGTTCTGCATTTGTCTGTAACACCATTATTATGAAAATTAATTAATTTGATATACTGGTACAAAAAATATCCCAAAAAGCAGCATATAATTTAAATCTAAATAAATGCAATATATAAAAAAATTAAAAAAATAGGCTTATACCTCTAATTAGATATGTAAGCACCTAACTCTAAGTATATAATCTCGGTTCTTTTTTTGTACATGTTCCAAATTTTAACTTAGTTATAAAAGTCAGTATAACTCGGTACGATCCCTTTTTTTTTTTTTTTTTTTTTTTTGTATTCTCAAACTTTTCTCATTTAATAATTTAAGACTAAGTAGAATCTAGCATCCTAAGATTTTTTTTTTAGTAGTAATTGTAGTTATCATAAACTAATTGCCTTGCAGTATTTTTCCTATAATCTTTTTACTTATGTTTTGAATGAATAAAATTTTTTATTAAGAAAAAAACATAAAACATTAGACGATCAAACTAGTAAACAAAGGAAGGAAAAAACATAAAACATTAGAGGATCAAACTAACAAACAAAGAAAGAAGAATAATCATAAGTTTAATGAGATATTCTTGAATACCTCTTATTTTCCGTGGATTATTTGTAAAAATGTTATATTTTTGGGATTAATCTATTTGTATTCGGTGCTGTTAGCAACCAATTAGTTCAATTTATAGGAATATAAGCCTATAATAGGGTGAAATTACAAAAGTCTTCTTTTATACTGAATATTTATTAAAAGTGAAAATTTTCAATAATGTGTATTTCTTCCATCAACTTTTCAATTTCATAATTGCTTATGTATACGCAATTAATAAGTAGATAGAGAAAGTCGACTCATATATGGTTAAGAAAGAAAGGATTAAGTATAAGTTGCCTTTGAGACTTGGGGCTTGCTGGTCCGGGTGTTCAACCCTTAACTGCGAAGTCAAGGGTTCGAATGGGGCAATGAGAAGGACCGGAGTATTTTCTTCATCCTAATTATAAGAACATATTTAGATGTTGATTTTTGTTCTAATCATAGGACCAAATTTTAAGTTTTGTCAATTTTTTTCTCAAATACTCCTATTGATACTTTCTCGTTAATAATTAAACATAATAATAATTTAATAATACACATATTTATTCTATAAAATAAGTAAGGTTTACAACTCATTAATGTCACATACACCTCAATTCTACTATTTTTTTTGTTTTTTAATAAAATAATTTTAAACAATTTTTGCCATATCACCTCCTACTAATACTTCATCCACAATAATTGATTTTAACAACACTTTTTTATTCCATCAAGTGAGAGATTCTACTTTTTTTTTAATAAAATAATTTTAATATTTCTTTAAAAATATTGTTCTATAATTATCCTTCCAAAGTGATTGATTTATTTCCCTAAAATAACCTAATAAAATATTAATTTCATTATCTTTTTTCCATAGCAAAAAAAAAAAAAAAAAAAATCTGTATTATGGCCAATTAAATAGATGATCTCCTGAAAGAAATTTTCTTCAAAAAAATCCATGGAAAATATAAAAAAATATTTATATACATTTGAAATTCATGTATTGATGTCGGATAGTATAATGTATACCAAGATGACACACACATTAAAATAATAACTGTATGCTATTTAGATCTCGTGTAAGGATGACATGCGTAAGGTCCAACAGGCAACATATGAACGGTTGAGAGCTTTTGTTATACTATATATTTTGTTAATTTAATTATTATATTTAATCTCTCCAAAATTTGGTAAATATAACTCTTATAATTAGGACAAAAGGGAGTACTACAAAATTATGAGGTATTTCAAAATACCTCTCATTTTCTACTCTTTTGTGTTTCTTTGTAAATTAGAATAATTTGACCCGGAAGAAATCCATCTCATTTTCTACTATTTTGTGTTTCATTCGAATTTTTTTTGGGATTAAGGTGTAAATTTGTTCTATAAGTTTTTGTTGGGATATTTTGAAATACTTGGGATGAATTACTTTAATATATGCAATCAATAATTATATTGGGAAAAATTGATAAATTTTGAAAATAAGATGATTGAGATTTTATATTTAAAACTAAATCCATCCGAATTAACTTTTATATTTAAAACTAAAGCTAGTGTATACTCCTTAGCTTGGGGTTCGTGAAGGCGAGGACTGAAGGTCACCCTCACACACAGGGCAACAAATAAGCAATTTATTAAGTAGGCTTTTGTAGGTAGTCAGAGAAACAATTAACTGTAAGTCTTCTTTATTATAGTCTCTGAAAAGGGAACAATGTATATTATATGACTTAGTAGAATTTTTAGTTTTTTTTTTTTTTTTTTATTGATTATCAATTTGTCAATGTTATTATTGAAAAATAAAATTATGACTTAAAATTTATGAATAGAGCACTTTAATAAAAATTTTATATTATTTATTGATTGTCAAAAAAGATAACTATTATATAGAAGGTAAGAAGGGTATGGCCTACATATTTTTCTTATATATCTATTAGAGAAAATCAATAATTTGATTTCTAAATTTTTTATTAAGTGAATTTCGACTTATGTAATTCAATCTGCATAACGCTTACATAGTTTAAAACTCAGTTTATAAACTTTAACATGATGTAACTAAATCTTTATATATAATTTTAGTTGTTCAAAAGAATAATCCTTAATGTTCATGAAATAACATCAATTTTTTATGATTTTATTTTTCTAACTGTAGGAACTAATATTTTAAATGACTAAAATTATTGTGATTGAATTGCATTAAATCAAAGTTCAAAGATTGAAAAGAACAATTGTTTATAAAATAAAAGGATATTACTAATTGTCGGATAAAATAAAATAATAATGCCAAAATACATAACATAAATTCCACAATAATAAACCGTAACAAAATATTTGATATGAACCTCTAGTTATAGTTGGTCGTGCGAAGCAAATAATCTGCAAGGACGCGAGGTGGTGCAAGGAGCGGGAGCGGCTTGTGTCCTCTGCTTAATAATCACTGCCGTCCACTTCTTCAAAACTGTGCCGTTTTGACAAAGAATTTTGAAGGATGATACCTTTTTTTATTAGAAAAAATATTTCACTGATCGACAGTGTACTAAAAAAAAGATGCTTTAAGATATTAACTTGAAGATTGAAAAAATACTTCATAATCTTAAAAAATTATTTTAGCATCTTGAAAAATATTTTATGGTACTGACCGGTACTAAAAAAGATACTTTGAGGATACTGATTGGTATTAAAAAAAATACTCCATGATTTTGAAAAATTACTTCATGATATTGAAAAATTATTTTAGGATCTTGAAAAAATATTCCAGCGTATTGACAGATACTTAGAGGATACTGAAAAAATATTTCAGGTACTCACTTGTACTAAAAATGACTTTGAGGATACTGACTGGTATAAAACAAATACTTCATGATTTTGAAAAATTATTTTAGGATCTTAAAAAAATATTTCAGCCTATTGACAGGTACTAAAAGAATACTTGAATGAATGGTACTGAAAAAATACTTCATGATCTTGAATAATCATATTAAGATCATGAAAAAAAATTCAGTCTTATCGATATAAAAAAATATATTTCAATATTTTTTTTAAGATTCTAAAATAATTTTTTAAAATCATGAAGTATTTTTTTTCTGTACCAGTCAGTATCTTAAAAGTATCTTTTTAGTACCGGTTAGTACCCTGAAATATTTCTCAAGATCCTAAAATAATTTTTCAAGATCATGAAGCATTTTTTCTATACCAAATAAGATCCTAAAAATATCTTTTTTTAGTATCTGTCGATTTAATTTTTTTTTTTTTTTTAAAAGTATCATCCTTCAAAATTACGTGCCAAAAACGGCACGCTTTAAAGAAGTGGACCGCAGTGATTATTAAGCGCGAGGATGCAAGCCGCTCTCGCAAGGAGCATCATGTATTACCCGCAATATTAATGCAAATAACGATTGTGACACGTGGCCTAAGGAGTCCGATTGTGGTGTCTCGGTGGATCTTCTACTGATATTAATTCTGAAAACAACGTTGTGGGCCAAGGAGGAGAGGCAATTCCTGTTGTGGAGGAGAGAGCAAATTCCATGGTAGTAAAGGCACAAGTTGATAGTATTATTAGTACTTGTTTGGCCGAGGAAAACATGAGTCCCATGAAGAATGGTGGGCATAAGAAGAGAGGAAGACCGGTGGGAAGTGGAAAAGCCAAAGCAAATGTGGGAATTAGTGGTAAAGTGTCTCAGGTGTGGATTTACCTGGCATTTCTACATAGTTTCCATGAAGAATGGTGGGCATAAGAAGAGAGGAAGACCGGTGGGAAGTGGAAAAGCCAAAGCAAATGTGGGAATTAGTGGTAAAGTGTCTCAGGTGTGGATTTACCTGGCATTTCTACATAGTTTCCATGATGTCGGTCTTAATATGGAATTGCAAGGGGGCGGCCAATACTGATATTGAGCGCCAGTTGAGATTTTTGATCTCAAAGTATAGTATTAAGTTATTAGTGTTAGTTGAGACGAAAACTAGTGGAGAAAAGTGTTTGAAATTGCGGAGGAAGATTGGTTTTGATAGCTCCTTTGTGGAGGAAGCGAGGGGATTTTTTGGAGGGATTTGGGTCCTGTGGAAATCTCAGGATGTTCATGTTGATATTTTAAACAACTCTTTTGAACATGTTCATATGAGAGTGGGTATTTTGGGCCAGGTGTTTCAATTTACGGCGATCTATGGAAGTCCTAGGGAAGGGGAACGTAAGCATTTATAGGATTCCCTGGCTATTATTGCAGATTCTACTGCAAATCAATGGGTGGTTGCTTGTGATTTTAATGAGATTGCATATGTGAAGGAGAAAAAAGGGGGTAACACTGTTGCCATTGGTCCGTGTCGGGTGTTCCGTAATTGTTTTGTGGGGTGGCAACTTAATGATATTAAGGTGTCGGGTAGTTATTATACTTGGATGGGACCAAAGTGGGGCCATCTAGATCGTGTTTACAAGAAACTTGATCGTGTTATTGTTAACGCGTCCTGGCAAATGTGTTTTGCTAAAGCGGATGTGGTTAATCTTCCGCGTTATAGCTCGGATCATTCTCCTATGTTCTTTGAGGTTGTCTAGTCCACGAAAGGCAAACAGATAGACCTTTTTGCTTCATAGCTGATTGGATGAATCACTCGGAATTCCCTCAATTTATGAATGCTAAATGGAAGACCTGCTGCGATCTCCCAATTATGTTAGCTCGGTTGGTTTCACCATTGGGGCGATGGAATAAGGAGGTTTATGGTAATATTTTTCAGATGAAGAATTCCCCGAGCACCGAACGGAATCAATACAAAGAACAACATGTAAGTAATGATTCTCGCTATCTTGGGTAGAGAGGAGTTGGAGTGCAAAAATAGCTTGAATGAGATTTTAAAGCGGTAGATGTTTTGGTTTCAAAAATCTTGGCATCAATGGATAACTGAAGGGGACCGTAATACAAAGTTTTATCATCTTAAGACCGTAACTAGGAGGAGCTTTAACAAAGTTTCTAGGCTAAAGAATGAGCACAATATTTGGGTGGAAAATGATGAACAACTCAAGGACATGGCCTTTTCTTACTTCCATAACCCGTTTTCAGGTGGGGAACCTACCCGTAGGTGGCTTTCTTCTACCTGGCCAAGTGTAGCCCATAATCTATTGGATGGATTGCATCGGGTTCCTTCTTGTGAGGAGGTTCGGAAGTGTTTGTTTAGTATGGGAAGTTATAAAGCCCCAGAGCTGGACGGTTATCCTGCGGTGTTTTTTCAGAGACGGTGGAGTGTGCTTCGTCACCAGATTATGAGATTGATTGTTAATGTTTGGCATAATCCCTCCCATATCCGGTTTATAAATGCTACTCTGATTGCATTGATCCCTAAAGTTCAAGTACCTACATCTATGTCCCAGTTTCGGCCCATATCACTATGCTCAGTTTTATATAAGTTGATTGCCAAGTTGATTATAAGACGATTACAACTGATAATGGAGGTTGTTATGTCGCCTTTCCAGTCCAGTTTTGTTCGTCACAGGCAGATACATGACAATATTGTCATTGATCAAGAATTGATTCATTCAATGCACAAAATGCGATGGAGACAATTTATGGCAATTAAGGTTGATCTAGAAAAGGCATATGATCATGTGAACTGGAATTTTTTACATAAGATCCTTGGTGAAGCTTTGGGTTCCAAGATGCGCTGCGGTTGAATTGATTATGCAAGTTGTTTCTACATCTTCATTTAACATCTTGTGGAATGGAGGTAAAACTCCATCGTTCCAGCCATCTAGGGGAATCCAGCAGGGTGATCCCTTATACTGTACTTATTCACATTAGCTATGGAAAAATTGTCTCATATCATTTCCACAACTGTTACTGGAGGTCTTTGGACCCCTATCAAGGGGACAGGGAGGCCCTCCTGTTTCCCATCTAATGTTTGCTGATGATCTAATGTTATTTGCTGAAGCAAGGACTGATCAGTTGGAGATTATTATGAAGTGTCTCTCTTTGTTTGAACAGATCTCAGGTCTAAAGGTAAGCATTCAGAAAACTGTCATTTATTTTTCCAGGCATATACCTGAAGACTTGGCTGTTTCCTTGGCGACTAAAAGTGGATTCAAGAGAGTTAAAAGTATTGGTAAATATCTGGGGGCTATGATGGTGCATGGGTGAGCAACAAAGCAGTGTTACCAACATATTGTGGACAAGTTACGGAGGAAGCTAGGTGGGTGGCAGCAGCAGTGCTTATCTCAGGCAGGTAGAATAACTCTTGTCAAATCAGTTTCATCTACTATCCCTTATTTTCACATGCAATATGCTAGGCTCCCCCTAAATATATGCAATGAGATTGACAGAATTCAAAAGAATTTCATCTGGGGTGATTCCCATTAGAGGAGAGCTCATCATGCTCTAAGTTGGAATGTGTTAACTAGTCTGAAGCCCATGGGAGGGCTAGGTTTAAAATCGGCAGCAATTATGAATGATGCTTTTCTCATAAAGTGTTGTTGGATGTTCCAAAATGAGCATGATGCTCTATGGGTTCGGTTTTTAAGAGGTAAATACAAGGTACAAAATGGTAATTTACCAATTCTTAGAGCTGGTTGTTCAACATTCTGGAGCTCTTTTGTAACATTATTACTAACATGAAGGATGAGGTGGTATGAGAGATTGGAGATGAGGCTTCTATTTCCTTTTGGAAGGACAAATGGGTATCCTCTACTATTTGTTTACAAGATTACGCAATGAGAACCATTCCTGATGACATGCGAGATTGCATGTTTAATAGGTTCATCGATCAACAAGGCCGGTAGGACCTACCGTTACTACATAGCCTACTACCACATAATGTGGTTGATTTAATTAAAGGTAAGCTCCCTCCTTCTTTGGAAGATGGAGCAGATCGATCCTTCTGGTTGGCTGGCGACCTAAATGGTGTGAGTGTTAAGAGTTGCTATTTATACTTAGCTGAGGCTAAGTTCCAGCAGTCCGATATAAATTGTGACATATGGATTAAGCTATGGAAATGGGTGGGAGCACATAGAATACAAATTTTTGGTTGGAAATTATTCCATCAGAGGCTCCCCTTGAGGTCATGGAGTCGTGCTTGGTCTACCAACGATGGTTTGTGCCCACTGTGCTAACAAGAAGAAGAGACCAGTTTACATGCTTTTAGAGACTATCATGTGGTGCATACTTTCTGGTATGAGGTATTACCCGTTGCTCAATTTCAATCCTATTGTAACGACTGGTCTGATTCGGTAAGGGAGAATTGGATTTGTGATGATCTGGGATTAGGAGGATTTTGTCGGTATGAGTTATTTATCGTCTCTTGCTGGTTTATTTGGAAGTAGCAAAATGCTATTGTTCATAACACGCAAGATGAAAGTGCTAGACACAGCCCGAGGCCCATCCTTGAATTAGTGAGAGAATTAAATTCTCCATCTACCAAAAGGGGGGGTAAAAGCCTAATACAGAATCTTCTAATGTTCGCTGGTCCTTTCCAGAAGATCCATTCATGAAACTCAATACCGATGGGGCATCAAAAGGTCCAAAGCAGGTGGCGGCATGTGGGGTCTGCGAGACTACTCGGGTAAGTGGTTTGGAGCTTTTGCTACTCGACTTGGAAGATGCTCAGTGTTGGTAGCTGAGTTGTGGGGAGTCTTAATAGGATTGGAGATGGCATGGGAGGCAGGTTGGAGGCATGTAATTTTTGAAAGTGACCGTCGCGGTCGGTCATTGCATTACTTTCCAAACAAGGTAGTACGGCTCGTGAGTCCCATTTGGTGTCTCGGATACTGACGCTACTCGCAAACAATGGGTTATACGTTTCTGTCATGTTCTAAGGGAAGGGAATCAATGTGCAGATTGGTTGGCGAACTATGCTCTGTCGTATGTGGAGTCCCCGGACGGAACTCACTTCTCTGATCCCCCTACTGGTCTCTATCAGTTCCTAGTTGCTGATATGATGGGTGTAAAGCACATTAGGAGGGGCCTGGGAACTTAATTTCTTTTTTACATTTTTCGTTGTTTTATTTTTCGCTATTTTATCTTTGATTGTATAAAAAAAAAATAGTTGGTCGAAGCGTAACTTCTCACAGTCTAAGATAAGAAAAAGAGTAAACAATCAAATTGGCTAACGAACTTTTACCTCGAAGCACCCGGTACAAATAACTTTTTAGTGGACCAAAACTACGAAAAAACTTATAAAAATGTGTAGTCAAGACACATTGCCGTTAGAAAAAGTTAACGTTCATTATTTAAGGTGCAGATTGACTAATGAACTTTTACTTCATGAACGTCTAGCACAAAAAAGTGTTACTCAAGGAGTGCCTAGCACAATAAAGTCTATTTGCAATCCACTTAAAATCCGATTGTTGCAAATCCTTACTCGGAACCCCAACCATGTGCATCGGCCATCGAGGTTAGAAATAGTGAATGCAACAACAAAAAATCACAAATTATTAAATTGGCCTTAATCAAGCATCTTAGGTTATCTTTTTTTATAAAAATTTATTTTTAACAAGTCTCATGTTCATATAGTCAATAGATCATTTAATTAACAAATATATCATCAAGTTTCCAGATTTATATTATTAAGTATCAACTTTGATATCCATTAAGCTCTTTTTATAAAAATAAAAATAAAAATTATTTCATTTCTTTCAAGATATAATAGATTTTTTAAATTTATTAACATTAAATGAATTTTTTAACTCACATAAACTTCTTCTAAAATAAAAATAATCATATAATTTTTTTTTGTTTAACATATATAATAAATTATAAAACACCTTGAGTTTTATTTAAATCATTTAATTTTAATTTTAATTAAAAAATTTGTTTAGTTTAAAAAATTATAATTTTGACAAAATTGAAGAATCAATAATTTTTTCCACATATATTTATACAAGTAGTTTTGAATAATGACAATTGAGAAAAAAATTATTTAATTTAGTGAAATTTAGAATTTTGTGTCGGGTGCTCCTTAAGTAAAAATTCATTGGCCAATCTGCACCTTAGATAACGGACATTAACTTTTTCTAACGGTGTTGTGCTGATTACACAATTTTAAAAGTTTTTTTGATAGTTTTGATCCACTTAAAAGTTATTTGTGCGAACGTTTAAGGTAAAAGTTTGTTGGCCACTTTACTAAAAAGTTGTAAACAACTATAATGATAGTCTATGAATAATCATCACTCGCTATGAAACCTTCAATAGGGGGAGTTATTAATTTAATAATAAGCGTGTATGGTTTTTTTTTTTTTTTTTTTTGGCCAAAAATCTTGTATGGTTTACAATGACACCTTCCATAACATTAATAAACATACCCAGAAAGGCGATTCACGATAAACATAGAGTTTAAGCGAGTGAACAACTAGAGCTTCGTAGGGTTGTGGATTGCTGGATAGGGTGCTCCACTCTTCACTGGCAGGTTGCAAGATCGAATAGGCAATGATGAAGAGGCAGAAACAGACATTAGTAATGAGGTATTTCGAAATTATTAATGAGGTAGAAAATACCTCTCCATTTTCTACTGTGTTTCTTTAATTTCTTTATTATACATTTTGGAATTATGTTTTCACTTCATGGGATACAGCCGGATAAGAAAATATCTTCAGGAAATTATTCTTATGGTGTTTCGAGTTTTGGCCTAATTCAATAAAAGGTCCTTATATAGAAGGTCCTTTATTTATATATATATATATATATATATATATATATATATAGGTTAGCCCTTTTTATAAAGCTTTATTTGAATTGGTAACAATAATAAATACATTTCTACCAATTTTATTCTCATTTAATCTCATACATTGTATTAATTAAAGTGTTGACTTATTCCTTTTATTTTATCTCATTCTCTTTATTCTTTTACATCATTTTTCCTCCATAAATGAAGACATTTTAGGTGGGGGGGGGGGGGGGGGGGGGGGGGAATATATTTCTTGTATATTTATTATTTTTAATAAATCTTAATAAATCTATATAATCCATAATTTGGTTTGAAGCACCTTTTTTATATAAAGGCTAAAGTATACTTTTAGTCCTTTAAGTTTTATATAGGACATACTTTTGGTCCCTTATCTTTACAAAATATACTTTTGGTTAAAATTCTAACACCGTTAATATTACTAACGGAAAATGCTGATGCCACTAACTTAAGTGATGACTAATAGCATTTAATTACACAAATTTTATATATTTTTAATTTTCCCATATTTTAAATTGAAGCTTAATAGTATTTAATTACACAATCATCACTTAAGTTTACATTGTTATCACTTGAATTTACGTTTTCCGTTAGCAAAATTAACGGTGTTAGAATTATAGGATTAAAAGTATACTTTATAAAGTTAAGGGATCAAAAGTATACCTCATGTAAATTTAAAGGACTAAAAAATACTTTAGTCTTTATATAAATGTATGGACGGAGGAAACAATATATTGATATAGACAGTCGATCAAAGACGCCTTGAAGATCTGTGGCTTGCTGGTTAGGGGTATCCACTCTTAACTCCAAGTCGCGGGTTCGAACAAGCAGATGGAAGCACTGGAGGAAGTATTAACTATTATCATTGTTATTATGACAAAACTATGAGGTATTTCAAAATACCTCTCATTTTCTACTCTTTTGTGTTTTATCCTGACAATTGCCATTATCAAGTCTAGAATTTATAAAAGAGTAATAAGCAATTTATTAAGCACTCTTCTGGTCCTATTTACCAAGTGAGAAGAAAATTTTTAGTCGGAATTTATTATTATATTGGCTTTGTTTTCATCGTATATATTAAATATAAATACAATTTAGAAAGTTGTTGAATTTTATAAGAGAGTTAATAAATTTTAATTTTTTCTTTTATTTATGTAAAATATGTTGAAAATGTCTTATAAATAAAATAGGCTTTTGTAGGAAGTGCGATAAATAATTAATTTTTGGGCAAAATAATTAGTAAGATTGCGTTGATGTGCATAGTATCCAAGAATGACATTTTTAACCTTCCACCTTATATTGGATAATTTATAAAAAAATTGTAAATTTAAAAGCCAACACAGTGTAAGGTTTTTTAGTATTATCTAATGTTAATGTTCGTTTCATGGTTTGTGGATAGCTCTCTCAACATAAGTTTATCCTTTAGGACTATTAAGGTTTCATATGCAGGAGAAGAATAAATTGTTTTTAAATTGGGGGAGATGTGTAATTAGCAATATCATATTCAAATAAATTAAGTTTTATTTAGACAATGAATTTATTTTGATCTTAAATATATAACTTCAATCTATTATGTCTCCCTAAGTCTTTTTCAAAATATCATATTGTTTGTGTATATTATGTGTGGCAAAAAAAAAAATTGTGCTACGTCTAATCCTTAATATAAAACTCAATTATTTTTGTTAAAAAAAATAAAGAATCTGAATAAATCACTTTAAAGTTATTTATTTATCATTTTCATATCAAATTAATTCTCTTCACTTATAAACTAGTAATATGTAATATAGTGATATGCAATATATACCATGATTCATTATTTATTTAGCTTTTTTAATTTCTCAAAAAAAAAAAAAATCAAAGCCTTATTTACTAACCAAAAGGAGTATGTATAAATCTCACACATATGATTAAAGAGGATGTTTTAAACACCCCGTAACACCTCAAATTCACCACCCAAAAACTTGGCCAAAATATTTGAAATACCTCCAACAAGGATGATCAATATCTAAATCATTAAATTATATAATCATTTCAAATAAAATTCATAATATGAAGTCAAATAAGTTTCCAAGAGATTTCGAGTTCAATACAATGTGGAAGTCCTAGGGTCATGACAAATAAAAATAGCATAACATAAGCTATAGGAGTATAAAAGAGCTTTTAAAGCTCACTCCATAGGTGTCTTTCCTTACTCTCTACTAGAATATTCACTAGAAAAATATTAATATAGGATAAGATTTCATGTCTCAGTAACTATTGAAAGTTTCTACCACACACAAGCAAATTATATATGACAAAAAGCAAGAGTTGATTACATATATATATTTGTACATATTATAATTTCTCATACAAAATTCTTTTGTAAAAGTAATCATCATTATGTCAAATTGTGAATTATACAATATGAAATATGCTACTTCCCTTATATCACCGTCTACCGTTGTACCGCTGACTGGAGCCATAGGCTAACATTATAGTCCGACAAAAACTCATTCATTTGACTGGATGGTTTCAAGATCACCAAAACCTAATATACACCCGGCCAAAGGTATAGAGCTTAAGTATGGACTCATGGCTCCCCTCTTTAAACTTAACAACTAAAGAGGTGTCACGTGTCCCACAACTATAATAAAATTCTTGCCAGAGGAAAACATGGAAAATTGAGCCCTGATAAGTACCATCCACCGTGCACCGGTGGTAGCATAAATAAATTTTATCATTTAAATTCCTCTTTACTCCAACCCATCACACATACAGCTGCCATGATAATTATATCGATAAAATAAAGTATATTAAAACACACTTCTATTTATATCAATTATCATAAAAAGGTAAGCCAAACATCTCATAAAATCTCATTGGACTAATCTGTCATTCTTGAAAATTCGAAGGACTAAACTGTCATTTTTGAAATTCGGGACCAGATTGTCATTTCTGAAATTCAGGGGCAAAACCGTAATTTTTGCTGGGCACAAACTGTAATTTTTAGGGGTACAAAACTCTAATTTTTCTGGGTATAAAACTGTAATATTCAGTTTTCATAATAATATTATTATAATACATATACATATAAATCGGTCTATAAAAAAATGTAATTTATAATCATACACAATTCACAAGTATATGAAAGAATATTCAGAGTTACTTGTTACTCACTAATTCCCAAATAATCACCAAAAAGCTACTATCAGGCTCCAAAATAATTATCTCTATGCTTTTCCTTTCTCCTTCTTTCCTTCCTCTCTCTATTTTTCTCACGCTCGGTTGTTCTGCCGAATACACACCCGAAGGTGCGTATTTATAGTGGTGCTGAGGAGGGGGAGTAAGTGGGGTGAAAAACTTTTACCCCCTTCCAAAGTCAACAATGGGGGCAACCTTGTCCCCTTTGCCGACCACATTTTAGAAACGTGAGTATATATATTATAATAATAAAATTATTTATTTATTTATTATATTAACATTAAAAAGTTTTACTTCTACATTGAATACTCATGGTAAATTAATTACTATTAATCTATCCCATTATTATTTAAAATAAATTTCAGGATGTTAGAGAACCCACGGTCCTTGATATAATGGTAAATAGGCTAGATATAGTGCCGATCCTGAAGTTTTTAAATAAATATAATAAAAATAGATTCCATGCTACTCGAACTCATGGCTTGTTGGTTGGAGCAAATTTGTCTTTCCCTACTAAAGTCATGAGTTCGATTCAGCATCATCAATAATGTGAACTCTGTCTGTCTCTCATATCACGAGGTGTTTCAAAACACCTCTCCTTTTACAAAATGTTTTTAAAATATATGGCAGCGAACAGTAAATCCAGTATAATTCCAAATGGTACAGGGTCCTTTTTTATTGTAATATATATTAATTTAGAGAAATTCATTTTTACTATTTTAACTTTCTAAAAAACTTATAGGCTGTTGGGTCCATTTAGTTCATATGTCTTTACATATCATTAATTTATCCTTGATATTAAAGAAATTTATTAAAATGATTGAATCAAATAAAACTACATTATGTTAACATATATATATTTCCATCATATTTTTTAATGGAATTTAAATATAAAATGTGCTCCCTCCTAATTATAGGAACACTTTTATAGTGTAATTGCACTACAAAAGTGTTCCTATAATTAGGACTAGAGGGAGTACCATGTTTCTATATGCCACAAGATTTTGCTCTATTTTAATATTATTAATTAAGAAAATTTTCAAAAAAATACCTTTAAATTTTTTAAAAAATCCTAAATTAGTGATTTCTTATTGAAATAAGTTGGTAATTGCCTATTAATTATATTCAATACATAAACTAGTGTAGGAAACAAAATTGGTTTGAATTGATATTTTGAAGGTATTTTTCTAAATTTTTTTCCTATTAACTACTACTATTATTATAATAAGGGAAAGCTAATCTTTTGGTTGCTATAAGCCTGAATTGATTGTAGTGGAGTCTTTGAACTTTGACTTGGTGTAACCCAATTCATATGGTTTTAACTCAGTTGAAACTCAATCTCTATATTTTAACTCACCGCAATTCAATCCCTACAATTTTAACCATTTAAAAATTTAATTTTTAAATTTCATGAAATATCTAATTTTATTTTTCAAAATAGAAAGATTAATATTTTAAATGATTAAACTATATAGACTGAACTGCAAGTCAAAGTTTAAGAATTGAGTTGTAACAAAATTAAGACTACATAAATTGAGATGCGCCAAGTGAAAAATATTGGGCTAAAAAAATTTAAGGGCGTGTTCGGTTTCGTGTCTCCTCTTTTCAAAATAATTTTTTTGTTTTGAGATACAAAAAACGCTTGTTTTAAAATGTATTTTTGGTTACATGATAAAAAAAACAAAACAAAACAAAATAATTTTTTTGGAAAAAAATCATACATCTTTTTTTCCCCCTAAAAAAATTAGAAAACATCCAGGAAACATTGTATTTTTATTAATGAAAATAATGTAAATTATTCTTTAATCCTTCCGTTCACCATTTTCCATATAGTTTTTTAAGTAATGATTTAATTTTTTTTTCTATTTTAATACTAAAACTTGTTCTATAAATTTACTCTACATCACTGCACTAGGAAAATAAAAATATAGGTTAAAATTAAACAAGATCTATTTTTCCCTTATTTTAACAAAGGGAAGATAAATAGATAAACTTGTATTCAATTATAAATAAATTTAAAAAGGCCACCATTGGCGCATTTGAACCCTTGGCTTGATGGGAGAACATTTTAGCTCCTTCACTCAAGTCTAAGAGTTCGAAACCGCGTATATGAATCAGAACCCAAGCGACCTTCGTGGGCCCCAATATGAGGTGTTTCAAAACACCTTTCCTTTTAACAATCACAGCCCATTTTTTGCCCGCTATTTCAACAAATCATCTTTTTAATTACTTCAACTAATCATTTGTTACGCCATATACAACTAACCATAATTTTTGCCGGCATATCAAAAGTAAACCCCTCCATCTAATTAAGTTTATAACATCCCAAATTTTTGGACCATAAGGTTGGAAATAAAACTGAGATAAGAAGGCGCTTTACCAAGGTAAGTCAAAAAAGTCTTAAAACTTTTATTATGAGGAAAAGCTTAAAATAATTATTAAAATTATTTTGGACCTTGAGAATTTGGGAAGGGTGTGAAATAATATTTTGAGAATATAGAAATATTATGGTGCAAAATTAATTATGAAATGTTGGCTTAAAATAATTATGAGAATAATTATTAGAAATTTAGGCTTAGTTTTCCTTAATTTATTTTGGGAAAAGAACAATTCAAATATTTAAGCCTAAAAATTTAGAAATCCATATTTTATGGCCTAAGAGAGATTGATTAAGGAGGAGCAATCCTTACATGGAACTAAGGACATATTTATAGTATTAATCCAATGTTTGCAATTAAATAAGTGAAGGACCTAATTGCAAATAAAAGGCTTGAAGAGGATCAAATAGGTATTAGCATAGGCCTCCCAACACAACATTCACCTCATACTCATACCCCATGTGAACTATCCAGCGTCTTATTCTTTTTCATTTCAGCCCAAAAAGACGAAGCCCAAACCAAATAACCTTGTAGCCCAAATCATATGATCATCAGCCCATATCCTCTCGCCTTACTAAAACGCAGTAGCAAGAGGCACCAGCTGAAACACAATCAGCGAGAGTTCAACGGAGAAAAGAAAAAAAAACAAAGAAAGAGAAAAACACATCAGCACATCAGTTCTCTTCCTTCACTGTACACGAGCCGAACACGTTAGATCAAAAGAAGATTCAACAGCGTTGATCACGCCGCATCTCAGATATTACTTTCGGCCTTACTGTTCACACGCAAACCAGTTCCATGCTTCTCGAGCACAACACCCATATCCGCTGTGTATTTTCTTCTCAGTCCGGTCTGTGCTCGCAATATATATACATACACCACGGTCTCTCTTGTTTTAAGTAACCATACTCCATTGTCTTCTGCGTTTTCAGCAGCAACCATGCTCCATTCAGCAGTTTGTGCGCACCTGTGCATTCAGACAGACACACCATGCTCCACTTCCCATTTTCGATTCTGCATAAAATCATTTCAACCCTCATCGTGCTGCACAAGTGAACAGTGAGGGTTGAGAACAAGAGACAGGAAAGTTGAACGCTAAGTGAGAGCAAGAGAGTTTGACAGTTAGAGAAAGAGAGAGTTAGAAACCGAGAGTGAGAGAGTTTCATTTCCTTGGTGCTCTGCATGGTGATTCTAAAAACAGGGGTGTTCGATTTCAGGCGAGATCCTAACGTACCAACCAGCAACCCAAGGTAAATTATCGCGTCTCTCATTCCTCAGGTTTCCGTCATTTTTCAGCACAAACTATGAGTAATAAATCATAGGGTATGAGTTTTGAGCTAGCTGCCACATGAGTAATGAAATAGAGTATTCTCACTGCACACCTATACGCATAAAATATAGAGTCTTCTTTTGTTTTATTTAGAGAAAGCCAAACTGCCTTGTGTTGTGGGCCAGCACGCAAAAGCATGGCTCTTCTATAAATATATAGAACCAATAAACCTTGAGGGTTTGCTGTAAGTTGCTCATATATAGATACAAGTGAAAACTTGCTGATATAAGTTATTGAGTATATACTGCTAGTTTCTGAAACAAAAATATTAAGGTTGCTTCACATGTATAAAAAAGACCAAGCCGTCATGTTTGCCTTGTCGTTGAACTTGGAAAGAAAAGAAAGAGTTTTGCTGTCATAAAAATAAAGGTAACTGTCATAAATGTATGTACATGAAAACATGGGAAAGATAGGTTTACTTGTTGTTTCCTTAGAAAAGCACTACACTATAAACGTAGGTGGATAATTTTATGTGGTTCTGTTTGAAGCATAAACTGAACCTAAAGCCCTTATTTAGAAGAGCTGGAGTCAGGTTTAATAATGAAAAAGGCTTAGTGAAGCTTAAACGAAATGCAAAACGTGGAAGAGAATAAGCTGCTATTTTCTGGAAACTGAGTTCTGCAGGTGGAGCATTAATCTTTGGGTAAGTAAAACCTAGGGTAAATGACCTCATTTGAACCTGAAATTTTTTGGGTAATTAGTACACATCATGATCTTTAAAAGGAGCTTTGGATCACCCAGAAATGACATCTATAACTCCAGTTATGATTTTTGGAAGATGAGCTAAAAATCTGGAAAGTTTTAGTATGATTCTGGAGCAACAAAATGACGTTGCATTTCAGACCAATTGAACATTTGGTTTTTTCCTTGAAATTTTTACAGTAAATATTAGACATCTCAAAATTTCCAACGAGCTAAAGAACACCTAAATCGGACGTGTAGACTAAGAGATATGATTTTTCAAAGTTTGTTCAAGAAATCTGAAAAATCCTGGTGCAGACTTAAGTAACGTCTACTCTTTGAATTTCTGGGAATTATACAGTCACAAATTGGTTTGATAACTAATTTTTCCTTAAACTAGACTTATAGAACTTTGAATAGAAATTTAAATCACCCCAATCGGAGATCTAGGGAATTAATTATGGATTTTCAAAGTTTAATGAAAATTCTGAGAAATTAAAGTTAAGTTTAAAAGTAAGAAAATTATGGGGTTATTGCTATATATATGTATAGTTGCTGCATGAGGAAAGGAAGAAAAAAAAAGGGGGTAAGGAGACAAAGTTTTCCAATAATATAAGAGAATAATGTTATATGGTTATCTGTACGTATGCTTTATATATAAGTAGCTACCTGACTGATTGAGCAACGGATAGAAGTGATTTGTTTGAACTAATCCTTTGTTCTATATTGCATCGGGTATATGTGAGTGTCTGGATATGCAAAGTTGGGAATTATAAACATTCGCATGGGGTTGTGTAACTTGTGTGACCCTGAAGCATCATTTTAAATCATTAATATATGCACTTAGCTAGATTGCTTGAAGGAAACCTGTGAAACATTGTGATTTCAAATCTTAAGTGGCTTTAATGGTGGGTTTAGCTAAGGGAAATAAAGAACAGTGAATTAAGTTATATAAAATCATGCCATGAGTCGCTAGGTTCTGTTCAAGAGTGATTTGAACTCACTATATAATAGCTATTCATCCTAATTGGTTATAATAGATAGCTAAACAGGGAAGTAGGTGGGTTACCTAAATATGTAAGGGCTCACACATTGCTGTACAAGTGGGTGGCTAAATCATTTAAATGATGAAAGGTATTTGTTCATGGAACCCGAAGGATTGCTGATTAAAATTGTGGATTTGGGATTATAAGTTGCCGATTGACATTTTAATTAAGTTATGGGGGTTTAAAAAGTTCAAAAGCCTTATATGTATATATATGCATCAGGTGGAGGGTAAATGAATTTGAATGTTTCAATCTACAAGCTGAAATTATAATTTTATTTTAATGTGATGATGGTGAATTTTAGCAATGTACATGAATCATGTGAGCAATACAGAGAATATGCTTTGCATTTAGTCATGAAGCATTTTAGAATGGAAGGGTTTGTTTTGTATATATGTTAAAACAACATATAAAGGCTAACATTTATCCTTAAAGAAACTAAATCTTAGGTAATGTCATAATGTATATGCTCGCACTTTGTTCTTAAATAAATAAATGTTATTATTATTATTATTATTAAGAAAGGAGAAATAATAATAAATAAAATAATAGTACCAATAATAATAATAAAGTAAGTAAATGTTATTGTTATTAAAAAAAGGAATGAATAATTAAGAGAATTATTAATAAATAAAAAGGGGTAGTATTATTAAGGGAATTTTTAGGGGTTAATCCATTTTAACCCTCTAAAAAATTAATTCGTGTAGTTAGTTACTTTACAATACAAGAAGTGACTAATGACAATGATAAACGTTTATAGCCGTACATTGACACCTCTTCGATCCCAACACCTTCGGACAAGTTAAGGATTCAAACTTGAGGTGGGTAACTGTTATCTCATTAGCTTGTATGTGTGTATTACATGTATGACTGATCATGGTTGCTAGATGATTTGCATGTGTGTATCCTAGCTATGGATTGGGGCTGCGTGTCCTAAGAATGGAGCTGCGTGTTCCATAAGGGTCGGTCCTTGGCCGTTAACTGCGATTACGGTGCAACTTGTTTACTTGTGAATTATTCTATGCTTATACATGTGTTATACTGTGATTTATACTTCATACCTGCATATGAGATTAATTGTTACCCCTGGGATTCATTCATTTGAACTCCAGACCACATGAAAGAAACAGGTAGTGGATCGAGATCAAGAGGGAAGATGCACCATTGTAAGTGTTACAACAGATTGGACTTTTTGGAAAAATAGGATTAGATAGATTGTATTGTATCGTTTATCATTTGTCTATTTTTGGATTATTGTAGTAAAATACCCCTAAGGGACCGATTCAAATCGCGAAAAATTTATCCTCATATTTTCGAACTAAGTTATTTTATGAAAGATTTATTCCGCAATTAAGTCGTCCAAATCATTTCGATGCCTATGCGCTATAACTTTGATAAATAAAGGCGCATTATGGACGGGCGTTACAAAGTTGCTATGCATATATAGGTTTAGCTAAAAACTGTCATAAACATTGTTGTCAAACTCGCGAGTTGACTCTCTAAGTTTACCGTTTTTCTTATGTTTTTACCTTATAAAAACGAGTCGAGTTAATAGTAAACTCGTGTTAGTCATAAACTTAGTTAAACTCATGAGTTTATACACCGAGTTTACCGTTTTTATGTTTCTATCTTACAAAACCATGTTAATTTACTTTAAATTCATGTTAACTTTTTTTATTTGGTCATGCTCAATGGATTTATGTAGAAATTTTGCAGAAATTTATTTATTAAATATGATAAATGATGAATTTTGATGAATTTAGTTTCAATTATAAGGATTTAAAATATATTTAAATCAAGTTATTATCATTTTTATATTTTAATTATTTAATTATACACTAGCAATATCTATTTAGTAATAAAAGTAAACTCTTATGAGTTTACGATTTAAGTTCACGATACGAGTTAACGTCATTGTCACGAGTTTGTTTAAACTCATGAATTTGACAACTTTGGTTATAAATAATTAAATACTTCCTCCATCCCTAATCATAAAACCAAGTAGACTTTTTTGAAGAAATTAATGAAACTAATTAAATTTCCTTGGAGTATTTTATATTTATTTTTTCCTCCAAACTAATTAGTTTAACTAATAAACTAATATATAATCTAAGAATTACAATAAATTATATGATTAAGTAACTTATTTAACTTCCTTAATATCTCCAAAAAAAAAAAAAAAAAAAAATCAACCTGGTCTCATAATTAAAACCAAAGGTAGTATGTGATTGTGGGTATGTTTAATGTTGGGATCCGTACATACAAATGGAAGGATTTTCGAATTTAATATAATATTATATATATATATATATCCATCCTAGATTAAATACATTATTCATTAAATCTTAGACATATCTAAGATTCAATGAATCTGACACTATTGCTCGTGTTGAGCTATTCTTATGTACGACCTTGCAGCCCACATGAGATTGGTAGCGGTCAATACTGTACTAGCCCATAAGTCGCAAGTGGCCTCTAGCAAGACATTGCGACTACCCAATTCATATGGGGACGATGATACGATACAACCTATCGTACAACCATGTCACATTCCTTTTGTCACGCGATAATTTTGTCAAGAATGAAGCATGGATAATGTCAACTTCCCGTTCTTGACCATGACTTTTTCGATTCTTGAGTAGTCTAATAATTGAAATGGAAACTCATTTCCATCGTAGTATGACCATACGTTTCTCATACTTATTCATCAAGGGGCTCAGAATTATCTCTCTACAAATGTGAGGGACAAATTCGATCTTGACCATTCACATTCCTCTGCATGAAAACCACTGATCCCGATCCAAGCCTTTATCATCACCCAGTCAAAGGTGACTTTTGACTAGATCAAAGATCAGCGACTCATAATGTAGGAATCCATGATGATCTCAAGTCAAAGGGCATTGTGACGCGGTTATACACGAGAAAAGCTTATGAGTAAATCCATCAAACTTTCTCATAGTGGGTCCCAAAGACCTTGTATTCTTACAAGTGCTTATGACTTTGATTCGTGACTTTGATTCATATCTCCATACCTCATCAAAGTCATACTGGTCTTATTTCATCTTCGCTCCTGCGTAGATGACCGACCAGAGATATTTAGGATAATCTACAAATATATTCAATGATAGTGTTATCACTATAACCATGCAAATGAAATGATAACTTAAGGAGAATACTTTAAATAACATAAACATTTAAAATACAATGATTTGCCCATAAGGTATAATTTCCGACAGAATGTATTAATGAAATATTTCTTTCTGACAAAAAAAAAAAAAAAAAGATATAGATAGAGCCCAATGGGAAGTTATCCTAACATAATTTTTTATTCATTAAATTCCAAAATTAAGATCTTTGAAAGTGTTAATTCATTTATCAATCCACCTAATTAACTTAAGTTGGCAAATGTTTAATAACAAATGTAAAACGAGATTAAAAGTAATATGAGATGAATATTAAAATAAATTCTACATAATAATACTTTTCTAAAATATATGATACGATTGTATATTATTTAATTATTTAATAATAAGCTTGTATGGTTTATAATGACACCTTATCTGATCATAAAATTAGGCAGGACCCGTACTAGAAAAATCTTTTTTTAAAAAAGGAGTTTAACTATTGCACAATTATAAAAGATAATTGCTTATCTATCATTAATAAATATAGAGAGAAAGGCAATGCATAGTAAACAAATAATTAAGTGAGTGAGTGAGTAGAGCCTTGTAGGCTTGTGGCTTGCTGGTTAGGGTACTATACCCTTAACCGGTAAGTTGCGAGATCGAATAGGCATGGAACAGATACGTACGTAATTATTATTATCACAACATCATGAGGTATTTCAAAATACCTCTCAATTTTATGCTCTCTATGTTTCTTTAATTTCTTTGTTATAAAAATTGAGGTATTTCAAAATACCTCTCAATTTTATGCTCTCTATGTTTCTTTAATTTCTTTGTTATAAAAATTGATTTATAAAGTGGATATTTTGAAATTTTGTGTTCACTTCATGTGAGGTAGGATTATAGAATATCTTCGCAGATTATTTTGTACATGTTCCAAATCCAGTTCTTTATTATTATTGTTATTATTATTATTCTCAAACTTTTATCATTTAATAATTTAAGACTAAGTAGAATCTAGCATCCTAAGATTTTTTTTTTTAGTAGTAATTGTTATCATAAACTAATTGCCTTGCAATATTTTTCCCATGGTCTTTTTACTTATGTTTTGAATGAATAAAATTTTCCAATTATTAAGGAAAAAAAAAAACATAAAACATTAGGCGATCAAACTAGTGAACAAAGAAAGAAAAAAACATAAAACATTAGAGGATCAAACTAGTGAACAAAGAAAGAAGAATAATCATAGTTTAACGAGATATTCTTGAATACCTCTTATTTTCCGCGGATTATTTGTAAAAATGTTATATTTTTTGGGGATTAATCTATTTGTATTGGACGCTTTTAGCAACCAATTAGTTCAATTTATAGGAATGTAAGCCCATACTAGCGTGAAAACTACAAAAGTTTTCTTTTTATATGCTGAATATTTATTAAAAGTGAAAATTTTCAATAATGTATATTTCTTCCATCATTTTTTCAATTGCATAATTGCTTATCTATACACAATAAATAAGTAGATAGAGACAGTCCATTCATGGTTAAGAAAGAAAGAATTAAGCGAACGATTATAAGTTGCCTTTGAGTAAATTGCTGGTTCGGGTGTTCAACCCTTAACTGCAAAGTCATGGGTTCGAAAGGGGCAATGTGAAGGACCAGAGGGAAGTACCATTATTAATACTGCAAAATTATGAGGTATTTTAAAATACCTCTCATTTTTAACTCTTTTTTGTTTAATTCTAAATTTTCCTATTGTAAAGGGGAGAATTTGTAAATTAGAATAATTTGACCCGGAAGAAATCCATCTCATTTTTCTACTATTTTGTGTTTCATTAATTTTTTGGGGATTAAGGTGTAAATTTGTTCTATAAATTTTTGATGGGGTATTTGGAAATATTTGGGATGAATCACCTTAATATATGCAATCAATAATTATATTGGGAAAAATTTATAAATTTTGAAAATAAGGAGATTGAGATTTTATATTTAAAACTAAATCCACCCCAATTAACTTTTAAAACTAAAGCTAGTATATTCCTTGGCATGGGGTTTGTTAAGGGAAGGAGTGAGGATCACCCTCACACACAGGGCAACGAATAAGCAATTTATTAAGGAGGCTTCTGTAGGTAGTCAGAGAAATAATTAAATGTAAGTCTTATTTATTATAGTCTCTGAAAAGTGAACAATGTATATTATATGATATTATGAGTTAGTAGAATTAAGCAAGCGAGGCAAAATTAAAACAATGGAGGAGAGATATGAATGGCTGAGAAGTGTGGCCTAAAGCTAGTATATTCCTTCGCTTGCCTCAGAAGTCTTATTTAGTTTTTTTTTTTTTTTATTGATTATCAATTTGTCAATGTTATTATTGAAAAATAAACAGTATTATTTAAAATTTATGAATAGAGCAGTTTAATAAAAATTTATATTAGTTATTGATTGTCAAAAAAGATAACTATTATATAGAAGGTAAGAAGGGTATGGCCTACATCTTTTTCTTATATATCTATTAGAGAACATCAATAATTGGATTTCTACATTTTTTATTAAGTGAATTTTGACTTATGTAATTCAATCTGCATAATGCTTACATAGTTTAAAACTCAGTTTATAAAATTAAACATGATATAACTAAATATTTATATATAATTTTAGTTGTTCAAAACACTAATCCTTAATGTTCATGAAATAACATCAATTTTTTCTGATTTTATTTTTCTAAGTGTAGGAACTAACATTTTAAATGACTAAAATTATTGGGATTGTACTGCACTAATTCAAAGTTCAAAAATTGAAAAGAACAATTGTTTATAAGATAAAAGGATATTACAAATTGTAGGATAAAATAAAATAATAATGCCAAAATACATAACATAAATTCCCTAATAATAAACAGTAACAAAATATTTGATATGAAATACCTCTAGTTATAGTTAGTCGAAGCGTAATATCTCACAGTCTAAGATAAGGAAAACTGTAAACAACTATAATGATGGGTCCGGATTGTGTCAGTAGTAGAACCCTCAGTATCGTTCCATCTGAGCTGTCCAAAAGTTCATCTAAGGGTCCAGAATCATTAATGTCAAAAACCGCGCGCGGTTTTTGTAAAAATTTTACAAATCCCTCTCTGGCCGTTAGATTCATTTTTGGACGGCTCAGATTTGCTTCTGAGGGTTACTGAGAGCACCCGCTTCTAAGCATATCTGCTTCCCTATAATGATAGTCTAGGAATAATCATCACTCACTAGGAAACCTTCAATAGGGGAGTTATTAATTTAATAATAAGCTTGTATGTTTTTTTTTTTTTTTTTTTTTTGCCAAAAATCTTGTATGGTTTACAATGACACCTTGCATAACATTAATAAATATACCCAGAAAGGCGATTCACCATAAACATAGACTTTAATTGAGTGAGCTTTGTAGGCTTGTGGCTTGCTGGTTAGGGTGCTCCACTCTTAACTGGCAGGTCGCAAGATCGAATAGGCATTGATGAAGAGGCAGAAACAGACATTATTAATGAGGTATTTTTCAAAAATACCTCTCCATTTTCTACTATGTTTTTTTAATTTCTTTATTATAAATATTTATTTCAAAAAGTGGACATTTTGGAATTATGTTTTCACTTCATGGGATACAGGATAATAAAATATCTCCGGGAAATTATTCTTATGGTGTTTGAAGTTTTGGCCCAGTTCAATAAAAGGTCCTTATATAGAAGGTCTTTTTTTTTTTTTTTTTTTTTTTTTTTTTTTGGTGGGGCGATCCATAAAAGGGCCCCAAGATTCTAAAAATCCTAGAAATGACACTTTTTGGGATTTTTAGAATCAAGTTGACAACTAAATCACCCACATTCACAACAAAATCAATACTTATTTACAACTAAATCACGCATTAACAACAATATTTTAACAACTAAATCAGCCACATTAACAACAATATCAACCCTTAACAACTATATCACCACATTTACAACTCAAGCAAATTCTAAAAATCTCGAGAAAGGGCCCAAGGGCACTTTTTGGAATTTTCAGAATCTTGTGGCCCTTTTTGAGATTTTTTTCTCAAAAAGGGCCCTTAAATGCATTTTCCCTTTTCTTTTCTTTTTTGGGAATATGTTAGCCCTTTTTATAAGGTTTTATTTGAATTGGTTAGAATAATAAATACATTTTTACCAATTTTATTCTCATTTAATCTCATACATTGTATTAATTAAAGGGTTGATTTTTTCCTTTTATTTTCTCCCATTCTCTTTATTCTTTTACATTATTTTTCCTCCATAAATGAAGACATTTTTAGGGGGAAAGAATATATTTCCTGTATATTTATTATTTTTAATAAATCTTAATAATTATATATAATGCATAATTTGGTTTAAAGCACCTTTTTTATATATATGTATGGACGGAGTAAAGAATATATTGATATAGACAGGCGATAAATTATGCCTTGAAGATCTGTGGCTTGCTGGTTAGGGGTTCTCACTCTTAATTCCAAGTCACAGGTTCGAATAGGCACAAGGAAAGACCGGAGGAAGTATTATTGTTATTACGACAAAACTATGAGGTATTTCAAAATACCTCTCATTTGCTACTCTTTTTGTGTTTTATCTTAACAATTGCCATTATTTTGTACTCTTTTGTGTTTTATCCTAACAATTGCCATTTACCAAGTGAGAGGAAAATTTTTAGTCTTAATATATTATTATATTGGCTTTGTTCTTATTGTATATACTTTCTTCAGTCTAATTATAAGACCAATTTAATTTTTTTGAAGAGATTAAGGGAGCTAATTAAATTACTTTAAAATATTTTTATTTTTATTTTTTTTTATCCAAACTAATTAATTTGACTAATAAACTAATATATAATCCAATGATATACAACATATAATATGATTAGGTAACATATTTAGCTTCTTTAATCTCTCCAAATAAAGTCAACTGTCTTATAATTAGGACTTGAGGTAGTATTAAATATGAATAAAATTTGGAAAGTTGTTGGATTTTATAAGAGAGTTAATAAAGTTTAGGGTTAAGGTGTAAAAATACACATGTACTTTTCTCCGATAAGCGCCCGAGAGAGTGTGCTTTTTTAGGTGTAAAAGTGCACAAAGTGGTTACAAATTAGGTGCAAAAATATCATTTGACCGTTAAGTTTGACTTTTTTTGCCGACGGACGATAATGTGGCATTTCAAAGGTGCAAAAATACACATGTGATTTTTCAAGAAGAGCACCCAACACCAAATTATTATTTTTTAGTTTAATAATTTTACTTCAATTAAAATTATTTTAGGATCTTGAAAAAATATTTCGGTATTGACTTGGTACTAAAAGGATACTTACGATATACTAAAAAAATATTTCGGGTACGAAAAAAAATATTTCGTGTCTTGATCGGTACTAAAAAGTACTTTCGGATATTGATTGGTACATAAAAATACTTCATAATCTTGAAAAATTATTTTAGGATCTTGAAAAAATATTTCATGTATTGACCGGTACTAAAAGGATACTGACTGATACTGAAAAAAATATTTCAGGGTACTAACTATTACTAAAAAGTACTTTCAGGATACTGACTGGTACAGAAGAATGCTTCATAATCTTGAAAAATTATTTTAGGATCTTGAAAAAATATTTCATGTATTGACCGGTACTAAAAGGGTACTAACTATTACTGGAAAAAATATTTTAGGTTACTGACTGGTACTAAAAAGTACTTTTCGATACGATCGGTATAGAAAAAATACTTCATAATCTTGAAAAATTATTTTAGGATCTTGAAAAATTATTTCGTGTATTGACCTACTAAAAGGATACTTGACGATCTTGAAAAAAAAATATTTCGAGTACTGACTATTACTAAAAAGTACTTTCGATACTGACCGGATTTAAGAATACTTCATAATCTTGAAAATTATTTTGGGATCTTGAAAAAATATTTCGTGTATTGACCATACTAAAAGGATACTAACATTCATCGAAAAAAATATTTTAGGGTACTGACTGGTACTAAAAATTACTTTTCAGGATGCTGACTGGTATAGAAAAAATACTTCATAATCTTGAAAATTTATTTTAGGATCTTGAAAAAATATTTTACGCTATTGACTGGTACTAAAAGGATAATCGATCGGTACCGAAAATTACTTCATCATCTTGAAAAATTATATTAAGATCTTGAAAAAATATTTTAGGATACCTACTGGTACTAAAAATATACTTCAGGATATTTTTTAAGATTCAAAAATAATTTTTCAAGATTATGAAATATTTTTTCAAAGACGGGCAATATTCTCAAAGTATTTTTTTAGTACCAAGATAACTCAAAATATTTTTTCAGATCTTAAAATAATTTTTCAAGATTATAAAGTAATTTTTTAGTACAAACTCAATATCCCGAATATCTTTTTACTACCTGGTAGTAATTAAAATAAAATTATTAAATTAAAAAAGAAAAAGAATTTGGTGTTCGACGCTCTTGTTGAAAAACCACATGTATATTTTTGCACATTTGAAATGCCATGTCATCGTCCAAAGAAAAAAAGTCAAACTTAACAAAGTCAAACTTAACGGCCAAACGGTATTTTTGCACCTAATTTATAACCACATAGTCGTTTTGCACCTAAAAAAACACTTGCTACTGTGCACTCCTTGAAGAAAAGCACATGTGTATTTTTGCACCTTAACCCTAAAGTTTAATGTTTTCTTTTGTCTATATAAAACATGTTAAAAGTGTTTTATAAATAAAACAAACTTTTGTAGGAAGTGCGATAAATAATTAATTTTTTGGCAAAATAATTAATAAGATTGCTTGATGTGCATATCATCCAAGAATGACATTTTTAACCTTCCACCTTATATTGGATATTTCTAAAAATTGTAAATTTAAAAACCAACACAAAAAGTTAAGGTTTTTTTTTTTTTTATAAGAATTATCTAATATTCGGTTCGAGGTTCATGCAATGCATGGATCTCTCAACACAAATGTATCCTTTATGACTCAAATAAATTAAGGTTTCATATGGAAGAGAAGAACAAATTGCTTTTAAATGGGGGAGTTGTGTAATTAGCAATTACCACTTCTCATGTTCTAAATATATGAGCCGACAATAAATTTACTTTTATCTTAAATATATAACTTCAATCTACTATGTCTTCCAAATTTATGAGTTTTTTCAGAATATCATATTGATTGTGTATATTATGTGTGGCAAAAAAAAAATTGCACTTATATTATGTGTGGCCAAAAAAAATTGCACTATCTTTGATCCTTAATATAAAACTTAATTAATTTTTTTTTGAAAAATAAAGAATTTGAATAAATTACTTTAAAGTTATTTATTTATCATTTTTATATCAAACTAATTTGCCTCACTTATAAACTATTAATATGTAATCTAGTAATATATAACATATACTTCAATTCAGTTATTTATTTAGCTTTCTTTATATCTTCAAAAAAATCAATTAGGTCTTATATTGATCGTTAGGAAGAGTATGTATATGTATCAATGTATCATGATTTTTTAAAGACACCATGTGCTAGAAATATATAACATATACTCGATTCAGTTATTTATTTATTTCTTTATATCTTCAAAAAAATCAATTAGGTCTTATATTGATCATTATGTATCAATGTATCATGATTTTTTAAATACACCATATGCTTGATGTAATGGTAAATCTGCTGGATTGTATATAGTGCCTATCCTGACTTTTTAAACAAATAAGTAAAAATAGCACACGTTATGCTTCTCGAACTCATGGCTTGTTGGTTAGAGCATATTTGCCTTTTCCTCCTAAGGTCATGGGTTCGATTCGGCATAATCTATAATGTATACTCTGTCTCTGTCTCTCGGAACATGAGGTGTTTCAAAACACCTCTCCTTTTACAAAATGTTTTTAAAATATATGGCAGCGAACAGTAAATTTGTAACATTATGATATTTGGAATTAGAAAATATTGTATGGAAATTTATGAAGAAAATTTAGTCTAAGATAATTATTTAAATTTAAGGACCTATTTTTTTGAGAAAAACAAAGAAAATAGTTAGAGGTTGATTTATAGCTCAAGATTTTTCAAGAAATTACTTTAAGGGTTTAAGAAGTTAGATAAGAAAGAAAATCCTTATAAAACATCAAGGATCCGTTTCTAGCATTTAGTTAATAATTAAGCAATAATAAAGAGATAAGGGAATAATTAATTATTAAATTAAAAAAAAAAAAAACACGCACTGTTTCCTCTAGGCAGAACCATATATATATATATATATATATATATTTTATTTAAGCTGAACCATTGAAACAAACCGTGACCCATACTTCTCCAATCCCATTTGGCCCATATATTCACTTACTCCCATTTAGGCCCAACTCGTGAACAAGCCACCTCCCCTCTATTCACACTTGCCACCATTTTTCCTATAAAAAAAAACATTCATTAATATTAGCAAAAAATAAAAAACATTCATTAAGCCTTTATAAAAAAAAAAAAAATTTCATTAAGCCGCCAATAAAGGTTGGCACAAATGGGTTAAGACGTCGGCCTTCACCCCAAAAGGAGGAGGTTTGATATCTCGCGATCGATGTGAGGGCCTCATTGGTGGGCGATCTGTAGTATCTTTGTAAGTGCTCTTTGAGCCTGAAGGCATGCCCTGCCCTAGTGGGGTGCCGGTGTCTAACCCCACCTAAACTTTTTAATATAAAAAAAAAAAATCATTAAGCCCAACTAATGAGGATTGACACAGTTGGTTAAGATGTCGGCCTTCATCCCAAAAGGGAGGAGGTTCGATACCCGCTAATCGATGTGAGGGCCTCATTGATGGGAGATCTGTAAGTACCTCTGTAAGCATTCTTTGAGCCTGAAAGCATACCCTAGCCCTGATGAGGTACTGGTATTTACCCCCATCTAAACTTTTTTGTATTAAAAAAAAAACATTCATTAAGCCCATATAAGTAACTAAACATTCCATCCATTCGATTCCAATTGCAACATACAAACCTAAACCATTTATTCATTTATCCAATATCACATCACGCCACAAGAAAAAAACACAGAAAACGCAGCAGAAACATGAACCCTCTCGATCAATGGCGCATACACAGAGGAAAATAATATTAGCGAGAAATCATTCCCATATCGAGGCGCAAGCAAAGCCAAAAAAACAAAAGAAAAGAAAAGAAGAGAAGACAGAAAGCTCGGTGCCATGAGTCAACATACTCCTCCCTCTCGAACCAGATTATTTATATAGAGCCATTGCCCCTTGTTCTCATTGTATGTGTGTTCCAACCAAATAATAAAGAGAGCACGAGAGAGAAGTTGAAAGTGAGAGAGTAGTTGAGAGGGAGAGAGCATGGAATCAATGTGTGTGTACTCTGTTTTGGAACCAGCAAACAGAGAAAGCCAAGACTGAGAGACGTGGGATCAAGATTGAGAGCGAAGGAAGACAAAAGGGGAATCGGAGAAGAGGAAGGACCAACTGTTGCATGCAAGCTTAGATTTTGATTAAGGTGAGTTTAAAGCCATTAGGAACGTAGCTTAAGTTCACATGAGTTCTCTACTTTAATTTCTAAATAATAAAACATGGAGCATTTGTTTGTAGCTTGCGTATGGAGTCTTTGAACTTGTTTTTACTGCACTAGGGAAAGAATAAAAACCTTACTATCACTATATGTATATATGTATATATGTATGTATGTATGTATGTATGTTGTTGATCTGGTATAGGAAGAGTTTTTGCTGTTTATATATGTATAAGTAATGTTACAACCTTTGAAAAAACTTGATGTCGGTGTGTATACCCGCTCCACATATATATATGTTAGTGTTGAGTGTTGAGTCGCTGGCTTTGTTGTGGGAATATATATATATATATATATACGCTACATATGTAAAGAGGAAGGAAAACTTATTGTTTTGCATGTATGGATAAGTATATATATATCGTTGGGTTTGCTTGTTTGATACACACAGATATATTAGTGTATTAAAAGAATATATATATATATATATATACATACACATACAGGGGCGGAGCCAAGAATTTTAGTGCAGGGGGCGAAAATAAAAAGTATTATATCATAAATAAATGTACTTGAAATATAATACAGAGGTGATATGCAAAAAATCGAAATGAATTTATCACATAAGAACCCCACTTGCATTGGCTTTGGCTGCCCTAATTCACCAAGAATTAACTATGTATATTCCAACAAATTACTCCCTTCAATCTATACTATAAGATATATTTAGGGAGTTGATTTTTGTCATAAATATAAGATATAATTTTCATATTCGTTACCAATAATCAAGGAAGATAGTGAATAAAATAATTAGGGAAGATAATAACTAGGGTGTTTTAGAAAATACATGTCAATTTAGCTTACTCAACCAGCTTCCTTAACATATCTAAATTTGGTAAAAATGTCTTACATTTGGAACCGGAGGAGTATTAACTAGATTTTCAAAATACAATAGAATAAAACAAGCTCAGCTTATCAAGCTAGAATATTACATGTAGATATCTCTTTATATATTGTTAATGTACGACAATTTCAAATTCAAAAGTTAAGGATCAAAGACAAAAAGATTATGCAAACTACTATATATTGAAATCGAAAGATAAGCAAGTTATACATAATAAGTTTCTCTTATGTGTTACTTATCTCCACACACACACACACACACACACACACACACACTCACACACACATATATATAGATTAAATTTTAGGGGGAATCCACCCCTAGTTATTTTATAAAATAAAGCTTAAACTTATATCACCAGCCCAATTTCAAGCAGTACAGTAATAGACAATATAGTTTGATAGATATATTCTAAAAGAAAGTCTTGTGCCAGGCGATGGTTAAAGATAATTTTCCCTTTATATATATTTTAATAATATTTTAGAGGGGGCGGGGGCCACCCCTAGCCCCCCCCTAAATCCGCCTATGTATATATATACATATATATAAAAAAGAAACCTCACTGTTGAATATTTTATATGAGGTGCAGTTTGTGATTGTGCTTGCGCTATGTAGTAGTGTTAGGATAAGTTGCGAAAGTTCTGATACTTGTGTATATAATATATATATATATATATATATTGAATATAGTTGAGTATTGACCAAAAGGCAAAAACAAAACTTGCTGTCAATGGAAGACATATGAAGGTGGTGCACTATATATATATATATATATAAGTAGGGTTTATCGTTTGTCATGTCATTTGACATAAGGTTATGTCAAGTTACCCCAAAACTACGTCGTTTTAGGGTTAAAGGAATTAATGAACTCTCAAAACGACGTAGTTTTGGGGTGACTTGACATAACCTTATATCAAGTGACATGACAAACTATAAACCCATATAAGTACTATATATATATATATTTAGGGATAAGATATTGTTACTACCATTTTTTATTACTACCAATGTCACTACCACTTTTTCACCGTTAGATCGAATCCCTTCTATCTTTATCATTTCTCTCTCCTATTGAGATTCTGATCTAACGGTGAAAAAGTGATACGTCGACAATATTCTATCCCATATATATATATATATATATATATATATATATGTATAAAGAGAAAGAGAAGAAAACTGTGTTATATATATATATATATATATCATGTATCTTTTGTTTGAGGATTTCTTGTTCTTTAAAATATAAATGGTTGAAGTTGATAGAAGTATTTTGCTAACAAATATTTTGGAGCTGCATATGTGAAAAATATATATATATATATATATATATATATATAGATGCTTTGGGGAAATCATGAGAAACATTATATGCATTAAAGCAAAATTTATACGGTATTGGTATTTATTAAACTCCTAATTTAAAGTGTTAGGACAACCTCTTAGAGTTTAAAATAATAATAATTAATTAGTAAAATAATAATAATGATAATGATAACAATAAAATAAATAAGTATTATTATTATTACTACGAAAGGAAATAAGTAATAAAATAGATTAATAAATAATATTATTTTTTTTAGAAAGGGTATTATTACTAATGGAATTTTTAGGGGTTAGTTCATTTTTAATCATCTAAAAATAATTCGCGTAGTTAATTACTTTGCGACACGAGTAGTAATTAATGACAATGATAAACGTTTATAGGCATACCTTAACACCTCTACTTGATCCCAACGCCTTCGGACGGAATTAAGGATTCAAGTTTGAGGTGGGTAACTGTTATCTCATTAGCCTGTATGTAAGTCTTCATGTATGACTGAACATGTTTGCTAGATGAATTACATGTTTATTTCCTAGCTATGGATTTGGGGTTGTGTGTCTCATAGGGCCGCATGTCCTAAAGTGCTGCGGTCTTTGGCCGATAACTGCGGTTATGGTGTGACTTATTACTATGAATCATTCTATGCTTATACATTTGTTATACTGTGATTTATACTTTATACTTGCATATATGATTAATTGTTACCCCTAGGTTTCATTTATTTGAAGTCCAGACTGAAAGAAACAGGTAGTGGATCAGGATCAAGGGGGAAGATGTAGCTGTAAGGGTTACGGCAAAAAGGAACCTTTTGGAAAAATATGAGGAGATGGACTGTATTGTAACGTTTATCTTTTGTCTATTTTGGGATCAATGTATTAATTTCTCACTATAGGATAAATTCGAGTCGCAAAAAATTTATCCTCATATTTTTAAACTAAGTTATTTTATGAAAGTTTTTTCGAGTCATCCAAATTATTTTGATGCCATTTGTCACGGATCGCGGGAACACAAGATATTTTATGCACAAGACACTCCATAGGAGGTTTCTAGAGAACTCCGTTATGGTAGATACTTGTACATAGATGTAGAATTGTATAGAAATCTCTAGAACTCTCATGAAAGATGTAAATATTTAGATATTTTGGAAGAAGGTTACGAGAACCAATCTCTACCGTCGGATGTAATCGATCTTAGCCGTTCATTGAGGAGGTGGTAGGCTATAAATAGAGGTGCTCACCTCATTTGTAAGGCATTCGGAAGTAATACAAGTTCTTTCATTCCAGAGCTTCTCTCTCTAAGTCTACTTCTCTCTCTAAAAAGTTTTCTTTGTCTTTGTGCTCTTTTGCCTACTTGTGAGGGTTCGGCTAACTTAGCCAAGATCAAGGGAGTGATCAAGCTAAGGCCGACATGGTTTTGGGTGGAACTTTTCTAGGATCGTGACAACGTGGTATCAAAGCTTTGGTTCGAAGCTTTGAGCGTGGTTCGTGGGAGCCATTTTGTAGGCAAGGATGTCGGGCACTACTGAGGACATTGTGGTTGGAGAAGAGAGGGGTAGGGAGACTCAACCTCCTCACCAACCAAAGAAGGTTCGGGGCACAAGCAAGTCTCGCCAAACCGCAGATGTTGCCACCTTGACGGTAAAGGTCAAGGCTTTGGAGGAGGCCTTGCAAGAGGTGGTTTCTAGGGTGGACAAAGTGGAAGGAGACTTTGTGACTCTCGAGTCCCACACCATAGAACAGTTAGACAACCTGAGGTCGGATCTTTATTCGCACCTCAATGTCAAGGAGGAACGGGCTGAGTCCATGAGGAGACTCGAGGCAAAGGTGATGGATGCCATCACTGCCATGCAGGATCAACTTAACTCTCTTAAGGCTTCTTTGGAGAGTCAAGCTAGAACTCCATTGGGAGCTAGGACTAGTGGAGCAAGGGAGGTGAGGCTGGACCTCCCCAAGCCGAAGGAATTTAAAGGGGTCCGTGATGCCAAAGAGGTCAAGAACTTCTTGTGGCAAATGGAGCGATATGCTGAAAGCATGAACTTGGCCAACGACACAGACAAGGTACACACTGCTTCCTTATTCCTTAATGATAATGCTATGTTATGGTGGCATAGGATGCATGCAGATATGGAAAAGGCCTTTGCACCATTGCAACATGGGAAGATTTCAAGAAAGAGCTAAAGAAGCAGTTCTATCCCGAGAATGTGGTCTATGAGGCCCGGAAGAAGTTGAGGGAACTCAAACACAATACCACGATTACTGACTATGTAAGGGATTTCACTACCCTTATATTGCAAATCCCCAACTTGACCCGTGAAGAAACATTGTTCTACTTCATAGACGGTCTTCAGAACTGGGCTAAGAACGAGCTCCAAAGGCGTGGCGTGACGAATGTAGATGAAGCTATTACCTTCGCCGAAAGCCTTACCGAGTACTCAAGGGGCGAGAAAGGTGAGTCTTCCAAGCCTAAGTCTTCCAAACCTAATCAAGGAAAAGGTGGGGGAGACAAAGGCAAGGGGATCACCAAGGGAGGGCCTAGCAAATCCTTCTGTAAGAATCAATATGAGGAGAAGAAGAAGAACAAGAACTATACAATCAGCTGCTTCGTGTGCAAAGGGCCACATCGCATGAGCAACTGTCCCAAGCTCGGTACCTTGTCAGCCATTGTTGAAGGGCAAGATGTACCCAACGAGGAAGGGCCAAGCTCTCAAATAGGGTCTCTCAGACTCTTGAATGCTCTAAAGGCTAAATCGGTGCAACCTGCTCCAAGAAGCAACAGACTGATGTACGTGGAGGCCAAACTGAACAGGAAGCCTGTAAAGGTTATGGTGGATACCGGGGCGACCCATAATATTATTACTCCAGAGGAAGCTAAGCGAGTTGGCCTCTCGGTCACTCAACCACGAGGAGGATGGTTGAAGACTGTGAACGACCCTACCAAACCCCTTAACGGCGTAGCAAGTGGAGTAGAACTAAGCCTTGGCACGTGGAAGGGGACCGTGGATCTATCAGTAGCCCCTATGGATGATTTCAAAGTGGTATTTGGGATGGACTTTTTGCGCAAGGAAAAAGCATTCCTCATGCCATGTTATGACTCTGTGTGTATTATGGAAAAGGGGCTCGCTTGCACTGTACCTGCAACAAGTAATGATCGGGTTGCTCACTTGTCAGCCATGCAGGTAGAAAAGGGAATTAAAATAGGGGAAGTCACCTACCTTGCAACTTTGAAGGAGGTGAACCCTAACAAAGAGGATGATAGAAGTCTTCCCCCTATCATTCAGAACGTCCTCAAAGAGAGCGAGGACATTATCTTTTGCCGCGAACTTCCTAAGAGGTTGCCACCTAGACGGGAGGTGGATCATAAGATCGAATTGGAACCGGGAGCACGTCCACCCGCCATGGCACCGCCTGAGTTGGAAGAGCTAAGGAGACAATTGAAGGAATTGCTTGATGCTGGGCATATACGGCCTTCCAAAGCACCTTATGGGGCACATGTCTTGTTCTAACGCAAGCACGATGGATCGTTACGCATCTACATCGACTATCGAGCCCTCAATAAGGTAACTATCAAGAACAAGTATCCTATTCCCTTAATAGCTAACTTGTTTGACAGGTTGGGTAAGGCGAAGTACTTCTCCAAGCTTGATTTGAGGTTGGGGTACCATCAAATTCGCATTGCCGAAGGAGATGAACCCAAGACCGCTTGTGTGACAAGGTACGGGTCCTTCGATGGTTGGTGATGCCTTTCGGTCTAACCAACGCACCAGCAACATTCTGCACATTGATGAATGAGATCTTTCATCCTTTCCTTGATTGGTTCATGGTAGTCTACTTGGATGACATAGTCATTTACAGTGACACCTTGGAGACCCATGTAGAACACTTGCGGGCCGTGTTCCAAACCCTGCGTGAGAATGAGCTATATGTTAAAAAGGAGAAATGTTCTTTTGCCAAGGAGGAGGTGCACTTCCTTGGACACATCAATCGCCAGGGGACCCTTATGATGGACAAGGAGAAGATTCGTGCTATTGAGGAATGGGAACCACCCACCCGAGTATCTGAGTTACGATCTTTCCTTGGGTTGGTGAATTACTACAGGCGGTTCATCAAGGGCTACTCTGTCGGGGCAGCCTCTTTGACAAACTTGCTGAAGAAAAACAAGTCATGGGAATGGACCAAAGAGTGCCAAGATGCCTTTGAAGACTTGAAGGCAGCAGTAATGGAGGAACCTATGCTCGCTCTCCCGGATTTCTCCAAGACTTTTGAAGTTCACAAGATGCTTCCGACTTTGCTATTGGTGGGGTGCTAATGCAAGAGAGGCATCCAATAGCATTCAAGAGTCGCAAGCTCAATGATGCCGAGCGGCGCTATACAGTCCAAGAAAAGGAGATGACGGCCGTAGTGTATTGCTTGCGCACTTGGAGGCATTACCTGCTGGGATCCAGGTTTGTGATCAAGACTGATAATGTGGCTACGAGATATTTCCAATCTCAAAAGAAGTTGACACCCAAGCAAGCCCGCTGGCAAGACTTTCTAGCCGAGTTTGACTATGTGATAGAGTACACACCCGGCACGGCTAATGTAGTGGCGGATGCATTGAGCTGAAAAGTGGAGTTGGCGTCAATGAGTCAAGCCAAGGGCGACTTGATCACAAAAATTGTTGAAGGTATGACCCACGATCCTGTTGCTCGACAACTTGTAGAGATGGCCAAGGAAGGGAAAACCAAGAGGTTTTGGTTAGAGGATGGCCTTCTCTATACCGTGGGGAGACGAGTCTTTGTTCCGAAATGGGACAACTTGCAAAAAGAGCTCATTAAGGAGTGTCATGACTCCAAGTGGGCCAGTCATCCGGGACAAAGACGCACACTTGCTTTATTGGAAGCAGCTTACTACTGGCCGCAAATGAGGGACGAGGTGGAACTTTATGTGAAGACTTGTCTTGTATGGCAACAAGACAAGATAGTGAACCAACAACCTGCAGGACTGTTAGAGCCTCTCCCCATACCAGGGCAACCATGGGAAAGTGTTTCCATGGACTTCATTTCAGCTTTACCAAAGTCTGAAGGGTGCGGCTCTATCATGGTGGTGGTAGACCGATTCTCAAAGTATGCAACATTCATAGCTACCCCTACGGATTGTGCGGCAGAAGAAGCGGCCAGGCTGTTCTTCAAGAATGTGGTGAAGTTTTGGGGGCTACCTAAGACAATCATCAGTGATAGAGACCCCTGTTTCACAGGCAAACTATGGACGGAGTTGTTCAAGCTCCTGGGCACTGAGCTACACTTCTCCACAAGTTTTCACCCAGTGACCGATGGACAGACAGAAAGGGTGAATTCTTTGTTGGAATGCTACTTGTGGCACTTTGTGAGTGCCAACCAAAAGGATTGGGTCAAGCTCCTCGATGTGGCTCAATTCTCTTATAACTTGCAAAAGAGTGAGGCATCCGGAAGGAGTCCCTTTGAAGTGGTGATAGGACAACAACCACTCACTCCTCATGCCCTTGCCACCACTTACAAGGCCAAGAGCCCAGGGGCCTATCACATGGCCAAATCTTGGCAAGAACAAGCTGAGGTAATAAGATCTTTTCTTGTCAAGGCGGCCAAGCGGATGAAAAAGTTTGCAGATAGGAAGAGGCGCGCTTCTGAGTACCAAGTGGGAGACATGGTTATGGTAAAGCTTCTTCCTCAACAATTCAAAGTGTTAGAAGGTGCACAAGGGCCTCATCCGCAGATATGAAGGCCCGTATAAGATCGTGGGAAAAGTAGGAAAGGTTTCCTACAAGCTGGATCTACCCCTGAACTTGAAGATTCATCCTGTCTTCCACGTTAGTATGCTCAAGCCGTTTCATGAAGACGTGGATGATCCTAATCGAACCATCTCGATGAGAGCGCCTCCGACCATGACCAAGTCATTCGATCAAGAGGTAGAAGAGGTGCTAGCTGATCGAGTGGTGCGGCGACGAGGGGTACCACCGAGTACCCAATACTTAATCAAATGGAAAGGGTTGCCAGAGAGCGAAGCGACATGGGAACCTCAAGAGGACCTTTGGCAATTCGAAGACCACCTACACCGGTACAAAGACAAGTCAGTGACGAGGACATCACCGGATTAGGTGGGGGAGAGTGTCACGGATTGCAGGGAACGCAAGATATTTTATGCACATGACACTCCATAGAAGGTTTCTAGAGAACTCCAGATTATGGTAGATACTTGTACATAGATGTAGAATTGTATAGAAATCTCTAGAACTCTCATGAAAGATGTAAATATTTAGATATTTTGGGAGAAGGTTCTGGAGAACCAATCTCTACCGTCGGATGTAATCAATCTTAGCCGTTCATTGAGGAGGTGGTAGGCTATAAATAGAGGTGCCCACCTCATTTGTAAGGCATTCGAAGCAATACAAGTTCTTTCATTCCGAGCTTCTCTCTCTAAGTCTACTTCTCTCTCTAAAAAGTTCTCTTTGTCTTTCTGCTCTTTTGCCTACTTGTGAGGGTTCGGCTGACTTAGCCAAGATCAAGGGAGTGATCAAGCTAAGGCCGGCACGGTTTTGGGTGGAACTTTTCTAAGACCGTGACACTGTGCTCTATCTCTCTGATAAATAAAAGGGGCATTTAGGATGGGCGTTACAAAATCCACTGTAATTTTAAATGCTACATAGTCCTTTTTTATTGTAACATATAGTAATTTAGAGAAATTCATTTTTTGCTATTTTAACTTTCTAAAAAAATTATATGCTATAGGGTTTATTTCATTCATATGTTTTTACATATAATTAATTTATCCTTGATATTAAAGAAATTTATTAAAAATGAAAATTTATTAAAATGATTGAATCAAATAAAACTACATTATATTAGTATTTATATATTTCCATCATATTTTTTGAATAGAACTTAAATATAAAATGCACTATGGGAACGAAGCATGTCTTATAAGGGTGAGAAAACATTTCCCTTGTGGACAGGTTTTGATAAGCCTAACGAAGTCCAATCGAAAACAAAACCTGAGGGTTTGTGTGCCAAAGGACAATATCTACAAACGAGTGTTTGGACTGTTACAGTTGGTATTAGAGCTAGGGCTCGAGTCGTTGTGCCAGTGAGGACGCTAGGCCCCAAGGAAGGTGGATTGTGAAGTCTCACATCGACTGGAAAAGGCACACGAAGTATGCCTTATAAGGGTGTGGAGACCTTTCCCTTGTAGACGCATTTTGATGGGCCTAACGAAGCCTTATTGAAAATAAAACCGTGAGACTTTGTGTGCCAAAGTGGATAATATCCATAAGCGAGTGTCTCGCTTGGGCTATTACAATGGTTCTATATGCCACGGGATTCTGTTCTATTTTAATATTATTAATTAAGAAAAATACCTTTAAAATTTGAAAAATCCTAAATTAGTGATTTCCTACTAAAATAAGTTGTCAATTGCCTATTAATCATATTCCTACATAAACTATTGTAGGAAACAAAACTTGGTTTGAATTGATATTTTGAAAGTGTTTTTCTAAATTTTTTCCTATTAATTACTACTACTACTACTATTATTATAATAAAGGAAATCTAATCTTTTGGTTGCTATAAGCTTGCATGGATTGAGATTGAGTCTTTGAACTTTGACTTGGTGTAAGGCAACTCATATAATTTTCTTGGTTGAAACTCAATCTCTAAATTTTAAGTCATCATAGCTCCATATTACAATTTTAACCATTTAAAACTTTAGTTCCTAAATTTCATGAAATATATAACTTTTTTCCAAAATATAAAGACTTATATTTTGAATGATTAAATTATATAGATTGAATTACAAGTTAAAATTTAGGAACTGAGTTGCAACAAAGTTAAGACCACACAAATAGAGTTGCGCCAAGTGAAAAATATAAGGCTAAAAAATTTAAGGGCATGTTCGATTTCGTGTCTCCTGTTTTCTTTTTGTTCTGAGAAACAGAAAGTAACAAAAAAAAGCTTGTTTTAAAATATGTTTTTGGTTACATGATAAAAAAAAAAAAAAAAAAAAAAAATTGTTTTGGAAAAAAAATCATAACATCATTTTATTTTTCGTAAGAAATCAGAAAAGAGAAGTCCGTTGAATGCAAAAATCATATTCCGCCAATTCTAAATGTAGAATATAATTTATAATGTAAATTGTACTCAGGGTGTTGAATACACCTAAAAAATATATTTTAATTATGACTTAAAAATAAGTTTACTGCTTTACTACTCCTCTTAATAAAAAAAAACAGAAATAAAATTATTTTTTTTAAAAAAAAATTTAACCTCAACTTTACTACTCCTCTTATTCTTAATCGCAAAAATGTGTAATTCAAAATTACAAATTTTATTTTATTTTAATTATTTTATTATAAAAATAGGAAAAATCACGTTTAAATCCTGAGAAATATCGTAATTCAAATTAAGGGCTACATTTTCTAACAAGGGAAAATTTCAAATAAATACCATTTGAATTTGCAAAACCCTAGAAGTCTGTCGAATTTGTAAAAAGACTGAGAGGTACAAAGGACCTATGAGGGATAGAGCTGGCAATCAGGGCCGGCCCTCCAGGGCCCGGAGTAAGAAAAACACATGTTTTTCAAAGCCCGGCCTGAGAGCACAGGGCCAGAGCCGGCCCACAAGGCCTGGAAATTACTATTCCAAATTTTAACTATTTTTCCTCCACTTTTTTTTATAAAAAAATATAATTAGTAAATTAAAACACGAATCATCCAATAAATAAGCACGATCACTAATTCATAATTAAAAACAAACTATGTTCACAAATAACTCACATAAAACATAAAAAGCATATCACTAAGCAACATTAGTATGATGACTATTATTGTCGTCATCTTCGTCACTATCATCAATTTTAACGACATTTGATTGTTCTTCACTTTGAGTAGTAGCATCTGGCTCATGAGTAAGAATATTATGAAATTCTTCTCTCGCATCATGAATACATCCATAATCTTTATTTGTAACAAATAATAAATCAAATCATAAAATTAGAGTATAGTTATTATGTATTTGTAGTTAAATGGATAAATAACTATATAACAAATACAAAATATATATAAATTAATAAATTTATAAAGGAAAAAAAGAAAAAGCTACGGTGAAAAGGGCTGCAGGGCAAGCCCGTTTAAGCCCGAGGCTGTCGGGCCGGCTCTCCGGGCTAATTTCAAATATCTCGTCCATTTTTCAAGCCCGCCCTTAAAGGGACAGGGCTTAAACGGCGGCCCGATGGGCCTAACCTGTTTTGCCGGCTCTAATGAGGGATATGCAAATTCGGGTCAAATTACGTTTTTATCCTTTAGTGTTAAATAAATAAAAATAAATAAAATAAAATACCTCCACCCCCATCGCTTAGCCACCACCACACGCCACCTCCGTCGCCGGCCCTAGGAGGTGGCCGGTGGTGGTGGTGGTGGCCGGCGGAGGGGGCCGGTGGTGTGGGCCCGGCGGGAGGTGGTGGTGGCCGCGGAGGAGGGGGCCGGTGGTGGTGGCCGCGGTGGTGGCGGTGGTTGGCGGTGGGGGTGGAGGTATTTTATTTTATTTTATTTATTTATTTAACACTAAAGGGTAATTTTACTCGAATTTGCATATCTCTCATAGGTCATTTTTACCTCTCGGTCTTTTTACAAATTCAACGGACTTACGTGGGTGTTGCAAATTCAAATGGTGGAATGTTCCCTTTTAACAACTTCCTAATTAAATCAAGATGCTTAATTAGGAATTTCCATTACATTTGTATGATTTCTAATTAATATGTTTTTATCCATTAAATATATTTAATTATGTATTTTCATATTTTTCTATTTTTCCTAATAATAAATCAAATATTTTTATTTTATTTTTTGTCTTAAAATTATCATAACCTATAAATATAATATAGTATATATGTGTATTATTTTATAAGATTCATATCTTTTTTATTATTTCCCACCCAAATTTACTTTTCATATAACCATCAAAATAAGTTTCAATTTGGGGGAAAAAACTTTCTATCACCGTCAATCTAAACATAAATCACATTTTTAATCTAATTTTATCTTATCTTAAGTTTGCAAAAGTCAAATTTTTTTATAAAAAAAATAAAATAAAAAAAGAAGAAGCCGCTTTAGGCTTATGATGGAAAAATAAATAATTATAACCCAATCATTGCGCTCAAAACTCTTAACCTTACTTGATAGAGAATTGATTCACTTGTCTTATTGGCTGAACCGAGTTGAATTTTCATAGTATAGAATATATATATACTCTTATATATATATATATATATATATATATATATATATAGAGTATACAATTGAATTGCAATAGCATTGTTGGCTGTTTTTACGCTTCTAACTTACAAAAATGAGTTGAGTCGGTGATAAACTCATGTTAGTTGTAAACTTCGTTAAACTCACGAGTTTATACACCAATTTACCGTTTTTACGTTTCTAACCTACAAAACCGTGTTAATTTACTCTTAAACTCGTGTTAATTTTTTTGATTTAATTATGCTCAACGGCTTTATATAGAAATTTATTTATTGAATATGATAATTGATGAATTTAATTTCAATTATTTGGATTTAAAAGATATTTAAATCAAATTGTTGCCATTTTTATATTTTAATTATTTAATTATATACTAGTAATACATATTTAATAATAAAAGTAAACTCTTACGAATTTACGATTCCACAATTATCAACAATTAATGAGGTATTGCAAAATACCTCTCCTTTTACAATATTTATTTTGATTTCTTTTCATAACTTTAACTGAAAAAATGCAAGGCACTTAAAATCATACGGTTGATGCAATGATTTAAGAAATTAGCAGTTTAATTCCATGTTAGACAAGTCATAATTACACCCTTCACTGAATATCAATTTTAAAAATGCAACTTTTCAAAAAGATACAATTGCTCATCTATGCAAAATACAAAAAAAAAAAAAAAAAAAAAAAAAAAAAAAAAAGGTTTAATATTTCTGATTTAGCTAAAGAAATATTTTTTTCCCACATTCATATAATAATAAGTGGGTCTCACTAATATTTTCTCTTGTTTCTCTTTACAATGGGATCCCTACACTTTTATATGAGTGTGTGGGTCACACTAATATTTTTTCTCTCTTCTCTTTACAATGAACCCACTCACTTTTATGTGAGTGTAGTAGGAAAAAATTTCTACAATAAAAGCAAAAACATTAAATCTGTAAATAAATAGATAAAGAAATATGATTCACGCTGAACAAATAATTAAGCAAGCGAAAGAGAAGGGCCTTGCAGACTCGTGTCTTACTGGTTTGGGCGTTCTCTCCCTTACTGGTTAGTCGCGAGTTCGCATAGGCAGAACAGAACAAAGAATTAGTGATAATAATAATTATTATTATTATCACAAAATTATGAGGTATTTCAAAATACCTCTCGTTTTCCTACTCTCTGTCTTTGTTTAATTTCTCTTATAGCCACTGACCTTTGGTCAATGGCAATTGCCTGCCCTTTTCCCTGTTTGACTTGTGTTTTTTGTGCTAATATATCTATTCTCTTGTCTTTTTTATAAGTTATTTACTTATTTTTAAAAAGTATTAAATATTTTTTTTTCTATGTATGCCCATAATTAATAAGGATAATTGATGAGAGCAATAATTAATATAATATTAGAGTTTTATACAATTAGTAAGGATAATATTTAAAATTATTTAAATTTTTTGGTACTTCAAGTTATAATTTAGTGATAATTTCAATATGAATTAATCAAAATCTTTTCATGTGTTAAACAGCATTCACCGCCATGAAGTACTTTTTCAATGTCATTGAGTATCGTAAATTATTTTTGGGAAAATGCATATCAGGGCCCTTTTAACAGAAAAATCCTAAAAAAAGGCCCAAAAATTCTGAAAATCTCAAAAAAGATCCTAGGGCCTTTCCCGATATAGATTCATTAAAACGTTAGTTGTTAACGGGGCGATATAGTTATTAACTGGAGCTGATATAGTTGTTAATGTGACTGATTTAGTTATTAAAATATTGTTGTTAATGCGACTAATTTAATTGTTAACGGGTATTGATTTAGTTGTTAATGAGACTGATTTAGTTGTTAACGTTTTAGTGAATTTATACCAAAAAATGCCCTGGGGCCTTTTTTGAGATTTTTTCTGTTAAAAGGGACCCCTATGGATTTTCCCATTATTTTTTGTGCATCTAACACCATTAAGTATTTTAAAATGATTTTTTTATATATACAATACCCTAAACTATTTTATTTTTTGAAGAAAATATTTTTCTAATAACATTCAATATCATAAATATAGGGTGTTTGTTGCAAGTAAAAAATATATTTGAAAAGCAAAATTGTTAAGCTAAGCAAAAATATTTTAATACTTGGTTATTTTCATTCTGAGCCCAAAACTTTAACCACGCCCTCGTAATGATCACAGATAGCTAAGCTAAAGTAGATATACGTTTGTAAGCTGAGATAAAAATTAAATCAAGTACTTTTATTTTCCATGAAATAAAATCAAACATTTTTAATGTAGGCTTCTAAGAGATTTATGTAAGAAAATTAGACATGATTTTATATTGTATAGTACTCCCTCTGATCATAAATATTAAACATTAAATGTAGTTGACTTTTTTTAGATAGATTAAGAAAACTAATTAAATTATTTTAGAATATTTTATTTTTATTCTTCTCCAAATGAATTAGTTTGACTAATAAATTTATATATAATCTAAAGATACACAATATATGATATGATTAAGTAACTTGTTTAATTTATTTATTTCTTAAAAATAAATTGACTTTATCTTTTATTTAGAACCGGAAAATGGAACATTTTGATCACTTAGTAATCAAGTTATTAGTAGATCATTGCACATGTACATCATTATCTCACGTGAATAGGAGCTCATACGAATAAAATCTTTTTTTAAAAAGGGTTCAACTATTCGTAATTTATCAATAGAATTTCCAAAATTCATATTTTATACGGAAAATATTCATGCAAAAATGCAAGTTTTCAATAATATAATTGTTTATCTAAATAATGACAGGCGATTCATCTAAAAAAAGGATTTATGGAGTGAAGACCTCGAGGTTTGTGGATTGCGTTTTTCTGGTTAGGGTGCTCCACTCTTACCAGTAAAGTCATGAGTTCGAATAGACTTTTTGTGCTTGTTTGATTTTTGCCTTGATTATTATTCACAAAATCGTCAGGAATTTCAAAACATTATCATGCTACCTGAATACAGGAATCTAGTGTCTAGAAAGTGGCGTTTCGTGGTAATTGTCACAGTACTGGGGCGAATGGTGATGAGGGAGGATGTTCTTGCTACCAAGATTTCTCAGCTGTGGGGTGATGTTCAAACCATTGATATGTGCTCGTTGGAAGGCACACAGGCTATCATTAGCTGGAAGCCTTGGTTGCTTGACGGCAGCTATTCCGAATTTCACCATGCAAACTGTGACGGCAGTTATTCGGAATTTCTTATGGGGTTCGACGGAGGAGAAGAAGAAGTTGCAGTTGGTGGCTTGGCATAAAGTTTGCAGTAGAAAGCAAGAGGGGGCCTGGGCTTACTTCATGCTCAAAAGCAAACTTTTCATATGAAGTTGGGATGGAGTCTTGTCAAGCGAAGGGATGCCAATGAAGTGGACTGAAAGAAGCGAAATACGAGAATCTTCGAGCACAAAAACTTACGGAATGGAGCTATCTATGCTCAATTATTAGTTCTATCCAAGAGACCAGTTTCAGGTTACAAAATTATTGGGACGTTTAAAACCGTTCCGATCCCAACATTGGATCACTCCTGAGCCTGGTTACTGCAAAGTAGACGTTGATGGTGCCATCTCTGATCTTTCTGGAATTGCAGCGAGTGGCGGAGTACTTGTGGCAGTTTTGCAGACTTGGATTAGTATTTAGCGAGCAAGTAAGAAAGGCCTTGCAGACTCGTGGCTTACTGGTTTGGGCTTTCGCCCCCTCACTGTTTAGTCGCGAGTTCGAACAGGCACCAAGAAACAAAGGAACAAATAATTAGTGATAATAATAATTATTATTATTATCACAAAATCATGAGGTATTTCAAAATACCTCTCATTTTCCAACTCTCTCTCTCTTTGTTTAATTTCTCTGTCATAGCCAATAACCTTTGGTCGATGGCAATTGCCTCCCCTCCTTTTACCTGTTGGACGTGTGCTTTTGCGCTAATATATACTCTCATGTTTCCCTCCAATTACTTTTTTTTGTCGCATTCCTCCAACTCCAAATTCTTGCTTCAAACCAACTATAGGTGATGATGGCTACTTTCTTTTTCTTTATACCAAATGCATCGTATCATTTGTTTTAAAACAATTTATTATGAACCTTCTTCATTAATAACAAATACGAGTACCAATTTTCTTGAATATGTTTTTCCCCGATTAAGCTTATTTTTAAATAAAAGCGAACAAGCGAATTACTAACTATTGTTTAGGGAGGAAGAGCCTTCATCACTCCTGTAAACCTGAGTTTTTTTTTTCCAAGTGAAAAAAAAATCTAATTTTATTATATATATATATATAAGTTTATCTGATCAATTAAAGGGACAACTATATTTGACATTTAAAAAAAAAAAAAAAAAATCAATTTGTATACACTTCTTTACAAAAAAGTGTAAATTTGAAGCATGATGGTGCCAGCAAAAGAAGATAAGAGAAAATAGTTGCTTCGTCCGTTGGTTTAGAAAAGGTGAGTGCTTGGTGGAAACGCCCAGGGGTATTTTAGGAAGAAATTAACAAAAATCAAAATGTTGTCCTATGATTAGGACTAAAGGAAGTACTTGCTTATTTTTAAAGAGCATTAATTATTTTTTCTATGTATACCCATAATTAACAAAGGTAATGAGTGAGAGCAATAATTAATATGATATTAGAGTTTTGAGCAATTAATAAGGGTAATATTGAAAATTATTTAAATTTTAGGACAAATTTATTGACTTTAATTGTTTTTATTGATTTGTGAGAATTGTTAGTTGGTACCTTATAATAAAGACCAGAGAGTATGAGTTTTCATTTGACTCCTATCAAAAAATAATACTACCTCCGGTCCTAATTATAAGACCTAATTGACTTTTTTTTTATAGAGAGATTAAAGAAGCTAATTAAGTTACTTAATCATTTCATAAGTTATGTATCCTTAGATTTTATATTGGGTTATTAGTTAAATTAATTAGTTTGAAGAAAAAAATAAAAATACTCTAAAGTAATTTAATTACCTTCCTTAATGCATCTAAAAAAGTCAACTAGGTCTTATAATTAGGACTTGAAGGAGTATACTGTATAATTTTTCTGTTATAAAAATTGGTTTTTATAAAGTGAACATTTTGAAACTATGCCGTCACTTAATATGACACAGAAACTATTTTTAGAAAGAATAATCTTTTGGTGATTCAAGTTTTGACTCAGGTGTGATAAGTATAATTTGGTAAGAATTATGTGTCAACTTAATGCGATACAAGATAAGAAAATGTTTTCACGAAAATTAATTTTTTGGTACTTCAAGTTCTAATTTAGAAATAATTTCAGTATGAATTAATCCAAAATATTTTCATATTTAATAAATAAAGTGTTAAATAGCATTCAACGCCATGAAGTACTTTTTCAATGGCATTGAGTATCGTAAATTATTTTTTGTGCATCTAACACCATTCAATATTTTAAAATGATTTTTTATATATACAATACCCTAAACTATTTTTTTTGTGAAGAAAATATTTTTCTAATAACATTCAATATCATAAATATAGGGTGCTTGTTGCAAGTAAAAAAAAAAAAAAAAAAGGTTAAGGTGCATTTTTGACCGTTAGGGTTTTTAACGAAGAGGCAACATTGCTCCATTTTGAAACTTGGGGGCAACATTGCTACGTTTGAAACTTGAGGGGCAAAATTGCTCCCGGCGCATACCTTAAGAGCAAAAATGCACCTTAACCAAAAAAAAAATATTTGAAAAGCAAAATTGTTAAGCTAAGCAAAAATATTTTAATACTTGGTTATTTTCATTCTGAGCCCAAATAAACTTTAATCACGCCCTCGTAATGATGAATGATCACAGACAGCTAAACTAAAATAGATATACGTTTGTTAAAGTCGTGAGTTCGAATAGACTTTTTGTGCTTGTTTGATTTTTGATTGATTATTATTCACAAAATCGTCAGGAATTTCAAAACACCTCTCGTTTTTGTTTTCCTACTCTTATGTATGTTTTTTTTTTTTAAAAAAAAAAAGAAAAAAAAGAAAAATCTTCAGTTCTAAGAATTGAGTTTTTTTCAGTAGAGATTTTGGAATTATGTGTTCAGATAGAGTGACCCAGGACACCAATATATAAGCAATTTATTAATAAGCAGGCTTAATTTGTAGGAACTCAGAGAAATGATTAAAGCATATCTTACATTAGCAATAGAAACTACTTTTCTAATATGATTTACGATATATCTAATTTTCTGAGAGGAATTTTGTTTTGACTTACGTGAACGGATTTTTCCACGCTAACCCAAACAGGACATTTTATGATTTGAAAATCATGCAGCTTCATAGAGATTTCATATATATTTTTACTTGGCCTTTAACTTGTGTATTTTATGAATACCCAAGAATGAGATATATTATTATTTTGCCTAAGACATACTGGAATAGATCATATTATCCTTTTTAATTTTTAAAATTAAATGAAAATGGCCTAAAAAGTAAATAATATATTACTCCTAGTCTTAAATATAAGACACAATTGAATTTTTTTTTAAAAAAAAAATAAGAAAGCTAAATAAGTTGCTTAATCATATCATATGTTATGCATTATTAGATTATATATAAGTTTAAAGTAATTTATTTAGCTTTCTTAATATCTTCAAAAAAATTAAATGGGTCTTATATTTATGTCCTTAGGTAGTTTTATATGATAGTATGACTTACTAGAGTTTTCATATTTTTATTGATGATCAATCTGTCAATCTTATACTTGAAAAAAAAAAAAATTATTTAAAATGTGTGTAGTGCAATATAATAAATTTTTATATTTTTTTGTTGATTGTCAGAAAAGGTAATAAATATTACTCCCTCGCTCCTTTTTATAAGGAACATAATCTCTTATAGAGTTGGTCATTTTTTAAAGAAACATATCTTATTTGTCTGTTTAAACCGGTCTTTCCATTTTTACTCTAATTAAATATACATCACTTGTTTTGTCTTTGCAATAAATTTAATTTCCACTCACTATCTCCCGTATACATTCCTTTTAAAGGGTTCATACATATTTAGTCCCTCGATTTTACCCTCATTTTGGTTTTAACCCCCGTAGGGGCAAAATAGTCCAGATTTTTATTGAGTTATAGAGACCAATATTTTAAACAAAATGAAACTTGTAGAACTAAAACCTATGGTTTGAAACTTGAGAGACAAAAATCAAAATGAGGATAAACTTAAAGGATCAAAAATTATATTAACCCCTTATAAACAATCGTATTTGGAAAGAAAGATACATAAATTATAAATTTATTGTATTTAACTAACATTTTAAATTACACGATTTTAGTAGTTATTCCTTATTAAAAGGACTAGATGGAGCATATAGAGATGCATGACCTAGCTACATCTTTTTCTTATATGTATTAGAGAAAATTAATAATTTGATTTCTACCATAAAAATGAATAAATTTTAATTCGGTGTAAGTCAATCTTCATAATATTATATAAAGATTCTCAAGTTGATCTGTGTTCCCCATAACATTCTTCCATGCATACTCAGATTCTCAACTTGATTTGTGTTCCCCATAACATGAGGTGTTACAAAACACCTCTCCTTTTACAAGTTCCGAGTGAATCATATCAAAATACCAACATATGTTGTTACTTACATTTTCATATACTCTTTCCTTCTTGTTTTTATTATAGGACCTTTTTTAGAGTTACTATTGATCCTAAATCTAAGACATATTTATCAATTTTTTTTAATCTACTCCTATTGATACTTCCTTAACATTAAGCAATGAGGAGTGAGATGAAAGAAATTAAGGAAAATGATTATTAGATTATTTTTAAAAATATATATCATATTAACTAACTTTCTTAATCTACGAGCAAATTAGATAAATATGTCATATATTAAAAAATAAGGAATATATAAATTAATATATTTTATCTGTATGTTGGCCCCAAAAACATATATGGTATAATTCTATTGATATAGTTGTTAATGGGGTAATGATATAGTTGTTAACGGGGCTGATATAGTTGTTAACGGGTAGGTCATTAACAACTAAATCAGTACCATTAACAACAATTTGCTAACAACTAAATCAGCCCCGTTATAAATGTATCATGCTTTGATACTCGGTGCCATGCACATTGAATAGTACCATGCTCTGATACCAGGCATATTGGAATCATACATTTAGCTATGCGGAAGTTATGTTTTTATTATGGAGACCCCTTAGGTATTGCAAAATGATTTACAAAATTGGGTATTTCGCTTTACACCTCAGGATATAGAACATCATGCTGAATTTTTTCTTAAATTTATCCTCGTTTCCAGCTGTTTGTAGATTGCTAGAGCATTTGGTGCTTCTGAAATTATTGTTGTTGATATTCACGATGATAAGCTAGAGAAAGCAAAAACATTTGGTGCTACTCACAACGTGAATACGGCACGTGAAGATCCAGTTGGAAAATGTTGTTGTTAGTTTGACTTTATAAATGTATCATCCTATGATACCACGCTTTGATACTCAGTGCCATGCACATTGAATAGTACCATGCTCTGATACCAAACATATTGGAATCATACATTTAGCTATGTGGAAGTTATGTCCTTTTTATGGAGACCCCTTAGGTATTGTAAAATGATTTACAGAATTTGGGTATTTCGCTTTACACTTCAGGATACAGAACATCGTGCTGAATTTTCTCTTAAATTTATCCTCCTTTCCAGCTGTTTACAGATTGCTTTGTTGCTGTTGATATTCAGGATGATAAGCTAGAGAAAGCAAAAACATTTAGTGCTACTCACACTGTGAATGTGGCACGTAAAGATCTAATTGGAAAATGTTCTGGTTAGTTTGACTTCATAAATGTATCCTACTCTGATACCACGCTTTGATACTCGATGCCATGTACATTGAATAGTACCATGCTCTGATACCAGGCATATTGGAATCATACATTTAGCTATGTAGAAGTTATGTTTTTTTTATGGAGACCCCTCAAGTATTGCAAAATGATTTGTAGAATGTAAGATAAATAGTCTGAATATTGTGTATTCATTCATGTAAAGACGGTACACATATATACAAGAGATGAGAGCCTTAATAATAATGCTCTTAATGGCTGTTAATAAGGATTTCCCAAATCCCTAATTTATAAGCTAATTTATAGGGATTCTACTTGATTACAATATATTTCCTGATTTCCGCTTTACACCTCAGGATATAGAACATCGTGCTGAATTTTCTCTTAAATTTATCCTCCTTTCCAGCTGTTTGCAGATTGCTAGAGCATTTGGTGCTTCTGAAATTGTTGCTGTTGATATTCAAGATGATAAGCTAGAGAAAGCAAAAACATTTGGTACAATAAATGCGGCACGTGAAGATCCAATTGGAAAATGTTCTGGTTAGTTTGACTTTATAAATATATCATGCTCTGATACCACTCTTTAATACTCGATGCCATGCACATTGAATAGTACCATGCTCTGATACCAGGCATGTTGGAATCATACATTTGGCTATGTGGAAGTTATGTTTTTTTTGTGGAGACCCCTTAAGTATTGCAAAATGATTTACAGAATATGGGTATTTCGCTTTACACCTTAGGATACAGAACATCGTGCTGAATTTTCTCTTAAATTGATTCTTCTTTCCAGCTGTTTGTAAATTGCTTTGAAACGTAGCTATAGATATTTAGGATGATAAGCTAGAGAAAGCAAAAACATTTAGGGCTACTCACACTGTAAATGCGGCACGTGAAGATCCAGTTTGAAAATCTTCTGGTTAGTTTGACTTTATAAATGTATCATGCTCTGATACCACGCTTTGATACTCGGTGCCATGCACATTGAATAGTACCATGCTCTTATACCAGGCATATTGGAATCATACATTTAGCTATATGGAAGTTATGTTTTTTTTATGGAGACCCCTTAGGTATTGCAAAATGACTTATAGAAATGGGTATTCCGCTTTACACCTCAGGATACAAAACATCGTGCTGAATTTTCTCTTAAATTTATCTTTCTTTCCAGCTGTTTGCGAATTGCTAGAGCATTCGGTGCTTCTGAAATTGTTGCTGTTGATATTCAAGATGATAAGCTAGAGAAAGCAAAAATATTTTGTGCTACTCGCACCGTGAATGCGGCACGTGAAGATCCAGTTGGACATATAATTGTAAATGCATTTTCCTTTGTTTAACATTTGGTGTTTTTTTATTTCACCTACAAACATAATGGAATATTTTTCATGACTTATTTGCACGTGTGTCTACGGCAATTCATAGCTAAATAAGGTGATTTAGAAGGTTATCTAAGCATCGGTGTCTTCTAATTCAAAGGCTCTTAGATGGAATTCTGCATAAGAAAAATTTGCAATTCTGTTTATTTTGATAAGAGAGAAGTATACGGAGCATATATTTTGCTTTTAGATAACTTTGCCCATGCACTTTTATTCCTCTATTTTGCCACCATAATTTATTTGACTTTAATAGTTTCAGTTTCTTCTCATTCTCCTTATGGGACACAATTTGAAATTCTCCCCCCATAAACTCTTGTTTTTCCTATTCATATTTGTTGTCTATTTTTAAGCTTTGTTTTTCTTCATCCTTGAGATTCAAAAAATAAAACCCTTATTCTACAATATTACTAGTCATTATTTTTTTTGATAAAGCAACAGGCATGGAGTTAGTAGGGAAACACACACAATCTTTCAATTCACAAATTGCTTCATCCACATGATGTTTAATTTCTTTCACTTTGACGCCTTTATTTGTTTACACTGATTTAATAGGAAATTGCTTTGGTGGAAAAGGTGTTGATGTTCTTTGTGGAAGCCACCACAAACGTTTTCCCAGTGCACACAAAGTGTGAAGGATGGAGGAAAAGCTCTGATGATTGGATTGGCACAAGCTGGTTCTGTAGGACAAATGGAAATAAATCGCCTTGTTCGCAGAAAGGTGCATATTCTTTGGATCGTATGGAGGTAGGGCAAGGCAAGATCTTCCTAAGTTAGTTAGACTAGCGAAAATTATCTTCAATCTTTCCAATACTATTTCTAGAAGATACAACTTTGAGGAGGCAGACAAAGCATTTGTAGATCTCAACCAGGGAAAAATTGTGGGACGAGCTATCTTTGAGATAAGATAATCTTGTTTTATATTACTACCATATAGAATTCGAATGATTTGTTCTATGTGTAGCTTATGAAGTATGCCGCTCCGATCTCCACGTTATGAAAGATGAAAGTCCCTTTTCTACTCCTTGCATGCTAGGACATGAGATAACTGGAGATGTAGTTGAACATGGACCGCTCACAGATAATAAAACAAAACTAAGGTAGTAGACAGAACTTAATGGTCCTTTTACTACTCTTTAATGTTCTAGTTAGTTTGACTTTATAAATGTATCATGCTCTGATACTACGCTTTGATACTCGATACCATGCATATTGAAAGGGACCATGCTCTGATAGCATGCATATTGAAATCGAATGATTTTTTCTGTGTGTAGCTTGTGGAGTACGCTACTCCGATCTCTACGTTATGAAATATGGAAGTCCTTTTTCCACTAGAACATGAGATAACTGATGAAGTTGTGACTTTATAAATGTATCATCTTTGTGATACCACACTTTGATACTTGATGCCATGCATATTGAAAAAGACCATGCTTTGATACCATGCATATTGAAATCAAATGATTTGTTCTGTGTATAGCTTGTGGAGTATGCTGATTCGATCTCCACGTTATGAAAGATGAAAGCCCTTTTTCTACTAGAACAAGAGATAACTGACGAAGTTTTCGAACATGGACCTGTCACAGATAATAAAACAAAACCAAGGTAGTAGACAGAGTTTAATGGTCCTTTTACTACTCTTTAATGTTCTGGTTAGTTTGACTTTATAAATGTATCATACTCTGATACCACGCTTTGATACTCGATGTCATGCACATTGAATAGCACCTTGCTCTGATACCATGCATATTGAAATCGAATGAATAATCATTGAAATATCTTGCATTCACATGAATAATCTGGCTGAAGATGGTCTTTGAGTTCAAACTATAGAAACTATGTTTAGTTTTCTTATTGTGATGTTATGAAATTCTCTGTTAAACTGATTTTTATTTTTTTGTACCTTTCGTTATTACTATGAACCATTACAACATCTCTTCGAGTAGATAAAAGTTATTGGATCGGATGGAGGTAGAGTAAGGCAAGATCTTTCTGGGTTTGTCAGACTAGTAGAAACATGTATCATCACTTCGAATAGGCACATGGAAGGACCGGAAGAAGTATTAACTATTATCATTGTTATTATGACAAAACTATGAGGTATTTCAAAATACCTCTCATTTTCTACTCTTTTGTGTTTTATTCTAACAATTGCCATTATTTTCTATTCTTTTGGTGCTATTTACCAGACGAAGTGAGAAGAAAATTTTTAGTCCTAGGATGATCAAAAAAAAAAAATATATGAATATACAATTTTATCTTTAATTTATTATTATATTGATTTTGTTCTCATTGTATACATTAAATATGATTAAATCTAGAAAGTTGTTGAATTTTATAAGGAGTTAATAAAATTTAACGTTTTCTTTGTATATGTAAAATATGTTGAAAGTGTTTTATAAATAAACTAGACTTTTGTAGGAAGCAAGATAAATAATTAATTTTTTGGCAAAATAATTAGTAAGATTGCTTGGATGTGCATAGCATCTAAGAATGACATTTTTAACCTTCCACCTTATATTGGATAATTTTTCCAAAAAAATTGTAAATTTAAAAGCCAACACAATTGTAAATAAGCACTAGTTTTATCTAATATTCAGTTCGGGGTTCGTGGATGGCTCCCTCAACACTAGTGTATCATTTAGGACTCAAATGAATTAAGGTTTCATATACAGGAGAAGAATAAATTGGTTTTAAATTGGGGAGATGTGTAATTAGCAATTACCACTATATGAGGTAGACAATGAATTTATTTTAATCTTAAATATATAAATTCAATCTACTATCTCTCCCATATTTATAAGTTTTTTGAGAATATCATATTGATTGTGTATATTATGTGTGGCAAAAAAAAAAAAAAAATGTACTACCTCTAGTCTTTAATATAAAACCTAGTTGATTTTTCTTTTTCTTTTTTGGGAAAAGTTTAAAAATATGAATAAATTACTTTAAAGTATTCATTTATTATTTTTATATCAAACTGTATTCATTTATTATTTTTATATCAAACTAATTTTTCTCACTTATAAACTAATAATATGTAATCTAGTGATATACAATATATATTATGATTCAGTTATTTATTTAGCTTCTTTTATTCTTTTAAAAAATCAACGGAGTCTTATTTAATGGCCGAAAGGAGTACGTATATATATCACACATATGATGAGGATGTTTTAAAGGCCCCAGGGTGCTTGAGGGTAGATTGGTAGATAGTGCCGATCCTGAATTTTTTAAATAAATATAATAAAAACAGCACACGACATGCTATTTGAACTCATGGCTTGTTGCCTTCTTGGTTAGAGCAGATTTGTTTTTACCTTCTAAACTCATGGGTTCGATTCAGCATCATCTATAATGTGAACTCTGTCTCTGTCTTTCATAACATGATGAGGTGTTTCAAAACACCTCTCCTTTTACAAAGGAAAGATAAATAGAGAAACCTATATTCATTTATAAATAAATATAAAAGGGTCACATTGATGGGGAACATTTTAGCTCCTCCACCCAAGTCAAGAGTTCGAAACCGCGCGTATGAATCAGAACTAAAGCGACCTTAGTGTGTCACTATGAGGTGTTTCAAAACACCTCTCCTTTTTAACAATCACAACCCATGTTTTTCCCATTAGTTCACCAAATCATCTTTTTAATTACTTCAACTAATCATTTGTTACGTACGCCATATACAACTAAGCATAATCTAAGAATATACAATATATTATATGATTAAGTAACTTATTTAGCTTCCTTAATATTTCCAAAAAAGTTAACTCGGTCTCATAATTAAGACCCGAGGTAGTATTATGTTTGGGTGTGTGAAAGAAAGAGTCTCTCTAATATATCACAATGTTTTGTCTTTAGAAGTCATGTCCTTAGAAATTAAAGGATTTGTGTTGGTTTATAAATTTAACATATGATTATGACGCTTGGTTGGAGATGTATAGTTCTTCAAAATGCACCACTTCAAGATATTAATTCATTGTTTATAAATACCCTCATTGTGACCCCATTTAAAGAAGAGAATGAGAAGCATGATCAGTTATTTCTTGTTGAGATTACTTTACCTTTTGTCATTTCTGTTATCATGTATCCTTATAGAAATTATTCGTTTAATTTTGGAGAGTGCTGCTTCATGTCAATTGAAGGGGTTGCGGAATAACTTTTAATTAAGGAGCTTGACTCAGAACTGAATATTTTCTTGTTTCTTAACAGATTTTGCTAACAGGAACAAGGTAGTTTATCTAACTCATATATTTAAAACTGCAGATACTATTTAACAATCAAATTGATTATCCAAAAAATGAATTAGAATAATTTGATAAAACATAGGTTAAGATTTTATATTCAAGACAAAAATAAACATTTTGTTTCAAATAGGAGGGATATATAGGTAATTACCACTCCACTAATTCTTGATATATGAGTTGAATAACTAATTTTGTATAGATTAAGAAAATTAGTTAAGTCAGCTATTTACATCATTTGCATTAAAATTCTCTCTTAATAGAAAGTTCTTTAACATGTACACTCAATAGGCTTAAGTAATAAATTTGTCCTGGAAGTTTTTTTTCAGAAGCAATGTTAACTGAAAGTTTTTATTGGCTCAGTGTTGTCCCAAAAGTTTTAAAATGTAGCAACATTGTCCATTTCCATTAAAAAGTTAATAGTCAGTGTCAATTTTTTGACGGTCAATATTAATTTTTTTAATGGAATAGGGTAATATTACTACATTTTGAGACTTTCGGAGCAACATTGAGACAAGAAAAACTTTCAGGGTAATATCGCTTCTAATATTATACTTACGAGGCAGATTTGCTACTTAACCCCTTTTAAAATGCACTTTTTGAAATTACACATGGGACAGGTTGCAAATTCGATGGAATAAATAAAATGCTTCTACCTGTCACCGATTTTTAATTTATGATTTTGAAATATTTGATTTTTTATAAACAAAATTACGTGAACTTACACAGTCTCACGTTTATAACATTAATTGAGGAATAAGAGTATAAAACTAGAATTGTAACAATAAATATACACTCACACTAAAATATGAAAATGGATAAAAAGGTGACTCCTCATAAACTATCAATTTATTAAACAAGTCCACAAAATGGAACCCTGAAAACTAGCAGCTTCTAGCGTGCCTTGCACTAATAACCCTCAAGTTACAAGCTGAAATAGGCTGAATGCAAAGGACAGTTGGAATTAATTTCAAAATATCTTTCTTATTTCATTCTGAGCCTCTTTGTTTATATTAATAAGCCATTAAATTGTAATAAGAACAGAGTAAGAGATGTTCATTAACCATTGGATTGTAATATAATACTTCCTTCGGTCTTAATTATAGGAGCTATTTACCAGAATTTGAAGAGATTAAGAAGAGAAGTTAAATTAATTAATTATAATTATTTTCCAAAAATACCCTCATAAAAATTAAAAATTATATAAGGCAAAATTTGTTGTAGCGTAGGGCACGCACAGTACTACGTACTCTCGCTTTTTGGGTGAAATATGAGAATGAAGTGACAACGCTGAAGCTAATCATTCATCCAAAAATGCTTCTGTAATTCACATCCACTTTTCATTTTGGGCAAAATTATAATTTCTGATCAAAATTCTTTTATATAAAAAAAAAATGTATAATTGAGGTGTATATGACATTAATGAGTTGCAAACATTATTTACTTTATTAAATATATAGGTGTATTATAAAATTATTATTGTCTTTAATTATTATTGAAAAAATATAAATAGGGGTATTATAGAAAAAAATTGGCAAAAGTTAAAACTTGCTCTTATAATTATGACAAAAAATAACTCCAAAATTTTTTCCTATAATTAGAACCGGAGGAAAGTAGTTTTGATTAGTGAGAAGTTAAACTTATTTCTTTAATAGAAAAACCGAAGGAGTGTACCTCAATACCATCATATTACAATCCAATTATTAATATCTTCCAATCAAGGTTCAACTGAAGGAGCCCAATACAGAGGATCAAAATCAGAGGCAGAGCCGAAACTATAATTAGGGGGCGAAAATTACAAAATAGAACTTAGGTGTTCATGAAATTTCATTTAAGCCCCATAAAAATTTCAAATTTCATTTTAGTCTTTCTAAGAAAGTTTTAGTAAGGATTAGAGTGAAAATATTAAAAAAAAAATTAAGGCATAAATATAATTTCCTAAATATTTGGATTTGATTCTATAATTTTAGAGGGGTGACCTAACCCCTGGATCAAAACCCAATGTTTAGATATATATGTGCCTTCTTATATGGCACACTAAAAAAATAAAAATTTTACTTTTGTCAACATTAAAGGTAGCAGTTTAGATAACTAATTTCCATAATATTTATAAATGTATTATTTTTAATAAATGTGTGTTGATTTTTTTAAAATTATTAGGGTCTAAAATATAGGTCATTTTTAACCACCGATAACTAGAATTAAGAAAGAGCTGTTAATTTATCAAACGTTTCTTAAATTGTAAAAAATTCACTTTTACCCCGACTAATAAGGTGTTGAAGGAGGGAGATAAGTACAAGGAGCCACATTTAAGCATTAAGTACATGTAAAATTTGGTAAATAAATATTAATTACTTCCAAGTAACCTATATTAAAGATCAAAAAATCCTTCTAGATTATTACATATATTGTGGACAGGAAAGAAAACAGTCATTAATGAAAACCTCCTTTAGTATATACTAATCAATATGATTGTTTTGGGGCAAAATCATAAATTTATAAGATAAAATAGATTGAGATTTTACATTTAGAATTAAAATAAACTATTTAATTAACTCATATAGGGTGAAAGGGAATTATGGATAAGAGGCAGTAATATTGACGAGAGAGGAGCAAATTTCTGTTCCAACTTCTTTGGAAAGAACGGAATGGAGAAAAGATCACTTTCAAAAAAAGAAAATGTAGAAATAAAGAAACATTATCTTTTTTTTTTTTTTTTTTGAAATACAGTTTAGAACAAGAGCCCCTGAGCGCCTTCCAACATCTTGGCTTAATGGTGAGAACAATAAAGTCTCACCAATCAAATCATGTGTTCGAAACGGGCACTTATCCCTCTGTTGTACCCAAAAAAAAAAAAAAAACCCTTCACCTATTTATGAGGTGTTTCAAAACACCTCTCATTTTAAATAACCAGATCATTATTTTCACCTTTTAAAACTTGTTAATTATTTAAAGCTTTATGGTGATTTGTTGATATTGTCACACCCTCTCCATTAAATAAATCATACAATATATCGGACAGTACGATAAGTGTGAAATTACCATTTGGACAATAAAACTATTAATTTTGGAAGCGGCTTACATCCACTGCACTTCCCCACCACTCCCATCCACTTCTTTGATGCGGCGTCGTTTTGACGCAAAATGGGAGCTGGTTCTTTTTTTTTTTTTTCTTCTAAAAACAAAAATTCGGTACTAAAAAGATACTTTAGGATACTGACCGGTACAGAAAAATACTTCATGATCTTAAAAAATTATTTTAGGATGTTGAAAAAATATTTTAGGATGGTGACTGGTACTAAAAAGATACTTGAATCTCGACTAAGGATATTGGTGGGTACTAAAAATATACTTCATGATCTTAAAAAATTATTTTATGATAAATATATATTATAAAATAATTTTTCAAGATCATGAAGTATTTTTTAGTACCAAATAGTATCCCCGCCGATATCCTAAAATATCTTTTTAGTACCGTCAATAGCCCGAAATATTTTTTTAACATCATAAAATAAATTTTTAAGATCATGAAGTACCAATCAATATTTTTTTAAATTCTACCGGCCAAGTATCCTAAAGTATCTTTTTAGTACCTGAATTTTTATTTAAAAAAAAAAGAGGAACCAGCTCCCATTTTGCGTCAAAACGACGCCGCATCAAAGAAGTGGATGGGAGTGGTGGGGAAGCGCTAAGCCGCTTCCATTAATTTTACCTTTAAAATTCTAGGATCTCCAACTTAAAATATTAATACAATCATGTGAGTTGCATGCTCTCATCATTGGATTTCAAATATGTTCATCATCTCTCTCTCTTTTTTTTTTTTTTTTATATGGATATTTAATTGGATTGGATTTTACAAGTTTATTAAAATCGAACTAGTCACTAAACCAAAGAGGGTACGGTCAAGGGTCAGTGGATTAGACCAGAGTCAAATCAAAGCTAACCCAGGGCCAAACCGGTGAGAAAGTGAAGATTTCATTGTTCTTAATATGAAATTATAAAGAAAATTTGAATTTTTTTTTTTTTTTTTTTTTTTTTTTTAAAAAGGGGTTAATGCCTGGACTGGACCCTATTGGTTTTCGTGTCGAACCGGCCCGTCCAAGCGAGATTTAATTACACCGGGATTTTAGCACTTTTAGACCCCAATCGCAGTAGCTCTTCTAATTTACATTCACATGAATTTAAACTCTAGATCCCGGGTTTAAGTGGTCAAACTCTCTTACACTAAAACTAATATTTTTGGTTTATCCCTCTACAGTGACTCTGGATGTCTTTTTCGAAATTAATCTTCTAAGGCTAGAGTGAAGGTTTTAAGGGAAAATTACATATAGGTCCCAAGGAAGAGAGATATTTACATTTAGGTCCCTTGAAATTACGAAATTACTCAGAAGTCCCAAGGGACTTCTGAGTAATTATTTCATAATGTAAAATTACTTTGCCGCCCATAGTGCATATTTCACACAGAAGCGATTAACAACACAAAATGCATAAATTAACAACACAAAATACATAAATTAACCACAACTTCTAAAAACCTTCAATTTGTCATGTCTCATTTCCAGAAGTTGTGGTTAATTTATGCATTTTGTGTTGTTAATTTATGCATTTTGTGTTGTTAATCGCCTCTGGAAGTGAGACATGACAGATTGAAGGTTTTCAGAAGTTGTAGTTAATTTATGCATTTTGTGTTGTTAATTTATGCATTTTGTGTTGTTAATCGCCTCTGGAAGTGAGACATGACAAATTGAATGTTTTCAGAAGTTGTGGTTAATTTATGCATTTTGTGTTGTTAATCGTCTCTGAAAGTGAGACATAACAAATTGAAGGTTTTCATAAGTTGTGGTTAATTTATGCATTTTGTGTTGTTAATTTATGCATTTTGTGTTGTTAATCGCTTCTGTGTGAAATATACACTATGGGCAGCAAAGTAATTTTACATTATGAAATAATTACTCAGAAGTCCCAGTAATTTCGTAATTTCAAGAGACCTAAATGTAAATATCTCTCTTCCTTAGGACCTATATGTAATTTTCCCAGGTTTTAATTCGCTGACGTGGATTGCTAACTTCGAAAAGTTACGGATACTAAACTGATTAAAAATGTTGAAATTGTAAGGGCTGAGGTGGAAATTGACGTTAAGTATTGGAGTTAAACTAATTTCTGGCCAAAAAGGGCCTAAAGAAGAAACATATGAATAAATTTAGGATGGGCCACAGCTTTGCCTATCGAACTCATGGCTTGATGGTGGAAGTGTTTTCCTTTCACTCTCTTGAATGTGAGTTCGAACGAGGCAATATCACTCCACAATTATCAACAATTAATGAGGTATTGCAAAATACCTCTCCTTTTACAATATTTATTTTGGTTTCTTTTCATAACTTTAACTGAAAAAATGCAAGGCACTTAAAATCATAACGGTTGATGTAGTGATTTAAGAAATTAGCAGTTCAATTCCATGTTAGACAAGTCATAATTAAAATAATTTATTTAATTGAAATATATAAAAATGTTCGAATAATATAAATATAAAAAGTCATCAATCCATGAACAAATAGAATATTTGTGCGCAAACTACACATGATCCAATGAAACAAGAGTCACTACTACAAAAAAGGGTAACTACTTCCCTAAGAAACATCCTTATTTTTAAAAAGGATGTTAAAATCGAACGTAATGGCATTCTTGTAAAATAAATACTGATATTCTTAAATTTGGCGTCCTAAAATAAGTTTCAGAACGTCTAAAATAAATTAAGGCGTCCTAAAACTAATGTTTTGGCGCCAAAAATTAATGTTTTGGCGCCATTTCGCGATTTTTTTTTTTGCGCCAGCTAGTTGAGGAATAATTTTTTATTTATTAGCGTCCTGATAGAAGTTAATGACGCCTTAAAAAATTTATTGGCGTCCTGAATTAATACCAGGACGCCCTAAGTTGAACTTTTTTGGCGCCATTTTTTTTGGCGCTAGTTAGTCTGAATAATTTTGTTTTTAATTGGTGTCCTGATAGAAGTAGAGGACGCTTTAAAAAATTATTGGCATCTTGAATTAATACCAGGACGCCCTAATTTGAACTTTTTTGGCTGCATTTCGCGATTTTTTTGGTGCTAGTTAGGCTGAAAAATTATTTTGTTTTTTATTGGTGTCCTGATAAAAGTTCAAGACGCTTTAAATAAATTATCGGCGTCCTGAATTAATATCAGGATGCCCTAATTACATTTGAAGGCGTCCTGATATAACTTCATGACGCCTTAATGAAATTAAAGGCATCCTGATAGAACTTCAGGACGCTTTAATTAAATTATAGACGTCCTGAATTAATATCAGGACGCGCTAATTGACTTTTAAGGCGTCCTAGATGTGGTTCAGGACGCTTTAATTGCCAATATTGCCAAATAAATAAGGCATTTTGTGAGCCCGCGTGCTCTTTTAATTTCTCTCAACCCTATCTCTCCGTCTCACTCGATTCACGCCCTCACCGCCGTCTCCTCCCTCAAGCCTATCTCTTCGCGGCGTTGTTGTTCTCGTTCTTTGTTTCCGGCGACGCCCCCACCGTCCCCTCCATCTCCGACGCCCCCACCTCTCACTTTGTGTGCCGTCGGCGTTTTGCTCTGGTTCTCTCTTTCCGGCGCGTCCCCCACCGTCTCCGACAATCTCTAACGGTACTCCCTTGCTTTCATGGTTCTTTGACCGTATGTTTTCAAATAGGAAGTAGTTACCCTTTTTTTTAGTAGTGTTATACACTTACCCTAACGGCCTCGACGAAGATGGCCCTGGACCCCACGAGCCCCACATCCCACTGTAATTTGTTAATAAGAAGTGATGTTAGATAGAATGAAGAGAAGAACATAATAGCATGCATAAATATTGAACCAAGTAACGTTCATAATCTGTGGTGCAGATTATCTTAATCACATTATATTTGTTGGGCATGGAAGCATGTCAAGAAAGATTTCAGTTTTTGAAGTGTCAATATAATAATGTGCTTCTCTTTTTATGAGGGAAGTGGAGAAAGTGCTTTCTCTGTTTACTGTTTATGTCCTTGGGTTTAGACAATGGAGATACGATTCATGTTTAGCCTACAGGCAATGATATGCTTCTGCTGTACACTATCTGCTGTACTTTGCCTGCTCCAATATGTTGATTTTGTTACGATGATTTAGGGTTGTGATTTTTTTAATTTGGATTATTTGGTACTTTGGAAGAAAAGTTGGGTGGTTTCTTGGGTTCATATGCCAAGTTTTTTAATGCTGATTATCCAACTTCCCTGTTTTCATGATGAACCTATGGAGCTATGTCTAGAGACTATAGGTGGAAAAGAGCGTAATTAGCCATATCCTATGCTGGATATCTGGGTTGGTATGGACGCCTGCAAAACTATGGTCACCGTGTTAATTATATAATTCTTCTTTATGAGATATACTAAAAAATGAATATTTTATTGTCATATTACTACTGGTCATCAAAAGAGATTCTTTCTATTTTCTTTTTCATTTTTTCGCCTTTTATTTTTCTCTACAAAGTTGCTTGCAATTGTCGTATGGTTGGTTTTCTCTGTTTCCCTTGGCTTGTCCTTATAATGTTTTGGTTTTTAACTGTGTCTTGGTAATGATGAATTCCGCAACTGAGAAGTATAATTAATTTAGTGTTCATTTGGCAGTGATGAATAAAATTATCTTCTATTTCGTGGTTTAATAATTTAGAAGTTCAGACCCTTCTCAAGAGTTGTGTTGGGTCTGAACTTGGTTTAATAACCTTCCTATTTGATTTCTTCATTCACTAATTGTTCTCTTGTACATTGTGTTTCAATATGTTATTAGTATTGACTCTAATCTTTGTTCATTATTCTTTGTTCTGCTATGGAGTTTTGGATAATCTCTAGTGAGATGTAATGCTTCATTTTGACTTTTGGATAGGCCTTCAAATTGAAGTGTTTGGAACACCATTTCACCTAAGGATTTAAGGAGTTGCTGCTAGCTTTGACATCAATTTTCTCAATCATTCTCTCCCTCACTCACCCTCTCCACAAATAAAGGTATATTTTAAGTACATACATTTATTGCATTAACTCATTTTAACCAACTTTTTGGTGGCTTATACATATATAGAACCGAAGCAACACTTTCAAGGTTCAAAATCAACCACCTGTCCAACCTTTCAAAATCAATCAGCTGAAAAGCTACAATTTATTAGGTTAGTGACTTTTTTTTATCTTTCCTGCTTGTAATCATGTTCCTTTTATCATACAATTATTCCATCTCATATGTTAGTTTGAATAATTCTAATGTTTTCTTTATTGTTGTTGTCTTTAGGTTGAATAGAGCAAATAAATTTCAAGCATCGGAATTTAAAGTTGAGGTAATTATAGTTAAATATTATTGTTTTTTTGTTAATGTGCATTGAACTAGGATATTCTTCTTAGTATGAATCATGATGCTTAGAAGTCCATAATTTATAGTATGCTATATGTTTATATTTTGTAATGAAGAAATTGATGCATTTAATAGATGATATTGTTCTGAATTGCCTTAGTTAGTAAGTTTTGTTGAATTAAGCTAAAATTGTTTGTTGTTGAAATTTTGGGATGTCTTACTTTTAAGGGGAAATGCTGCCGAAATTTTTTGAAATAGTTTAATCGTTTAAGTTTTTTGTTCTAAACTTGAGTGTTGTTGGAAATGTATTAGGTGGTAATAAAATGGGTCATAGTTGGCTCAATGCGTTGAGAACTAGTGAATAATATGAAAATGGGGTGGAAGAGTTTATTGAATTTGCTAGAAGGAATGTGACTACAAAAATGAGATGTATTATTGTCCATGTGTTAATTGTTTAAATGGGGTTCGACGGGATATTGCTGATATAAGGGATCACCTAATTTGTGATAGAATAAACCTGTGATACACTACATGGATATGGCATGGTGAGGAGGTAACTACTAGTGTGTCCTACGAAAATGACGTTGAGGTAGATGATGATGGAATAGAGAGAATGATTCATGATGTTGAGGTCGAATCTTTTGCACAACCGCATGAATATGATAGCGTGCGGAGTGATGCAGAGACACCTTTGTTCCCTGGGTGTACCAAGTATACACGGTTGACTGGGACCTTACATTTGGTCAACTTAAAGGCAACTTGTGGGTGGGCCGATAGTAGTTTCACGTCACGCTTGAATTGTTGTGTGATATGTTGCCGACGATAATGTACTTCCAAATCGTATGTATGAGGCCAAGAAAATCTTGTCTTCGATGGGTATGGAGTATAAAAAGATACACATTGCCCTAATGACTGCATATTGTACAGAAATGAGTATGAAGGCCTTAGTAATTGTCCAAAGTGTAAAACTTCACGATACAAAGTGAAGAAAGGTGGTGGTTCTTGAGATCAGACAACAAAAAGGCAACATTTGAAGGCATTGTGGTATCTTCCAATAATACCACGGTTTAAGCGTCTCTTTACTAGTGAAGCCACGGCGAAGCGATTGAGATGGCATTCGATGAGAGAATATCCGATGGAAAATATCTTCGGCACCCGGCTGACTCTCCACAATGGAAGAAAATAGACGAAATGTTCCCTCAATTTGACAGTGAGCCAATAAACCTTCGTCTGGGGCATTGTACAGATGGCTTCAATCCGTATCGAACTCTTAGTAGCACCCATAGTGCATGGCCGGTTCTCCTTGTAATATACAACTTACCTCCCTGGCTATGTATGAAACACAAGTATGTGATGCTCTTTATGATGATTTCTGGACCGAAACAGCCCAGGAACAATATCGATGTGTACTTGGCGCCTTTGGTTGAGGATTTGAAGAAATTGTGGGAGGAAGGCGTAGATGTGTTTGATGCATATAAGAAGGAGTCCTTCAAGATGCGTGCAAGGATTTTTACCACGATAAATGACTTTCCCGCATACGGAAATTTGTCAGGGTACAGTGTCAAGGGGCATAAAGTAAGTCCAATATGTGAAGCAGACACAAACTTCCATCAACTAAAGCACGAAAAAAAAATGGTCTACCTCGGTCACAAGAGGTTTCTTGATCGGTTCCACCCATATCGTAAGTTAAGAAAGTGTTTTAACGGCTTACTGGAGCATAGAACGGCTCCAAAGGCATTAACCGGAGAGGATGTTTATAGTCGGGTGAAACATATCAATGTCATATTGGGTAAGCAAATGAAAGATTGTGGGTGAGAAGAATATATGGAAGAAGAGATCAATTTTCTTTGATCTTTCATATTGGCGTAGTCTTGATGTGAGACACAGTTTTGATGTGATGCATGTGGAGAAAAACGTTTGTGATAGCCTTGTCAGTACTCTTTTGCACATACCAGGAAAGACTAAGGATGGAATTAGTGCGAGACTAGACATGGTTGATATGGGAATAAGAGAATGGTTACATCCACAAGTAAAAGAAGATGGTAAGAAGGCATACATGGAGCCAGTAGATCATACACTATTTAAAGCGGAGAAAAAAAGTTTGTGTGGGTGTTTCTATGACATTAAGGTTCCACAAGGATATTCTTCTAATTTGAGAAGGTGTGTTTCAATGGACGATTTGAAGTTAGTGGGAATGAAGTCACATGACTATCATGTGTTGATGCAACAACTATTGCCGGTAGCTATTAGGGGCATTATGAAAGATGAAGTGCGAACCACTATAACGAAATTGTGTATTTTCTTTAATGCTATCTATAACAAAGTCATTGATATGCAAAAGTTGGATGAATTGGAAAATGAGGGTTATATTATTTTGTCCCAACTAGAGATGTATTTTCCTCCTGCATTTTTTGATATAATGGTGCATCTGATAGTGCACTTGGTAAGGGAGGTAAGGCTCTGTGGTCCAGTTTACTTAAGGTGGATGTACCCTTTCGAGCGATACATGAAGATCTTAAAAGGGTATTTTAAAAATCCTTATCGACCGGAAGCCTCAATAGTTGAGAGATATGTAGTTGAAGAGGCTATGGACTTTTGCAAAGATTATCTATCAGGGACGACGATAGAATCTCAGCATGATGAGGGGATAACCGAGGGAACTCGAGGAATCAAACTGAAGAATAAGCCTCGTGAAGGGTGTTGCAAGCACAGTTGTACATCTTAAATAATATGGAAGAAGTTCAACCATACATTGATAAACACAGAAAGAGTTTGAAGAATAAGAATCCAAGGAAGAATGACATGCAAATAGCTAATGAGCAAAAGAAGATGTTCATAAAGTGGTTCGAGGAGAAGGTATAGCACCAGACCGGAGTGTCGGATGCAATCAAGTGGTTGGCCTGGGGGCCTTCTTTTCAGGTCATTACTTGGAGCGGTTATGATATAAACGGGTATACTTTCTACACAAAAGACCAAGATGACAGAAGTTCTGCAAAAAATAGTGGGGTGATGGTTGAAGCTAAATCCATGCACTTTTCGAGTACGAAAGACAAAAACCCTAAGATTAGCATCAATGGCTTATTATGGAGTTATTGAAGAAATATGGGAGATGAGCTACAACAAGTTCAAAGTTGCTCTATTGAAATGTAAGTGGGTTAGCAATAATGCTTTGTTGTGATAGATCCACAATTTGGAGTTGTCTCATTGATCTTCAAAGAGTTGGTCATAGAGATGAGCCATTCATTCTAGCAAGCCAAGCGAAACAAGTATTTTATGTTACGTACCTCGCAAATAAAAAAAATGTCCATTGTACTTCAAAGTAAAAAAACAAAGTATGGTAAAGAATCCTTCGACCTTGACGATACACCCCATTTCACAACAAATCCCCCGACAACACGTGAAGTGGAATTGGTAGATGATGAAGAAGATGCTGCAAGAAAAGATCATTATGAAGGAATATGGGAAACCATATAAAGTAAGATCTTAAGTTATGAAATAGTAATATGATATTTTTGTGGTGGTTTAACATTTTAGTTCATTTTATTAATTTGTTTACTATTTAATAACCTATCTTACTTTGGTTTTTCCTTGATGAACAGGAACATGTCTAGCTCTAGCTCTGATGAGTTAGGAGGTGATAGAGTTGACAAGCCCGTTGTGAGAAGGGGTAGAGGTTGCACACAGATGAATGCACTAGTGGCCCGTCGTGACAATAAAAAAAAGAGGCTGCTTGTGAACTTTGATGACAAGTTGAGTCCAATTGGTTCGGAGGAAGACAATTTCATTAGCTATTTAGGCATCTAGCTCGAAGCAAAGTTCGCATTGTTTTCTCTGCTTGGAAGTTCGTTCTTGAGAAAACGAAGCAGTTGATTTGGGCACAAATTTTGGTTCATCACTTTCGATATATCTGCATTTGTATCATTTGTCTTATTATTTGAAATTTAATTATCTTTCCTTTTACATTGCAGCAAACGTACGACGTCCCTAACAATATGGCAATGCACAAGCATTGGATGGGGGAAGTCTGCATACGTTGGAAAGACTTTAAGAATAAGCTGACTAAAAAGTTTATTCGAGGGCCAAGGACGAACGAGGATCCATGTTAGAAATATCCTTATATTTCTCCCGAGGACTAGAGGGAGTTTGTGGCGTCGCGGCAAAATCCACAATTTATTGTAAAATTTCTTTCATATCATTTCTTTTATTTGACAACTTAGGCTCAGTTTTATTTGTTTTCGTGTCACAGGAAATAAGTCAAGCCAATAAAGAGAGGCAAGTGGCAAATAAGTATCCGCATTGTATGTCTCGTGGTGGGTATAGAAAGCTTGAACGGAGAATGATGGAAGAGCAGTTAGAGAGAATGAAGGAAGCTGCCGAATCCGATCCTTCCACTGTTGTCCAACCCCCGAACCTCCTCCTCGTCACAAGAAATGGAAAGTCGCGAGGATGAGAGGCGACAAATACATAAATGAAGATGTTGCTGAGGTTGCCTCAAAGATTGTAAGTAGTTAAATTAGACGTTTTAAATAGCCTCAGTTGTTTCATATTATAGGGTTTAGTTGTTATTTATGAAACATCTTATGATACAAGATGCACTTGAGGAGCAGAGTTCCCAAGGTTCATTTACGCCGGGTTCATGAATGGACATTTTGTCAACAGCGATTGGGAAGCCGGATTACCTTGACAACATTCGAGGGGAGCCTAGGGGAGTTACTGCCACAAAATATTTTGGATGGTGTTCACGGTTCCATGACGATAACAACCCTAGTCCTGAGCTTGTAGCCAAAATTCGGGCGGGACTATTTGACGAAATCATGCAACAAGTACGATCCGAAGTGAAAACTATGATAGATTCGAGGGACACTACGGAACATACAACCCGTGAATCCCCGGCCTTCCCCAAAGCAAAAAGAGAGTTTTAACCCTCCGGATGTTGATCTCGGTGAACCTTCTCACATTCCACAGGGAGGACAACCTTGCACTCTCTATTTGGATGTCCCACACCGGCGTATTGTTGCCGATGCTCTTATTTACACAGATCACACCACCCACCATAATATTGAAATTCCAAAAGTACGTAGGGTGACTGTGAAATGTGTTCAAGAGGGGGAAGACAAAACAGACATCCCGATTGAAGATGACGAGGTTCCCGATTTAGGCGGGGCCATAGGATCGTTCATCCTTTGGCCGAATCATCTTATTCGATGGCGGCGGCAACACCTCCAATGGTAGGAAATACATTACTAGAACTTGCTTTTCATTGGTAAATCACTCATAATATGTTTGTTTATGTTTTCATAGAATGAACAAGATGCGGGCAAATTTCCACACTTAGCACTACTTTGCGCGAGACATGTACAAGGACATCGCTATCTCTCCTTCAAGATGCAACCGGGCATTGTCGGCACAGACAAGACATATGAGTTTACAGTTGACAAAAAAGATCTTGTCGAATTTATGCATATGGAGTGTTTAGATTTAGTCGTTCTTGAAGTTGCGATAATGTAAGTTTTTCCCCCTTTAATTATTGCATTGATCTTTTTTGTTTTCTATACTCAACAACGCTTATCATTTTATTTCGATCATAGTGTCTGCAACGACATATGCGTCCAGAAAGGCCAAACGGGTTTGTATGGATTCTTAAGTCCAATAAACACGACTCGCAATAAGTTAACCAAAAGGATGCTTTATGTTGGTGCTACAATTGCCGAGGAAGACGATTGTTGTTATCTAGCCCCAATACTTGAAGGGTACGTATTTTAGTTTTGTCTATTTAAGATTTTTAAGAATAAATTCCTTTCTTATCTTAATTAATATTAAAATGTATATGTTGTAGTGGTCATTGGACCCTGTGTGTTGTTTATCCCTCCAAGAACACATGTTATTGGTTTGATCCCTTAAGTGGTGGCAGGCCAAACGATGAAATCAAATCCATGTTTGCCAAGTAAGTAAATTTTCGTCTAAATCATTGATTCTTCATTTATATGATATGTTTTCATGTCTCGTTAATTTCCATTTTAATGTAGTGCATTTAGGGCGGCTAGATCGATTGGCCGGAGCACCCGAAAGGGGGTGGACCGAAGTGGTTTTATCCGAAAGTAAGTAGTTTCAAATCAAGTTATTTCATTGACACAATGGTAGCTTTCGATATGCCTTTATTCATTTTAACAATTTGCTTTTGATTTATAGTGCCCAAAACAACCAGGGAACTCTGAGTGAGGATACTTCGTTATGTTTTATATGCATACCATCGTTCAGAGTGGATGTACTACAGGTTTTCAAAACGTACGTGATCGCTCTTTGTTTCTCAAATGATAATATTTTTTGTTCTACTTGAGTTAAATATTTCATTCACTTCATTGGTTTAACTTATACGTTGTTTTCCAATTTATAGTTTTTTGATAGTCTGGATCTGTGCTCGGAGGAAGAGATCGATACAGTTCGAGACGCTTTGGCTGCAAATTTTCTTCAACGCATATAGATATGTACATCATGTGTTGCCTTGTTCGCCTTTAATACTCTTGGTTTCTATGGAATTGATAACTCAGATTTGTTAGTAGCCCTGAAAATCATATCAATCATTTAGAGTTTTGTTGTTGCTGTGATCTTTGTTCTGTATTGGAATTGAAACTCGGAGCTGAAAGTTGAATTTTTGGTCAGTGTAAGTAATAGTTTGTTGTTGAAGTTGTTGGTCACTTGCTGCTGAATTTTATAACTGTACTTTGTTTTGTTGTTGCTGTTGTTGGTCACATATAGATATGTACACAATCACTTACTGTTGTTGCTGTTGTTGTGATCAATCCTTGCTATTAGTACAGAGTATGTGTGAAACATTTGCTAGTTGTTAGTACAGACTATATAGTCTTCTTACATGTGCAATACTTGAGGATTTGTTTAGTTCTAGCTAGGAACTAGGAAGTATTTTAATTGTTCTATCATTGTTGTATAGGTTTCAGTTACTAAGAAATAGAAGGGGACATTTTTTTTATAAAAAAAATAATATAAGGCGTCCTAGATTTAAGTCTAGGACGCCTTATATACAATATTAGCGTCCTGATTTAAAATTAGGACGCCCAAAATACGCCCCTATTCAACTGCTTTTTGGCGGAAATCAAGCGTCCTAAGCTTAAAACAGGACGCCTTAAAAAAGGCGTCATATGGTTAATACAAGATGCCTTTTTTAAGGCGTCCTATGGTTAATACAGTACGCCTTTTTTAAGGCGTCCTGTTTTAAGCCTAGGACGCCTTATAGGTTATTTTTTTAACTACCCCTGGTCAGACGTCCTTCTCAAAAAGGACGTTAATTACCTCTAATTCAGGACGTTATTATATTTTTTTGTAGTAATGAGTTGTTAGAACACAAATATGATGGACTACTATATTTTGTTTTTTCAACTGAAAATGATGTCGCTTCAAGGTTATGATGAAAAAACAAATTTCTCATAATCATCCCGTCCAAAACTCTTAATTGAACTGACTAGGAATTAATTCACTAATCTAATTGACTGAACAAAGTTGAATTTTCATGCTATAAATAGAAGGGGGAAAAATTGCAATAGGTGACTCCTCCTAAGGTTCTAATTAATTAAACGATTCAACGATTGGAGCCTTGTAGCTTGTTCGAATGAGCAAAAATTCAAAAGGCTTAATTTAAAAAAATGTCACACTTGTATTTTTATTTTGTCACAATAAAGTGGGCTTAGTAATTCCATCAAGTATGGGAAGTAAATTGCATTATTTAAAGCTTATAAAGTAAATAGTAGATAACATACAAATTGTACATAATCATATTTGTTATAGTTTGGTCTAGCTAGTAAAGATGGTTCATGGTTACATAGGAGTTAAATAACTAATTTTTATAAATTAATTAAGTTATTTATTTATAATAAAAAAATGTATTAGTTTTCCTAAAGTATCATTTTAATCAGTTACATTGGAAACCACTTCTTCAATGGAAAACTCATTAATATACACTATAAATACGAATATGAAGAGCTTTTTGGGTGGGCCCCCGAATTATTCTATAAATTATAGAGGAAAAGTTGATTGAAATCTTATATTTAAAATTAAAACCAACTTTTCAACTAGCTCTTATCTAACATTTATCAGGTAGAATATTTGATTTTCTTATTTAATATTGGGTTAAGAAGCAAAAATACATATGTGCTTTTTCTGGAGAAATGCCCAACATCAAATGTTTTTTTTAGGGGTTAATGAGCAATTTGGCCAACGAATTTTCACTTTCAGAATACCCAAAGACAAATAACTTTTAAATGAACAAAAAATACTAATTTCTTTTTAAAAAAATGTGCAGTCAACACAACAAATGGAGTAAAACTTTTTTGTCTTTGGGCGCTTCAAGTAAAACTTTTTTGTGTTGGGCACTCCCGAGATAAAAATTTTTTGTGCCGACTATGCATTTTTAAAAGTTTTTTGGTATATTTGATCCACTTAAAATTTATTTGTGCTTTGGCTCTCAAGTAATAATTCGTTGGCTAAATTGCTCCTTAACCCTTTTTTAGTTGTAAAAGTGACTACCTGGTTACAAACTAATTAGGTGCAAAAATACCGTTTGACCTTTAAGTTTGACTTTTTTACTAACTGAATGATGACGTGACATTCAAGGTGCAAAAACGGACAATGACGTGGCTTCTAAGGTGCAAAAATACATGTGGTTTGGCCAAAAGAGCACCCAACACCAAGTACTTTTTTTTAGGTGCGAAAATACCGCTTTGACCATTAGTTTGACTTTTTTATCCTTTTAATACTAGCCAGTACCATGAAATTTTTTTTCAAGATCCTAAAATAATTTTTCAAAATCATGAAGTATTTTTTCAGTACTAGTCAGGATCCTCAAGTATTTTTTTTTTTAGTACCATTCAGTATGTTGAAATATTTTTTCAAGATCAGAAAGTATTTTTAGTATCAGTCAATATCCTAAAATATCTTTTTAGTATCAATCAGTATTTTGAAGTATTTTTTTAGTATCAATCAATACCTTGAAATATCTTTTTAGTATCGGTCAATATCTTGAAGTATTTTTTTTAGTACATATCAAGTACCCTAGAATATCTTTTCAATATACTAAAACAATTTTTCAAAATCATGAAGTATTTTTTTTCAGATTTGTCAATATCCTAAGTATTTTTTTAATACCCGCAAGATCTTAAAGTATTTTTTAGTAGACTCGGTCAAGACCAAATATTTTTTTAAGATCCTAAAATAATTTTTCAAGATCATGAAATACTTTTTTTAATGCTAGTCAAGATCTTGAAGTATTTTTTTAGTGCCAGTCAGCATCTTAAAATATTTTTTCTAGATCCTATATTCTAAGGTACTCGAGTGGTACTACTTTTTCCACACAAAAAAGTCAAAATTAATGGTCAAATGATATTTTTGCACCTAAAATAAAGCACTTGGTGTTGTCCGCTCTTTTAGATAAACCACATGCCTACACCTTAAAAGCTACGTCATCATCCAGTCAGCAAAAAAAAGGCAAAATTAACGGTCAAACGATATTTTTGCACTTCAAAAAAATAAATCACTTGGTGTTGGACACTCTTTTGAACAAACCACATGTATATGTCTGCACCTTAAAAGTCACGCCACCGTCCGAAGAAGCAAAAAAAGTCAAACTTAACGGTCAATTGGTACTCCTAATTTTTAACCATGTAGTCACTTTTGCACCTAAAAATAGCACTTGGGGTTGAGCGTTCCTTCGAAAAAAGCACATGTGTATTTTTGCCCTTGACCCTTTAATATTCTCATTGTTCCTTTAATATTCTCATTGTTATTACTCCCTTTGTCCTTAATATAAAACTTATCGAGGAAGTTGATCTTGATCCTAGATGTAAGATATATTTTTTTATATTTGTCAATATTTTTCCAATTTATTCCTTTTTATGCTTCTTTAACAATAATGAAGGAAATAAGGAAATAAAAGAAGATGGGTAGGGTATTTCAAAAAATATATATCATATTAACGAACTTAACTTACTACTTTAATCTAATTAGATTAGGTAAATATTTCTTATATTAAGAATCAAATGAGTGCCTTTTTATGTCATCCAAAAGAGATCGGAATATGCTAAGATAAAGAAAAACGCAGCTAACGTTGCTGTCGATCTCTTGGCTCTCTGGTTAGAGCGTGTTCGCTTTATCTGGCAAATGAGGGGATCGATTCAGCATCTAAAGCGATCACTCTGTTTCGTTGCCTCAAAAATGAGGTGTTTTAAAACACCTCTCCTTTTGCAAATTCTAAGTATGATGAATCACATCAAACAAATTATACTTAACAGCAATTTTTGTTACTTTATTTTTATGAGATATGTTATGTACGTCTGCAATTACGGTTATATACACATTATAGTATATTATCCTGATAACATTGGAAATCAATTGCAAAATATTTTAAAAGCTTATGGAAATGAATATACAAAGATATCTATCTACACACATGTAGATATACCACTATATTAATTCTTATTATATGTCCAATTTAATCAAATCTCACATACCAAGAAATGGAAGTTGAGACATTTAATGCCTTAAATTGATTATATATTTCAAATTTGCGCTTATTTAATACTTCCTCCGTGAGGAACGTTTAACCGAATCTTGCAATTCAAAATGTCAGTTAATAACAATAAATGTGTCAAAATTGTAACTCTTTTTCATTAAAATGCCCTTATTTATGAGGACATAAGGAATAAGAGAGAGGATAAGGAAATTATTATAATAAAGAAGATTGTAACAGAGATAAAAGAAGAAAATAAATATGTGATGAGGGCCTTTCTGTCTTTAGCCTTGGGGTCCTCAATCAAAAATAAACTAAGGATTGCGTATAGGCAAACTTGAGATCGTTTTCTCTTTTCAAGGAGCTTTTTATTGAATCCTAAATAATCTAAATGACATACTAATGCAATTAAAACAAGGAGAGAATTGGTTTTAGATTTTTCAATTGATAAACTAAAATAAGAATGCAATTAAATTAAATGCTACACTATTATTTTTGGTATTTTCTTTTTAAAATGGAATGAAGTATGAATGTTCTTGGAAATGAAGAAATGACTATCCTTGCTCAAAAAGTATGAGTTAAAATGCACTAAGTCTTAATGAAAACCCCAAGATAACATTTGAGTCCAATATTCCCAATGAATAGTAGTTCCTACAAACGTAACTAACTACTACCTCTTAAGATATTGTTTGAAGTCACTTAATGTGCAATTAAAATTGGGATGATGCAAATCGAGTCTTCTAAAATTGAGTACTAAACAAGTCCCTCAAAGGCACAAATCAACTACACTAACTAGACAATAACACGCTAATTAGTATAATCTCATTGGTCCCAAGAAATATATCAATGTAAACACCAAATCACAAAATCCAATTCAATTACATGTGTTCAATCCACATAGAAATCCAAACGGCAACTCAGCCTCAAGCATTACAAAACAATAATACTAAAAGTAGGAAATTAAAATGTAAATAGAGAAAATGAATTGAACAAAATGAACTCCCCTTTGAAGCTTTGGAACTCAAGCCAATATCCACATCCAAGAAGCAAGGAAAAATCAGCCACCCATAGCAATCGGAACACTCGCCGGAATCTGGAAAAGAGTCGCCGGAATTAATGGAGTTGAGAGCTGAAAGCGCCGGTGACGGAGGTGGGAGTTAGTGAAGATGGAAGATGAAGGCGTGGTCAAGGTTGTGTGCGTGAGAATGGGTGAGGGAGGTTGAGAAGCTGATGGTCGACGGTGGCCGATCCAGAAAGAGGTCGCCGCGATGGTGGATGACGGTGGTGAAGGAGAAGGGTTGCTCGCCGGCGACGGGAGAGAGGAAGTCGCCGGCGAGAGAGGTGAAGGGCGAAGGAGAGAGAGCGAGGGTCTGAGCGTCAAGATCCGTCTGAATGCGATGCTGGTGTGTTTTCAATATATATTGGGCCTGTTTGGATGGCACGTTGAAGGGAGCGTTGAAGGCAAAAGAGCGCAGTGGCGGAAAAGAAAACGATCAACCGTGGAAAAACGCAGATGAGGAATGTTTGGATAATACGTTGCGTCTGGCTTTTTTCAAAAACCCTCAACGCCGTCGGGCTTTTTGAACACTCCAAAATGGAGCTTATCTTGGAACGCACCGAGCAAAATCCTTCGGCTCACACCACCCACGCCGAGACAAATAAGAAGGAAGAAGAACAACCTCAATTATTACCGTAGCATAGATTGAAACAGGGGAGAACGATGTTTAGCAAGAAAAGAAGTAGAAGAGGAAAGGCTCGGCTCACACCTCGCATGCATTGAATAAAGGCGCTTGAAATAGATTCGTCGGGCAAGGAAGAAGAGATCTTAATAAAATCGGAAGGCTTGGCCCCATTGTTTTTGTCATGTTCTTGAGAGAGAAAGTCAGTAGCCATTGATTTGTTTATCTTATCCCTTCGTACCGTTCTCATTTCCTCTTTAAAAATTAGTTTCTTCAATTATTAACACAATTGAAAGTTTGCTTGAATTCCACCTCCTCTAGAAAATAATTTAACGGCTGCCAAAAAAAATGGCTCGGCTTTCTTTCCTTCTCTCATCCATAAGATTACGCCACCTATATGTCCTTTTGAAGGTAATGGATTGATCACCCCATAGCCTAATTTTACCGTTACATTTTAATTTGTGCAATTCATAGGGAATTAATCTTCAATAAATGTTTTTTTTTTTTTTTAGGATTCCTTGATCATATAACTAATTTAGTACTGCCAATAATTTACATTTATTAGGAAGTAATCTCCTAATTTACAATTATTATGTTTTCTATATTAATTTTTTCCAATTTAAATATAAATATAAATATAAATTTTTTATTTTTTTATTTTTTTTATTTTTTCAATTTTAAATATAAATATAAATTTTTATCTTTATTTATTGCAGTACAACTAATATGTATAGTAGTACTCAATATGATTCATGCCCTTTTCGTCATTTTCCATCTTAACTGACTTTTCAAATAACAATCTAAACATTCATCGCTTAAGAAAAAAGCTACTTCGCAAAAAGCCAAAATGACAATCCAAACACAAATCATCATTTACAACCCGACTTTTTTTTCTACCTAGAGCTTTTAAAAAGTCGATAGCTTTTAAGCCACCGCTCCTACCTCCAACCCAAATAGGCCCATTAAATGTGTCGGGTTCTTTTCTTTCAGCTCACGGGTCTGCTGGTTTCAATCTGTCGGGTTCCACATTTAATTTCCATAAGCTGACCTAATTCACAAATGCCAAAACGCAGAGTTTTGCTGGAGGGACCAAAGTGAAAACTTTAAAACTTCTGGAGTAGGGACCAAATTGCAAAATTTATAATTTAAATTAAAACTTTCATTTTCAAATTTGATTTAATCTTTTCAACCTCCTACAATTTAAACCAATTAATCTAACATTAAATATTCTCATAAAAACAACAATTAAGAGTAATTACATTTTTCTTTTGACAATTTTTCCTTTTTAGCCCTAACTTAATGTATTTACTCTTAATCTTAATTTATCACAAGAATAGCTTTTTAGGCTCAATAACTATAATAAAGTCCATTAAAAATCCCAATTTATCATAAAAAATCATGTAAAATTATGGTTCAATCAATATGGTAGTAGTAATAGATAATTGGAGGCGGTAACAATTTGTTATATTGACATTAATAGGGTAATTAAATAAGGGCAAAATGAGAAAGTAAAAAGTAAAAAAAACAAGACATTTTTTAAATATTTCTTATAAAAAGAAATGATGTATGCGTAGCGGTCTTTTCTTATAGAAAGAAACGGAGGGAGTAATGAGTATTGAAAAAATATATTATACATTTTCTCCCACCTATATCTTCAATAAGTGAAAAATTAGAAAACGGTTATTAACAACTCTCAAGGTGGACTTATATTTAGAACCAACAGTTTTTGACACTAAACTTATAATAAGGACTAGAGTGGTATCTAAATAATGCATATGATCCTTAGTATAAAACATATTTTAATAAAAATATTGAATTATAAAACAGGTCGTATATTAAGAATAAAAAAGGTAATTATACTCTTCAAAGTATATATTAAATTTTTTACATACCAGTTATTTGTTTTTTTTTTCATGTAGGACAATTTTATTTAAACACAAGTACAAAAAATAAAAATACATTAGGATTTACATGATCTTGCAATTAATAATACAAAGCACATGAACCTGATGCAAAGGAAATAATATAAACAACCTAACGTCATGAAATAATAAAAAATAAAATAAAATAAGAGGTTAAACTGAAACTCGATAGTAACTTAAAGGATAAGACATATATACACTACTAGAAAATGTCCAATTTGCGACGGAATTTGTGAGGGAAAAAAAATTCTGTCGCAAATTGGGGTACATTTGCGAGGGAAATAAGTTTCCCTCGCAAACTGGGTACTTTTGCGATGGAAACTTTTTTCCATCACAAAATATGACTACTTTGCGAGGGACAACTTTTTCCCTCGCAAAATTGACCATTTTGGGGGGAAATTTCCCGCCAATTTCTCCCCATTTTGTGTGGGAACAATGTTTCTCTCGCAAAATAGTGACTTTTTGCGAGGGCTCGCAAAATAATATGTATATTTCTTTTAAAATATCTGTGCACTTTTGCGAGGGAACAATGTTTCCCTCGCAAAAGTCACTATTTTGTGAGGGAATAGTATTTCCCTCGCAAAAAGTCCCCAATTTTGTGAGGGAATATTAGTTCCCTCACAAAATATTTGGCCTTAAAAGTACCCCATTTTGCGAGGGAAATACGATTCCTCGCAAAAAAAAAGCATATTTGCGACGGAATATTGGTTCACTCGCAAAAAGCCTCCCAAATACCCTAATCCATCTAAACTAAGAAGGAAAGGCAGACACGCGAGGGGGAAAACGCACGGAGAGCACACGCGCGAACCATGTCTTGACTTTGGATCATCTTCTTCCATCTCCACTACCTCCATCGCCCCATCAACCTGTTCGGCCACCCTCCACCGTCACCTCCGTGCACCGCCGACCACCACCGACCTCAGTTGTCGGAAAACAGAACTAGCGCCGTGGTTGAGAAGAAGAGGACGATAGCTGAGATGCGAGACTGATAGAGACCTTTGGACCCGGAATCTCGATCCTCCTCGCCATCATCCTCGTAGTTCCTCGAACCAGATCCGATGAACAGCAAGTGTTTATTAATTTCTCTTATTACCTATTTTCCTTGCGTGTCCCCAATTTTATGCTTTTTGGGGGTAAATTTGTAATGAGATTCTGCAATTACTTGACTGATCTGAGGCTATCTCTGATTCCCGCTCTCTCCCTCTCTTCTCCTTCCAATCTTCGCGCCTTCTTCACTTGTTCTCCACCTCCCAGGGTTTCCCCTGATAGATTTCAAACTTCTTCGCTTCCTCTTACTTCCTTCAATTTAAAGCAACTAATTCCTCCGATGGGGTTGTCGCGCCCCCAAGTAGCAGGTATTAATTATTCTATAACTCGAGAATTACTTCATGATTTCGTTTCCCATTATTGTTCGGATTTGCATATCAGTTTCATTCGTTTGTTTGTTTTTTTGTCCCCCCCCAATTTTCTGCTTGTCGAACTCATCAATCTGACTCTGAGCGTAAAATTTTGGGATTATTTAGTTTTCTGTGAGTAGCTTGAAAAATGGAGCTGTTTGTTTTCTGAGAAATTGTAATCGTCATTACGGTGATGCAATTTTTGTGCTGATAATTGGGAATCATATGCTGGCAGAGGGCATACTGAGCGTGAATGTGAAGTGCTTACAGTTTCTCTTTCATATGTTCATGCAGTGGGGTAAAGTGTAAACTATGATGGCGGTTGTAATTGGCTGCCAGTAAAGCTGTATTTGGCTTTTGTATTCTATGTACTTATATTTAAAACTCTTTGGTGTAAATGGTCTGGCAATGTTTACATAATATTCATGCTTTCTAATAATGAATGTCCAAATCTACACTCGGTCGCCAAGAAGCAGCAAGCAAAGAATACGGAGGTGCTAGGGTGATCCCGGTGCAACACTTGCTTGTTAAAGAAGATGACCGTGGCTACTATTGGATCTTCAAAGAGAAAATCTCATCGAGGTTAGGATGTATTCTTTTATGTCCGTGGAGATCATAATTCAAACCCTCTCCTCTCACTCTCTTTTGAATCGTTACAGTTGCTCATGCATATGCATTTTGTCCAAGTTAGATTACAACTCCTTTTAGTGGGAAGGGCAATCAGTCAAATGGATTTGCATATTTCTCTGTCTGCGAAGTCTAGTCTTGTTGCATTTTTGCGACTGCCATAACTTGATTCTTTTAGTGTTGAATTGTAATCATACCCTGCAAATGAATAGGCATAATTTGTTGAAATTATTGAAGCTGGTGTTGGAAATTATAACCTATTCAGCATTAGTCAAGTTCATGTGCATTTGGCTAGTTCCCCCAAATATGAGGGACCATTTGGTTTGTTGATAAATGCAAAATGGCGATACTTCTATAGTGGACACTATAATTAATGGAGATTTTATCTCTGTTTCTATGGAGACCTTTCATTAGAGAATCTTCTGATATGGAAATTTCTCTTCCTTTGGTTCAGATCGTACAAAGCCTTCATAAATAACTGAACATTCTCTTTGTATAGCAATCTAAAAGTGTGATTCCATTACATGTCCAGCATGAAATCAGTGATAGAGAGGTATAACACAAGCAAGGAGGAACACGAGCAACTGCTGAATCCAAATTCGGAAGCCAAGGTATGCGCACTTTCAATAATATTCATTAACATTTTTTCTTTGTATTTCATCACAATCATTTCATAGAAATCTGTAAGACATGTTGCAGTATTTTGAAAGGATCACAGCAACGAAAAAGAAAAATGAAAAAGAGAGAGGATATCTAGTTTGTATTTATTTTTCCTGCACATGACACCGCATAATTTTATTTGATCCTTGATAGTTTTGGAAAAGGGAGGCAGAAGCATTAAGGCATCAACTACAGACCCTACAAGGAAACCATCGGTACAAGCCTTTTCCATTATTTATCCAGCAAAATATTTGAAACTCTTATTGAGCAATTAAAATACATATGATCCTGGAAACTCTATATTTCAGTGTCAGACATAGAAGTATAGTCATACTCCGTACTAAAGTAGTGTGTTGTAGAGCTGGGAATCAGGGCCGGTCCGGCCCTACAGGGCCTGGCCCTCCAGGGCCTGGGCCCTACAGGGCTTGAGATAAGGAAAACATCTGTTTTTCAAAGCCCGGCCCGATAGTACCAGGGCCAAGGCCGGCCCTACAGGGCCTGGAAATTACTATTCCAAATTTTAACTATTTTTTTTTTGGGTTTTTTCAAAGAAATATAATTAGTAAATTGCAACCATTAAAATTTGAATCTATCAAATAAATATTATCGACATTAATATTTAAACAATACAAATCATCCAACAAATAAACACATTCATTAATTCGTAATAAAAACAAACCATTGTCAACAATTGCCTCACATAAAACGTAAGAAGCATTAAACTAAGCAACATTAAATAACTCACATAAAATATAAAAGCATACCATTATCATTGTCAATTGTCACCTTCTTCATCACTATCATCAATTTCATAGATATTTGATTAGGCTTCACTTTGAGCAGAAGGTTGTGCTTCACTCTTTGACTAATTTTTTTTTTTAAAAATGAAAATGCTACAAGAATAGGCCTAACGGCCGGCCCGAGGTCCCGTAAGGCCGGCCCGATTAAGCCCGAGGCCCTACAAAATGGCCCCGCAGGCCAATTTCAAATTTCAAGCATATTTTTCAAGTCCGAGCCCTACAGGCCGGGGCCTAAACGGGCCGCCCGACGGCCCGCCCCGATTTCCGGCTCTAGTGTGTTGTGACATGCTATTTTCAAAATGATAAAATGTCCATTATATATTATCATTTCCATCATTATTACTCCTGCCAATTTGCTTTGACTTCCCACGAACCGTGTGAATTGATACGAGGCATATCGACAATACTATTTTTTAGGGGCTGAAGAAACATTACTTTGACATATATGCTAGGGTGTGAGCCGCAAATATGATAAATTAAACTTAATTACTTTAACATTATTTTTATGATATACAAGTTTTTTTATTTTGTAATTTTTAATTTTTTTTTATCTAATTATTTTATTTTTTATATTTTTTAAAAAAATTAATTGGAATTTGCGAGGGAAAAGTGTTTCCCGCAAAATCCTCACTTTTGCGAGGAAAACCTTCCCTCACAAAATTGAGGATTTTGCGAGGGAAAAGGTTTCCCTTGCAAATTCCAGGATTTGCGAGGGAAAAATGTTCCCTCGCAAATCTCCGAATTTGCGAGGGAAAAAGACATTTTTGCGACGGAAAAAGTGGTTTGGGAGGGCGATTTTTGCGACGGAACTTTTTCCGTCGCAAATTCCGCCGCAAATCGCTTTTTACGACGGAAAATGCCCGTTTTACGAGGGAATTTTTCTCGCCGCAAAAAACAGTTTTTTTTTTTTTTTTTTTGTAGTGATATGCGTTAGCCTAGATAATTTCTTTTCTACATAAGGTAAATTCACTAAAACAAACAAACAATAATAAAAAATGTCAAACTGGCAAAGAAAGAAAGGGAAAGCATTCATAAGTTTAATGATGTATTCCCAATCCCAAATAATACCTCTCATTTTTTGTGGGTTTGTTTTTATTAATTAATGATACTAAATTATTCTTTTTTTTTTTAAAAAAAGTATTAAATTCTTAAAGTGAAATAATAAATGTGCATATAATTTATCTTTTTATTTATATGATACTTTGTAATTTCTTTATAATTTTCATTTTTAAGCTATTGTAATTTGCATTTTTCACTTCAGAGTCTAACCTACTGAATTTTTTTTTTTTTTTTTTTTTATAAATCTCTTAATAAGCCACCGCTCTCACCGCCAACCCAAACAAACTCATTAAAGACTTTGGCTTTGTTCCTTAAAGCTAGTCTAAGCTACCATGATAGCCGTAATAAAAATAAATTTTTTTAAAAAAAAAAAAAAAAAAAAAAAAAAAAAAAACTAGCTACATGATACCCATTATAATTGAAATCCAAATTACAAATAGTTATCTTGCTATTGACAAAAAATTTGTTATCTTTTTTAAATCAAATATTTTTAATATAGGATTTTAAGAGATTTATTGAAGAAAATTAGACATGTTTTTATATTATATATAGAATAAAGTATTCAATTGGTCCTATAAAAAGGAGGAGGACCCTACTCCGAAGGATCGGAGGCGGCGGAGCTTCTGCGTAGTCGGAAAAAAGTACGGAAAGGGGATAGTGTGACGGTGAGTGGGCGTACGAATGTTCCAAAAATGGGGTAGGTAGAGGAATAGATGGAGGATGATGCAGAGGCGGAGATGGCCGGGAAAAGGTCAGGGTGAGCATGTGCGAATGGAGAGGATGCTGATATTGGAGCGGACGGCTAAGTGGCGTTTCGTGGTAATTGTCACAGTACTGAGGCGAATGGTGAGGGAGGATGTTCTTGCTACCAAGATTTCTCAGCTGTGGGGTGATGTTCAAACCATTGATATGTGCTCGTTGGAAGGCACACAGGCTATCATTAGCTGGAAGCCTTGGTTGCTTCAGTGACGGCAGCTATTCCGAATTTCACCATGCAAACTGTGACGGCAGTTATTCGGAATTTCTTATGGGGTTCGACGGAGGAGAAGAAGAAGTTGCAGTTGGTGGCTTGGCATAAAGTTTGCAGTAGAAAGCAAGAGGGGGCCTGGGCTTACTTCATGCTCAAAAGCAAAACCAAACTTTTCATATGAAGTTGGGATGGAGTCTTGTCAAGCAAAGGCATTGATTCTACTTATCGTCCCTCTCCTGAAGTTTAGTCGGGATTTAAGTAGGAAAGTAACAGCGAGTGCTCGTTTGTTTTGCATGAACAGGTTCCAATTATAAATTGATTCGATTCATTTTCTTTATTTGTTTGCTCGGCTGATGACAACTTGCATCTCCTCTAATGATTAAATATGACCTAGTTTCTTGAGAATTGAAGTCAACAACCTCTGTAACCAAATCATATAAAAATAAGAGGGCCTATTATCATAGTTGGTTTTTAAAGTTTCATCAAATTTTTGGTTTGGTCCGTTTGATTTCAAATGCTACTAGTTTTGGTTTTCCATAGCTTCATAAAGATTTGATCTTGGTCTGAGTCTATTGGGACCTAAATTAAAACTAGTTAAAATTATAGGGACCAATCAATAAACTCAAACTAAATATTTATGAAACCTTATGAATGAAAACTAGTGAATTTTTTTAAGGCCACACGTTTCCTTCTAGTATTTAGCTAATATGGATATGCACTTATCTTACTGGTTTGGGCTTTCGCCCCCTCACTGGTTAGTCGCGAGTTCGAATAGGCACCAAGAAACAAAGGAACAAAGAATTAGTGATAATAATAATTATTATTATTATCACAAAATCATGAGGTATTTCAAAATACCTCTCATTTTCCTACTCTCTCTCTCTCTCTCTTTTGTTTAATTTCTCTGTTATAGCCAATGACCTTTGGTCGATGGCAATTGCCTCTCCTCCTTTTACCTGTTGGACTTGTGTTTTTGCGCTAATCTATACTCTCATGTTTTAAAACAATTTATTATGAACCTTCTTCATTAATAACAAATACGAGTACCAATTTTCTTGAATATGTTTTTCCCCGATTAAGCTTATTTCTAAATAAAAGCTAAAAAGCGAATTAATTACTAACTATTGTTTAGGAGGAAGAGCCTTCACCACTCCTATAAACCTGAGTTTTTTTCCCCAAGTGAAAAAAGAATCTTATTTTATTTTATATATATATATATATATATATATATATAAGTTTATCTGATCAATTAAAGGGACAACTATATTTGACATTTAAAAAAAAAAATCAATTTGTATACAATTCTTTAAAAAAAAAAAGTGTAAATTTGAAGCATGATGGTGCCAGCAAAAGAGGATAAGAGAAAATAGTTGCTTCATTCGTTGGTTTAGAAAAGGTGAGTGCTTGGTGGAAATGCCCAGGGGTATTTTAGGAAGAAATTAACAAGAATCAAAATGTTGTCCTATGATTAGGACTAAAACCAACTCCTAAATGTTATCCTATAATTAGGACTAAAGGGAGTACTTGCTTATTTTTAAAGAGCATTAATTATTTTTTCTACGTATACCCATAATTAACAAGGGTAACGAGTGAGAGTAATAATTAATATGATATTAGAGTTTTGTGCAATTAGTAGGGGTAATATTGGAAATTATTTAAATTTTAGGACAAATTTATTGACTTTAACTTTTTTTATTGATTTGTGAGAATTGTTAGTTCGTACCTTATAATAAAGACCAGCAGAGTATGAGTTTTCATTTGACTCCTATCAAAAAATAATACTACCTCCGGTTGTAATTATAAGATCTAATTGACTTTTTTTAGAGAGATTAAGGAAGCTAATTAAGTTACAGAAAAAAAATCCCAAAAAAGCCTCAAGATTCGAAAATCCCAAAAAAGACCCAAGGGCCTTTTCTCGTATAAATTCATTAAACTTTAACAACTAAATTAGCCGCATTAACAATAAAATAATACTCGTTAAAACCTAAATCAATGCATTAAAAACAATATTTTAACAACTAAATCAGTCACATTAACAACAATATCACCCGCTAACAACTATATCATCCCAGAGCTTAACAACTCACGTAGATTCTCAAAATCCCGTAAAATGCCCAAGTCCCAAAGCATTTTTTGGGATTTTCAGAATCTTGGGACCTTTTTTTGAGATTTTTTTTGTAAAAAGGGCCCTTAAATGCATTTTCCCAAAGAAATATTTTTTTGCTACATTCATATAATAATAAGTGGTTCCCACTAATATTTTCTCTCGTTTCTCTTTACAATGGGATCCATACACTTTTATGTGAGTGTGTAGGTCACACTAATATTTTTTTCTTCTCTTTACAATAAACCCACTTACTTTTATGTGAGTGTAGTAGGAAAAAATTCCTACATTAAAAGTAAAAACATTAAACATGTAAATAAAATAGATAAAGAAATACGATTCACGCTGAACAAATAATTAAGCAAGCGAAAGAGAAGGGCCTTGCAGACTCGTGTCTTACTGGTTTGGGCGTTCTCTCCCTTAGTGGCTGGTCGCGAGTTCCAATAGGCAGAACAGAACAAAGAATTAGTGATAATAATTATTATTATTATCACAAAATTATGAGGTATTTCAAAATACCTCTCATTTTCCTACTCTCTCTCTCTCTTTTGTTTAATTTCTCTGTTATAGCCAATGACCTTTGGTCAATGGCAATTGCCTGCCCTTTTCCCTGTTTGACTTGTGTTTTTGTGCTAATATATCTATTCTCTTGTCTTTTTTACAAGGTACTTATTTATTTTTAAAGAGTATTAAATATTTTTTTTTTATGTAGGCCCATAATTAATAAGGATAATTGGTGAGAGCAATAATTAATATAATATTAGAGTTTTGTACAATTAGTAAGGATAATATTAAAAATTATTTAAATTTTTTGGTACTTTAAGTTATAATTTAGTGATAATTTCAATATGAATTAATCCAAAATCTTTTCATGTTTAACAAATTAAGTGTTAAACAGCATTCACCGCCATGAAGTACTTTTTCAATGTCATCGAGTATCGTAAATTATTTTTGGGAAAATGCATATCGTGGCTCTTTTAACAAGAAAAAATCTTTAAAAAGGCCCAAAAATTCTGAAAATCTCAAAAAAGGTCCTAGGGCTTTTTCTGGTATAGATTCATTAAAACGTTAGTTGTTAACGGGGCTGATATAGTTATTAACCGGGGCTAATATAGTTGTTAATGTGACTGATTTAGTTATTAAAATATTGTTGTTAATGCGACTGATTTAGTTGTCAACGGGTATTGATTTAGTTGATAATAAGACTGATTTAATTGTTAACGTTTTAATGAATTTATACTTTAAAAGGCCATGGGGCCTTTTTTGGGATTTTCAGAATCTTTGGGCTTTTTTGAGATTTTTTTTGTTAAAAGGGACCCCATATGGATTTTCCCTTTATTTTTTGTGCATCTAACACCATTCAGTATTTTAAAATGATTTTTTTTATATATATACAATACCCTAAACTATTTTATTTTTTTCAAGAAAATATTTTTCTAATAACATTCAATATCATAAATATAGGGTGTTTGTTGCAAGTAAAAAATATATTTGAAAAGCAAAATTGTTAAGCTAAGCAAAAATATTTTAATACTTGGTTATTTTAATTCTGAGCCCAAAACAACTTTAACCACGCCCTCGTAATGATCACAGACAGCTAAGCTAAAATAGATATACGTTTGTAAGCTGAGATAAAAAAATTAAATCAAGTACTTTTATTTTCCATGAAATAAAATCAAACATTTTAAATGTAGGATTCTAAGAGATTTATGTAAGAAAATTAGACATGATTTTATATTGTATAGTACTCCCTCTGATGCTAAATATTAAATGTAGTTGACTTTTTTAGATAGATTAAGAAAGCTAATTAAATTATTTTAGAGTATTTTTATTTTTATTCTTCTCCAAACTAATTAGTTTGACTAATAAATTTATATATAATTTAAAGATACACAATATATGATATGATTAAGTAACTTGTTTAATTTATTTTATTTCTTAAAAATAAATTGACTTTATCTTTTATTTAGAATCGGAAAATGGAACATTTTGATCACGTAGTAATCAAGTTATTAGTAGATCATTTCACATGTACATCATTATCTCACGTGAATAGGAGCTCATACGAATAAAATATTTTTTAAAAAAGGGTTCAACTATTCGTAATTTATCAATAGAATTTCAAAAATTCATATTTTATACGGAAAATATTCATTCAAAAATGCAAGTTTTCAATAATATAATTGTTTATCTAAATATTTATGGAGTGAAGACCTCGAGGTTTATGGATTGCGGTTTTCTGGTTAGGGTGCTCCACTCTTACCAGTAAAGTCATGAGTTCGAATAGACTTTTTGTGCTTGTTTGATTTTTGCCTTGATTATTATTCACAAAATCGTCAGGAATTTCAAAACACCTCTCGTTTTTGTTTTCCTACTCTTATGTATCTTTTAAAAAAAAAAAAAAAATCTTCAGTTCTAAGAATTGAGTTTTTTTCAGTAGAGATTTTGGAATTATGTGTTCAGATAGAGTGACCCAGGACACCAATATATAAGCAATTTATTAATAAGCAGGCTTAATTTGTAGGAACTCAGAGAAATGATTAAAGCATATCTTACATTAGCAATAGAAACTACTTTTCTAATATGATTTATGATATATCTAATTTTCTCGAGAGGAATTTTGTTTCGATTTACGTGAACGAATTTTTCCACCGCTAACCCAAACAGACATTTTATGATTTGAAAATCATGCAGCTTCATAGAGATTTCATATATATTTTTACCACTTGTGTATTTTATGAATACCCAAGAATGAGATATATTATTATTTTGCCTAAGACATACTGGAATAGATCATATTATCCTTTTTAATTTTTAAAATTAAATGAAAGTGGCCTAAAAAGTAAATAATATATTACTCCTAGTCTTAAATATAAGACATAATTGAATGTTTTTTTAAAAAATAAGAAAACTAAATAAGTTGTTTAATCATATCATATGTTATGCATTATTAGATTATATATAAGTTTAAACTAATTTATTTAGCTTTCTTAATATCTTCAAAAAATTAAATGGGTCTTATATTTATGACCTTAGGTAGTTTTATATGATAGTATGACTTACTAGAGTTTTCATATTTTTATTGATAATCAATCTGTCAATGTTATTCTTGAAAAAAAAAAAAATATTATTTAAAATGTGTGTAGTGCAATATAATAAATTTTTATATTTTTTTGTTGATTGTCAGAAAAGGTAATAAATATTACTCCCTCGCTCCTTTTTATAAGGAACATAATCTCTTATAGAGTTGGTCATTTTTTAAAGAAACATATCTTATTTGCCTATTTAAACCAGTCTTTCCATTTTTACTCTAATTAAATATACATCACTTGTTTTGTCTTTGCAATAAATTTAATTTCCACTCACTAGCTCATGTATACATTCCTTTTAAAGGGTTCATACATATTTAGTCCCTCAATTTTACCCTCATTTTGGTTTTAATCCCCGTAGGGGCAAAATAGTCCAGATTTTTATTGAGTTATGAGACCAATATTTTGAACAAAATGAAACTTGTAGAACTAAAACCCATGGTTTGAAACTTGAGAGACAAAAATCAAAATGAGGATAAACTTAGAGGACCAAAAATTATATTAACCCCCATATAAACAATCGTATTTGGAAAGAAAGATACATAAATTATAAATTTATTGTATTTAACTAAAATTTTAAATTTTACTAGTTATTCCTTATTAAAAGGACTAGATGGAGCATATAGAGATGCATGACCTACATCTTTTTCTTATATGTATTAGAGAAAATTAATAATTTGATTTCTACCACAAAAATGAATAAATTTTAATTCGGTGTAAGTCAATCTTTATAATATTATATAGATTAAAACTCAATTTATAAACTTTGACTTGATACAACTCATTCCCCTTTAATTTTAGTCATTCAACACATTAGTCCTTAGTGTTAAAAAAATATTTAATTTTTATGATTTAATTTTTGTGAACTAACATTTTAAATGGTCAAAATTATTAATATTGAGTTTCAGAGACTAGAGACAACAAAAGTTGGTCCAAACCTATTTAAGTTTTGAGACATGCATTAATCTTAGTGCCTCAGAATCCTACTCACTTAAACTTGTTTTCACCTAAAAACCAAAAACTTTTAGGACCGAATTTTAAGTCAACAAGATCTAGAAGGATGAAATGATTCATTTTCCCCATTTACTACTATCATATTAATAAAATCCATCACTTTTCTTTTTCTTTTTCTTTCTTTGGTCTATGTTATCTTTATGTGTTTTCTTACCAAACATAACAAAAGTATTTTCATTCCACCATTTCCTTCATCCCAATTATTAACTCTTCGTCCAATTATAGTGCGAATGAGTAGGGAAGAAACAGAAGATAGTAAATAAAATTAAAATAATCAACTTCACGTTCTGCGAACTAATGGCTTGCTGGTCAAAGCAAATTGCTTTGACTTTACAAGTCATGGGTTCGATTCAGCATTCTTCCATGCATACTCAGATTCTCAACTTGATCTGTGTTCCCCATAACATGAGGCGTTACAAATCCTTTTACAAGTTCCGAGTGAATCATATCAAAATACCAATTGTTACTTACATTTTCATATACTCTTTCTTTCTTGTTTTTATTATAGGACCTTTTTTAGAGTTAGTCTTGATCCTAAATCTAAAACATATTTATCAATTTTTTTAATCTACTCCTATTGATACTTCCTTAACATTAAGCAATGAGGAGTGAGATGAAAGAAATTAAGGAAAATGATTATTAAGGTATTTTAAAAAATATATATCATATTAACTAACTTCCTTAATCTACGATGAAATTAGATAAATATGTCATATATTAAAAAATAAGGAATATATAAATTAATATATTTTATCCGTATGTTGGCCCCAAAAACATATATGGTATAATTCCATTGATATAGTTGTTAGATCGGGTATGTACTAATATAGTTGTTAACGAGTAGGTCATTAACAACTAAATCAGTACCATTAACAACAATTTGCTAACAACTAAATCAGCCCCGTTATAAATGTATCATGCTTTGATACTCGGTACCATGCACATTGAATAGTACCATGCTCTGATACCAGGCATATTGGAATCATACATTTAGCTATGTGGAAGTTATGTTTTTGCTATGGAGACCCCTTAGGTATTGCAAAATGATTTACAACATTGGATATTTCGCTTTACACCTCAGATATAGAACATCGTGCTGAATTTTCTCTTAAATCTATCATCCTTTCCAAATTTGCGCATTGCTAGAACATTTGGTGCTTCGAAATTGTTGCTTGTTGATATTCACGATGATAAGCTAGAGAAAGCAAAAACATTTGGTGCTACTCACAACATGAATGCGGCACGTGAAGATCCAGTTGGAAAATGTTCTTGTTCGTTTGACTTTATAAATGTATCATCCTCTGATACGACGCTTTGATACTCGATGCCATGTACATGGAATAGTACCATGCTCTGATACCAGACATATTGGAATCATACATTTAGCTATGTGGAATTTATGTCTTTTTTATGGAGACCCCTTAGGTATTGCAAAATGATTTTCAGAATTTGGGTATTTCGCTTTACACTTCAGGATACAAAACATCGTGCTGAATTTTCTCTTAAATTTATCCTCCTTTCCAGCTGTTTACAGATTGCTTTGTTGCTGTTGATATTCAGGATGATAAGCTGATACCACGCTTTAATATTCGATGCCATGTACATTGAATAGTACCATGCTCGATACCGATACTGTGCATATTGGAATCATACATTTAGCTATGTGGAAGTTATGTTTTTTTTTATGGAGACCCCTCAAGTATTGCAAAATGATTTGTAGAATGTAAGATAAATAGTCTTAATATTGTGTATTCATTCATGTAAAGACGGTATACATATATACAAGAGATGAGAGCCTTAATAATAATTGCTCTTAATGGCTGTTAATAAGGATTTCCCAAATCCCTAATTTATAAGCTAATTTATAGGGATTCTACTTGATTACAATATATTTCCTGATTTCCGCTTTACACCTCAGGATACAGAACATCGTGCTGAATTTTCTCTTAAATTTATCCTCATTTCTAGCTATTTGCAGATTGCTAGAGCATTTGGTGCTTCAAATTGTTGTCATGGATATTCAAGATGATAAGCTAGAGAAAGCAAAAATAGTTGGTATAGTAAATGCGGCACGTGAAGATCCAGTTGGAAAATGTTCTGGTTAGTTTGACTTTATAAATGTATCATGCTCTGATACCGCTCTTTGATACTCGATGCCATGCACATTGAATAGTACCATGCTCTGATACCAGGCATGTTGGAATCATACATTTAGCTATGTGAAAGTTATGTGTTTTGTGTGGAGACCCCTCAAGTATTGGAAAATGATTTACAGAATATGGGTATTCCGCTTTACACCTCAGGATACGTAACATCGTGTCAATTTTCTCTTAAATTGATTCTCCTTTCCAGCTGTTTGCAGATTGCTGAAACTGTTGCTATAGATATTCAAGATGATAAGCTAGAGAAAGCAAAAACATTTGGGGCTACTCACACCGTAAATGCGTACGTGAAGATCCAAGTTGGAAAATGTTCTGGTTAGTTTGACTTTATAAATGTATCATGCTCGATACCACGCTGATACTCTAAGGTGCTATGCACATTTAATAGTACCATGCTCTTACACCAAGCATATTGGAATCATACATTTAGCTATGTGGAAGTTATGTTTTTTTTTATGGAGACCCCTTAGGTATTGCAAAATGATTTATAGAAATGGGTATTCCGCTTTACACCTCAGGATACAGAACATCGTGCTGAATTTTCTCTTAAATTTATCCTTCTTTTCCACTGCTTATGGATTGCCGTAACATTCTAAGTGCTTCTAAAATTGTTGCCGTTGATATTCAAGATGATAAGCTAGAGAAAGCAAAATATTTTGTGCTACTCGCACCATGAATGCGGCACGTGAAGATCCAAATTGGACATATAATTGTAAATGCATTTTCCTTTATTTAACATTTGGTGTTTTTTATTTCACCTACAAACATAATGGAATATTTTTCATGACTTATTTGCACGTGTGTCTACCGGAAATTCATAGTTAAATAAGGTGATTTAGAAGGTTATCTAAGCATAGTGTCTTCTAATTCAAAGGCTCTTAGATGGAATTCTCGCATAAGAAAAATTTGCAATTTTGTTTATTTTGATAAGAGAGAAGTATACGGACCATATATTTTGCTTTCAGATAACTCTGCCCATGCACTTTTATTCCTCTATTTTGCCACCATAATTTATTTGACTTTAATAGTTTCAGCTTCTTCTCATTCTCCTTATGGGACACAATTTGAAATTCTGCCCCATAAACCCTTGTTTTTCCTATTCATTAACCATTGGATTGTAATATAATAGTATTGATCAGTGAGGAAAAAAATGAACGAGTTTACCTCAATACTAATAGATTACAATCCAATTATTAATATCTTCCAATCAAGGTTCAACTGAAGGAGCTCAATAGAGAGGATCAAAACCAGAGGCGAGCCTTAAACTATAATTAAGGGGTGAAAATTACGTAGTAAAACTCAAGTGTTCATGCAATTTCATTTAAATCTTATAAAAATTTCAAATTTCATTTTAGTCCCTCCAAAAATTTTTTAGTGAGGACTAGAGTTAAAATATTGAAATTTTTATATGGTTGAAATATAATTTCCTAAACATTTAGGTTTGATTCTATAATTTTAGAGGGGTGGCCTAACCCCCTGATCAAAACCAATGTTTAGATACATATGTGCCTTCTTATATGGCAAGCTAATTTTCATAATATTTATAAATTTATTATTTATAATAAATGTATGTTGATTTTTTAAAATTCTTAGCGCCTAAAATATAGGTCATTTTTAACTACCGATAACTAGAATTGAAAAAGAGCTGTTAATTTATCAAACATTTCTTAAATTGAAAAAATTCCACTTTTACCCAGACTAATAAGGTCTTGAAGGAGAGAGATAGATAAGTACAAGGAGCCATATTTAAGCATTAAGTATAGGTAAAATTTGGCAAATAAATATTAATTCCAAATAACTTATATTATAGATCAAAGAATTCTTCTAGATTACAACATATATAGTGGACAGGAAAGAAAACACTCATTAATGAAAACCTCCTTTAGTATATAATAATCATTAAGATTGTTTTGGGGCAAAATCATACATTTATAAGATAAAATAGATTGAGATTTTACATTTAAAATTAAAATACACTATTTAATTAACTCATATAGGGTGAAAAGGGATTATGGATAAGAGGGAGTAATATTGACAAGAGAGGAGCAAATTTCTGTTCCAACTTCTTTGGAAAGAGCCGAATGGAGAAAAGATCACTTTCAAAAAAAAAAAAAAATGTAGAAATAAAGAAACACTATCTTTTTTTTTTTCTTTTTCTTTTTTTGAAATAAGGTTCAAAACAACGGTCCCTGAGCGCCATCCAACATTTTGGCTTAATGGTGAGAACAATATAGTATCACCAATCAAGTCATGTGTTCGAAACGGGCACTTATCCCTCTGTTGTACCAAAAAAAACCCTTCACATATTTATGAGGTGTTTCAAAACACCTCTCCTTTTAAATAATCAAATCATTCTTTTAACCTTTTAAAACTTGTTAATTATTTAAACCTTAAGGTGATTTATAGATATTGTCACACCTCTCCATTTAATAAATCATACAACATATCATGCAAAATTTGGGCAATAAAACTATTAATTTTACCTTTGAAACTCCAAGATTTCCACCTTAAAATATTAATACAATCATGTGAGTTGCATGCTCTCATCATTGGATTTCAAATATGTTCATAATCTCTCTCTAGTTTTTTAATATATGGATATCTAATTGGATTGGATTTTACAAGATTAAAATCGAATCGATCCACTAAACCAAGATAGGGTATTGGGTCAAGGGTTAGTGGATTAGGCCGAGAGTCAAATCAAAGCTAACCTAGGGCCGAATCGATAAGAAAGTGAAGATTTCATTGTTGTTAATATGAAATTATTAAAAAACAAAATTGATTTATTAAAAAAAATGGGGGTTAATGCCGGGCTGGACTCCCCGGCTTTCGTGTTGAACTGGTGGTCCGATCCAGGTTTAATTACTCGGGATTTTAGCACTTTTAGACCCCAATTGTAGTAACTCTTCTAAAAACATTTTTTGCATTCACACAAATTCAAACTTTAGATCTCTTGTTTAAGTGGTCAAAGTCTCTTACACTAAAACTAATGTTTTTGGTTTATCCCTCTACAACGACTCTGGATATGTTTTACGTTTAGATGAAATTAATCTTCTAAGGCTAGAGTACAGGTTTTAATTCGCGAACGTGGATTGATAACTTCGAAAAATTACGGATACTACACTGATAAAAAATGTTGAAATTATAAGGGCTGAGGTAAAAATGTCTTTTTTATAAAGAAATTTTAGGAGAGGGGTTAGATTTACCTATAGTACAAGGGCAGGGCATTTTTAGTCCATTCCGTAAGGAATTCAGGACTAAAAGTACACATACCTTCACCTTAGCCTAAATTACTATTGCTTTGTAGATCTTTAGGATACCTCTCCCAACGTCTTGACTAACTCCAGAATCGAACCCCCTCCTTTTTGGTGAGAGTGTTCAAGCCCCTTTACCTATTAAACCCAAAGACAAAGGGTCTAAGGTGAAATTGATGTTAATTGTTAAGTATTGAGTTAAACTAATTTCTGGCCAGAAAGGGCCTAGAAAAGAAAAATATGAATAAATTTAGGGTGGGCCACAGCTTTGCCTATCGATCTCATGGCTTGATGGTGGAAGTGTTTTCCTTTCACTCTCTTGAATGTGAGTTCGAACAAGGCAACTTCACTCAACAATTATCAACAATTAATGAGGTATTGCAAAATACCTCTCCCTTTACAATATTTATTTTGATTTCTTTTCATAACTTTAACTGAAAAAAGGCAAGGCGCTTTAAGACATACCCGTTGATGTAGTGATTTAAGAAATTAGCAGTTCAATTCCATGTTAGACAAGTCACAATTAAAATAATTTATTTAATTGAAATATATAAAAATGTTCGAATAATTTAAATATAAAAGTCATCAATCCATGAAGAAATATAATATTTATGTACAAACTACACATGATCAATGAAACAAGAGTTGTTAGAATTGAAAATGATGTCGCTTCAAGGTTATGATAAAAAAACAAATTTCTCATAGTCATCCTATCCAAAACTCTTAACTGAACTGACTAGGAATTGATTCACTAGTCGAATCGACTGAACAAAGTTGAATTTTCATGCTTTTTTAGTACTGGAGCCTTGTAGCTTGCTGGCTAGCGGGACTTCCACTATGTTGCAAGTTCCACTGAGCAAAAATTCAAAAGGCTTAATTGAAAAAAAAAAAAAAAAAAAAAGTCACACTTGTATTTTTATTTTGTCACAATAAAGTGGGCTTAGTAATTCCATCAAGTATGGGAAGTAAATTGCATTATTTACAGCTTATAATTTACTATATATGACTTGCTATATTTTATGTTTTAATTTAGGTTGGATTTAATATATTGTTAGAGTTAATGTTCAATAACGATGACAAATGTTATTATATGTTAAATATTTCAATATATTCTAAGAATAGTTGATAATAATAAAAATATTCTAAGACTAAGAGGTGTTTTAAAACACCTCTCTTTTAATTTTAAGAAACTCTAAAATAAATCATACAAAAAGTTATAATTATAGCAATATTCATTATACTTATATACACACATCCGCACACAATTACATTTTTAGTATTTAGAATAGCCAGCATTCGCAAGTCTCAAGAGCTTGAACCAAAGCTATAGGGAGGAAAATGCAAGACTAATCATAATTAAGAGATGTTTAGAAGAATAATGACAATAATATATGTTAATTAACAAAGAAAATTGAACAATCTAATTATAAATTAAACATCATTGATATGCAAGACTAATCATAATTAAGAGATGTTTAGAAGAATAATGACAATAATATATGTTAATTAACAAAGAAAATTGAACAATCTAATTATAAATTAAACATCATTGATATGCAAGACTAATCATAATTAAGAGATGTTTGGAAGAATAATTACAATAATATTTGTTAATTAACAAAGAAAATTGAATAATCTAATTATAAATTAAACATCATTGATATATATATATATATATATGTATGTATATCTATGGTTGTAACAACCAATTTTTTTAGAAAAGTAAAATAACTATATAAAAGACATACAAAAAGAGGTTGACAAATAAAGTAAAACATAGATAACACACAAATTGTACAAAATCATATTTGTTATGGTTTGGTCTAGCTAGTAAAGATTTGGTCCATGGTTACGTAGGAGTTAGATACATAATTTTTATAAATTAATTAAGTTAGTTATTTGTAATATATATATATATATATATATATATATTAGTTGTCCTAAAGTATCATTTTAATCGATTACAATAAAAACCACTTTTTCAAAGGAAAACCTCATTAATATATGCTACAAATACGGAGAGCTTTTGGGTGGGCCCCCAAATAATTATATAAATTCCATATGCAAAGTTAATTGAGGTCTTATATTTAAAATCAAAACAAACTCTTTAGTTAGCTTTTATCTAACATTTATAAGATAGAGTATTTGATTTTCTTCTTTAATATTGGGTTAAGGGAAAAAAATACATATGTGCTTTTTTTTAAGGAGCACCCAACACCAAGTGTTTTTTTTTATATGCAAAAGTGACTACATGGTTATAAATTAGGTGCAAAAATATCGTTTGACCATTAAATTTGACTTTTCCGCGACTAGACGATGATATGGCTTCCAAGGTACAAAAATATATATGTGGTTTGGCCCGTCAAAACCAAGTACTTTTTTTAAGGTGCGAAAATACCGTTTGATCGTTAATTTAACTTTTTAAAAAAATATTTTTAGTATCAGTTAGTATCTTAAAGTATTTTTTTAGTACTAGCCAATACCATGAAATGTTTTTTCAAGATCCTAAAATAAATTTTCAAAATCATTAAGTATTTTTTTCAAGACTAGTCGGATCCTCAAATATATTTTTTAGTACCATTCAAGACCTAAAATATTTTTTCAATATCGAAAAGTATTTTTTAGTACCAATCAATATCATGAAGTATCTTTTTAGTACCAATCAGTATCTTTAAGTATTTTTTTTAGTACCAAATCAATACCACGAAATATTTTTTTAGTACCATTTAGTATCTTAAAGTATTTTTTTAATACTAGTCAGTGCCCTAGAATATCTTGTTAAGATCCTAAAATAATTTTTCAAGATCATGAAGTATTTTTCAGTATTATTCAATATCTTGAAGTATCTTTTTAGTACCTATCAGTATATTAAAGTATTTTTTTAGTACCATTCAGTATCATAAAATATTTTTTCAAGACCATAAAATAATTTTTCAAAATCATGAAGTATTTTTTGGGTGCCAGTCAACATCTTGAAGTATGTTTTTAGTGTCAGTCAGCATCTTGAAATATTTTTTCAAAATCCTGTATTTTAGGGTATTGACTAGTAATATTTTTTTCACACACAAAAAGTCAAACTTAATGCTCAAACAATATTTTTGCACCCAAAAATAGCAATTGGTGTTGAGCGCTCTTTTGGATAAACCATATATGTATTTTTGTACCTTAAAAGCTATATCATTGTCCAACCAAAAAAAATTTAAACTTAACTTAAACGATATGTTTGCACCTAAAAAAGTACTTGGTGTTGAGCGCTCTTTTGGATAAACTACATATTTATTTTTGCACCTTAAAAGTTACATCATCGTCTAGTCAACCAAAAAAGTTAAACTTAAAGGTCAAACGATATTTTTGCGCCTAATTTATAACCATGTAGTCACTTTTGTATCTAAAATAGCACTTGGTGTTAGACACTCCTTCCGAAAAAGCACATGTGTACCCTTTAATATTCTCATTTTTATTACTCCCTTTGTCCTTAATATGAAACATATTCAAAGAGTTGATCTTGATAAATATAAGATATATTTTTTTTATATTTGTTAATATTTTTCCAATTTACTCCTATTTATGCTTATTTAACAATAAGGGTTAAGGTGAAGATTTGCCAACGAACTATTACCCGAGGAGCATCTGGCACAAAAAACAATTGAAAGTACCAAATTGGCCAACGAACTATTAAAAAGTGAAAAAAAAAACAATTTTGTGCAGATTCGCCAACAAACTATTATCCCATCACTGTCTTGATGTCTCGTCTTTCCATTGACTATCACAATGTCGGCGACATCTGCCTCCAAAGCTTCCATTGTTGCTGGGTGTTCCACTCACCCTCTTGAACTCATCCAGCAGTCCATAGCTTTCGACCGGCACGCGCCTTGCACCCTGGTCGTGTCCCTTCGATGCCACAAGCAAAGAATCGCCGCGCCATAGTGCCACTCGCATGGGTCCCATCTTTGTTGGTGTTTGCCTTATCCAACAAGAAGGCTTAACTGCTCTTTTTTCTAGCGTCTCCACCACCGTCCTACGCCAGTGCCTCATATTTTAACGTAATTGTGATAGTTGTTTTTTTTTTCAATAGTTATTTGGTACTTTTTTTCACTTTTTAATAGTTCGTTGGCCAATTTGGTACCCTCAATTGTTTTTTGTGCCAAATGCTCTTCGGGTAATAGTTCGTTGACAAATCATGCACCTTAACCCTAACAATAATGAAGGAAAAGAGGAAATTAGGGAATTAAGGAAGACTAGTAGGGTTTTTAGAAAATATATATTATATTAACTAATTTAACTAACTACTTTAATTAAATTAAATTAAATTAATATTTCTAATATTAAGAATCAAATGAGTACCTTTTTATGTCAACTAAAAGAGATCGGAATATGCTAAGAAAAAGAAAAACGCAGCCAATGTGGCTCTCGATCTCTTGGCTCCCTGGTTAGAGCGTGTTAGCTTTACCTGGCAGAGTGAAGGGATCGATTCAGCACGTGTAATCGATCACTCTGTTTCATTGTGTCAAACAATGAGGTGTTTCATAACACCTCTCCTCTTGCAAATTCTAAGTATGATGAATCACATCAAACTAATTATACTTCACAGCAATTTTTGTTACTTTATTTTTATGCAATATGTTATCTACGTCTGCAATGTACGGTTATACACATTATAGTATATTATCCTGTTAACATTGGAAATCAATTGCAAAATATTTTAAAAACTTATGAAAATGAATATGCAAAGGTATCTATCCACACACATGTAGATATACCACTCCATTTATTCTTATTATAAGTCCAATTTAATCAAATCTCACGTACTAAGAAATGGAAGTTAAGACATTTAATGCCTTAAATTGATTATATTTTTTAAATTTGCGCTCATTTAATACTTCCTCCATGAGGAACATTTAACCGAGTCTTGCAATTTAAAATGTCGGTTAATAACAATGAATAACGGTAAAATGAGAAAGTAAGAAATAAAAAATAAGACATTCTATAAATATTTCTTATAAAAAGAAACGATGTATATGTAGCAGTTTTTTCTTATAAAAAGAAATGGAGGGAGTAATGAGTATTGAAAAATATGTTATACATTTTCTCCTACCTATATCTTTAATAAATGTAAAATCGAAAAACAGTCATTAACAACTCTCGGGCGGACTTATATTTAGAACTAAAAATTTTTGACACTGGACTTATGATAAGGACTAGAGTGGTATCTAAATGATACATATGATCCTTAATATAAGATATATTTTAATGAACAAATTGAATTATAAAATAGGTCATATATTAAGAATTAAAAAAGGTAATTAATTATACTCTTCCAAGTAAATATTAAATATTTTACCAGTTATTTGGTTTTTTTTTTCATGGAAGGACAATTTTATTTAAACACAAGTAAAAAAATAAAAATACATCTTGATATTACATGATCTTGCAATTAATAATACAAAGCACATGAACCTGATGCAAAGGAAATAATATAAACAACCTAACATCATGAAATAATTTTTTTAAAAAATAAGGAGTTAAACTGAAACTTGATGTAAACTTAAATGATGAGATGTATAATTGTATATATACTTTAGCCTAGATAATTTATTTTCTATATAAGATAAATGGAAAGAAAGATTCTGAGGGAAACTTAGAATGAAGGATCTGAGGGAAAAATATTTACCGAGAAGGACCACAAAAATTGAAATTATTTAGAAGGACTAAATACAAAAATATAAAATTAATAATACTAAACTACCTTTAAAGAAATCGTATCCATTCGCTCCCACACTCTATTTTGAAAACAAACACAAAATTCTAAGTTTCGCTAAATTAAATAATTTTTTTCTCAATTTTCATTTTTCACAACTTGTATAGATATCTATGAAAAAAATTACACATTCTTCAATTTTGTCAAAATTATAATTTTTCAATATAAACAAAAATTTTAATTTAAAATATAATATAATTATTTTAATAAAACTCAAGGTGTTTTATAATTTATTACATGTGAAACCAAAAAAATTTATACATTTATTTTTAGTTTAGAATAAATTTATGTGGGTTAAAAAATTCATTTAATGTTAATAAAATTTAAGAAAATCTAAAAAATATATTATATCCTAAAAAAATGAAATGAGTTTATTTTTTATTTTTATAAAAAGATCTTAATGGATATCAACATTGATATTTAATTATGAATGTAAGAGATAAAGTATGGGGCTTGATTAGGGACAATTTAGTTATTTTAAATTTATATTATGATATTTGGTCTTTATAAGCATGGTTTGTACAACCGGACAGATCGCCTAGGTTCAAACCGAACCGCCAACCGGCCGTGAAACCGTCCGGTTTAGGGCAAAACCGATTTGACCTGAACTCCGGGCGACCGACCAACCCGAGGTAACCCGGACGTTACAAGGGTCAATCCGGTTCCTTTTTTTTTTTTTTTTTAATATTTTAATTTTTAAAAAAGGCAATTTGATTTGATCATTTGAAGCAATATATGATTGTTTTACTACTGATCTAAAGTATTGAAATGATATATAGTACCACTCGTCCTATTTATAAGTCCCCTTTTGACCAAATCACACATACCTTAAAAGGTAGTTAGCTCAACGATTATGAGGTGAATTTTTAACTTTACCCTCATTTATGATTGGGTACCTTCAACTCTTTCTTATCTCTCTATTTTCATTGGTACAATTAATATGGACAAAATTGTCACAATCTCATTTATTTAGTCAAAGGGGATTTATAAATAGGACCAAATTTTTTTTGGTCAAAAGGGACTTATAAATAGGACCAGAGTGGTATGTGAAATTTATGTTGGTGTGATGAGAAATTAATTATTTTCCATTTTTTTATACCTCACCGGTCTAGCCCGGGTTGACTCCGGTCTGACCCACTAACCCTTAAGTCCTTAACCCAAGACCCAGGCCTGTTGATCACCGTCCGGTTTTAACCTTGCTTATAAGTAATTACAATTTTTATGGTCCTTTGTAACATCCCATTTCAAAAGCAGTATATTTTTTTTTCATCAGAGTAGAGCATCGGAGCGATTGAGTAACTGATATTTATATTCGAAATGCCGTAAGTCCGTCGACATGGTAGTGGTACGTTATACCGAGTGTTTTCAAAAGTAAATAATAAAAGAAGAAAGTCTTCAGCTGAGTCCCTATGTGTGCCGCTTGCCTTTCTCCTCGATCCTCGGTCCTCCTGACCCTGACGCTATGTTAAGAGCTAAGGTTCAATGCCCAATGAACCTCGAGTAACGGTTAACCTCATGCTCAAGTAATACAAAGATATGGATGACGATATTCATGACATTACAAAGAGAATCAATACATAAGCACACAAAGATGCAAGATTAACATATCAACAAGTACATAGCACACAAGACATGTAAAGTTACCCACGTTTGCACTAACCAAGCCACGACGGCCCATCGTGTCCTCGCCGCTAGGAAAACTCAACGGCATTACCAAGACCGTAACCCGTATAAACAAAGCCGAATGTATAAATGTGAACTAAGACAGTCTTAGACACTGTGCATGACCCAAGACAAAGTCCTGTCCATGACTCTATGAAATAGTCTATCACATATAAGCATACAATAAGCATCAGAGTTAGTGTTACAAGACGCGAACGTACCTTCGTCGACGGAAAATGATACTTTTTGACAATGGCATTTGACGACAATGTGCAACAAATGATACGTGATTACGATATCCTATAAGGATAATATCATATTATCAAGACCCGACATCATAATAGGCATTTTAGGTACAAATTACCATTTTGCCCCTAACTCTCCTAATTGGCGGAATTTCGCCAGAACTTCGTTACTTTAACTCTAATCTTCCAAAATTTTGACATATCTTCATCTCCAATATATTTTTGAAATAAATATCATATTTATCCCTAAAACATGATATCTAAACTAACTTGGAAGATTAAAGATTAATCTAGCATTTCTACTATAACTACCGAAGGAACTACCAAAGCTTAAGACTAGGGACCGAAGAACTTACCCAAAGACTTCGCTACTCCTTTTCGGAGCTCCTCCTTGCTCTCACTTCTCTCTAACCTCTCTCTAGGATTCCTTTGTGAATTGGTGAGGAATGAAGTGAAGAGGGGTTGGCTATTTATAGAGAATTTCCATGGATCTCAACCCTTGGATCCACTTTTGCATCAACGGTTAAGAAGACGAAGATGTGACCTCTTGCAAACCATTCACTCTCCTCTCTTCTCTACCACAAATTTGCCCCCACATGTCACCCCATGTCACCAACATGATGTCATCCATGTGCTTTATGAACTTCTACCGATAAAGTCCCCCCGTTCGGTGTTCTAATCGCGTAATCTTAGAAAATCTCAAAAATCCGGAACACAACCTTGAAGTTCTATTCTTCCTCTTTGGAAATATCTGAGTTAACTAAATTTTTGATCCCATTAAGGGTATTCCGTTGTCTGTTGAACATTTTCGAACGTATTGTCATTCTGCTACGTAAATTACTTCGGTAATGCTAATTTCGGACAAAAATCCACCGATTCATAATATGTCCAGTTGTTTTCTACTTAGTTCAAGGATTTCAAGTTATGATTTATTTTCCATTGGTTCTCACTTTTCTTATCTGCCCTTTGTTTTCAAAATATCTTTTCATCTGATCCCTTATTCGCCCCGCCGGTTACGGAAATGACTTCCGCTAACACCGACTTCTGGACAAAAATTCACTTGTTTGTAATATGTCCTGACCTAAGAAACTTAGTTCACGGTTTTCTAGGTAGGATTTAATTTCTATCGGTTCCCCTTTATTCTACTGGTTCTTCCATAAATATCTTAATTATATTATTATTTAATTAACAAAATATCATGATATTATTTTTGAAAAACCCACAACCCTTTTCACACTCAAATTTTGGTTTTCTCTTCCCTTTATTATTTTTATTATTATTTTAATTTATCTAAATTAGCTAGAAGCTTAATTAGAGCCTTAATCCCATGATTAGCAATCTTTTAGGATTTAGGGTTTTCATGTTCTTAATCTCACCAATTTTTCTTAATCTTTTCTAATTGATTAGCAAGCACACTTTATGCTAATATTAGCCATAAACACTTAATTAAAGGATTTTCCATAATCTACCTTAAATATTCTCTTGTTCGTGCTTAAACAATTAGCCATTAATTACTTAACTAATCACTTCCTAATTGTTGATAATTTTCTTAATTAGGATTAATCATTATCTCACAACTATTTTACTAATATTGGTATTTTATGCTCCATGTAAAATATTAAAAATCATAGGGCAATTTATGCTCCCCAAAATTATATTTAATTTTGCCTCGTTATTTTTCAAGGGAAATAATCCCAAAAATTCCTAAAATTAGAGACAACATACTTTCTAATTTTCAATAAATATTTTATTGCCTCTTGGGATTTATCATAATATTTTCGGGGCATTTCATGGCCCATAATTGCATTTAGGGATTTTGACACTTTAATCCCTTTAATTTCATTAGAAATTTCCATAGACAATAGAATAAGTATCCTACAAGGTTTTAAAACCACATATTCACCTATTTACAAATAGGTATTGTTAGTTCTATATGTGTTTTGATGATAACTGACAATTGTAAACATGTATGGATGTTTTTGGATAAACTAAATGGAGATTTAAACTTGTTGATTTCAACCCAAAAACATTCATCGTCGCCAAACTCGAGCCTAGATTTGGCAAACTCGAGTTTGCTAATCGATGAGGCAAAACTCACAAGTTTACATTTTAAACTTGAGACTACGATTTCTTAAACCTCGGTTTGTTAGTTCTCTAAGGGTTTTGATGATAACTGACAGTTGTAAACAAGATTAAGCATAGTTGTCATTTGTTGGTTTCAATATAAAACTATCAGCTTCGCCAAACTCGAGCTCGCTTTTACAAACCGGAGGTTCGTTTTTTTTAACAAAGACCAAACTTGGGATATAACACTTTAAACCTTACACCAAACCTCGGGTTTGTCTCGTGCGAACTCGAGTTCACAAATGTGAACCTCGGGTTTAGGTTTGGCCGAGAACATTCTAAGTTTAAAACTCTTTGAACTCGAGCCTATTAACTTGAACCTCGGGTTTACCTCTCCGGCGGAAGATTTTTCAAATTCTAAGAGCTTTGGGTACTCTTCACTGTTTCATTGAAAGCAAAGATTTTCAAATTTGAAAAGCTCCCAAAAGTGTTTTAGCCAAGTGAACTCGAGCTGTCTCTAGCAAACCTCGGTTTGCCTCAAGCCGAGAACTTTTAAAAAGTTTTCTCGGTTGAACAAACTCGAGCCTACACATTTAAACCTCGTGTTCATTTCAGGCCGAGAGCACTCGAGTTTTTCAAAACAAACAAACTCGAGCCCGTGTAATTAAACCTCAGGTTCATTTCAAGCCGAGAGCACTCAGTGTTTTTCAAGACAAACAAACTCGAGCCTGTGTGCTTAAACCTCAGGTTTATTTCAGACCGAGAGTATTTAAGTTTTTCAAAGACAATCGAACTCGAGCCTATCATTGTAAACTCGAGTTCACCTCTTACAAAGGGCAATGTGTTTTTCAAATTAAGAAGAACTCTAGAGTTCACGCCATGAACCTCGGGTTTGAGCTTGTATACAAAAAGCCGAGATTTTGCTAAACAAAGGTCAAACTCGAGCCTACCCACTAATGGACTCGAGTTCATACTTTTGCTTGAAGTTTCTCAAAAGGCAAAATATCGATCTCCTCTCTCGGATGATGTGAACTCGAGTTCACTATGTGCAAACTCGAGTTCAAAGCAACCCGAGAGCAAAGAAAGTTTTTATATCCCTCGAACCTCGGGTTCTATTTTGCAAACCTCCGGTTTAGAAGATTTGAACTTAAGCACCTCTACACTTTGAAGCCTCGAACTCGAGCCCGCATGAACCGAACTCGAGTTCGTGTCGCCGATATCGAAATTCAAATCCGACGATTACGCAAATCACTCTTGTTTGTTCCAATTGCTTTCATGAATCATTCACTTATGTTCCCGGATATGTTTAACAAGTTTATTTAGTGGATTTCAGTTAGCACAGATGAAATTTAATGAAGAACAAGGGAAAAAGCAAAAAGTGGTCAGAGCATTTATTGCACATCTGTGAATCAACCTCCTTTTGGCTAATTCACCTCAGCACGAATTCTCAACGTTCAAAAACACTTACTTCATCAAGTAAACTCTTCTCCAACGGCAAATCCTCGAGCTCCACCTCGATCATATTAGCACTTGGATTAGTTGGATGTTAGAGAGAGAAGATGACCGACTTAATGCTAATCACCTACAACGGTTGGATTCACCATTCAACGGTCATTTAATGTTCTCTACCTATAAATAGAGTGCATTAACTTCTTCTCAAGTTGACACAACTACTGAGAGCGAAAATTCATTGATTGCCATTTATTGTGTTCAGCTTTCATCTATATTGTATCAATCTGATACTTGCACTTCAGTGTTCATTTTATCCGCTTTCTGTGAGAGAGAGTTCTATCTCAAATCATTTATTGATTGAGATAACCACAAGTCGGGGGACTTGGTGGTTGGGTGTATTGATTACAACTTGTAAGGGGGAGTGAGTTCTAGAGAGAGAACTACTCTTGAGTACGAGTGTGTAATCGGTTTGTGAGTATAGTGGATTGAAAATCCCAAGTGTGGCTTGGGACTGGATGTAGGTCAAAGATAAGACTGAACCAGGATAATTTCCATTGAGCAAGCTTTCCTTCCCTTCCTCCTCTGTCTATCTCTCGGTTTCATTATTTCAAAACAGAGCATATTTCTAAAAGTTTTTAAAATACCCAATTCACCCCCCTCTTGGGTATATAGCTCCATTTACATTTGGTATCGAGAGCAAGGTCTTCTCTTAAGAGCTTAACAACTCGAGAAGGATCATTATGGAAGGTATCTTACGATGGAGCATCTATCAACACCACCCGGCTTCAATGGAGAGCACTACTCCTTCTGGAAGGCCAAATTCAAAGTGTTTGTTATGGCAACTGAGTATGGTCTTTGGAGAGTATTTGAAAGAGGAGATTATGAGCCATCAACCGTGGAAGATGGAGTCAGAGTTCCCAAGCTAGAAGAGGAATATGATGAGAATGACAGAAGAAACATCACTCTCAACAAAGAAGGCGGTTCGCTTCTCCAAAGTGCACCGAGTCGGCAAGAATACTTTCGTATTTGCACCTTATCATCTGCTAAGGCCATGTGGGATGCTGCTGAGATAGCTCATGAAGGAACAATGAGTAAAGCAAAAACAGTCAATACTCTTATGACCGAGTATGATCTTCTCGCGAATGAAGCATGGCGAATCCATTGGTGAGTTCCAAATGAGGTTCACTCATCTCATCAATCAACTTGCTGCGCTTGGGAAAAGAATATGACCAACCAGGTCCAAGTAAGGAAGATCTTGAATGTCCTTAACAAGGAATGGGAAGCAAAGGTCACAATTGAAAGAGGCTCGAGGAGAGTCAATGACGCGCAGCCGCTTTCTATTCGGCGCTCTCTCGAGTATGAGGCTAAACTCAAATTCAAGAAGGGACTTGATGAAGTTCATGGCAAAAACAAGGGAATTGCCCTCAAGTCTACAAGAGAAGTTAAAGATTCAGATGAGGAAAATGAAAATGTAGACGAAGATGAGGAAATAGGCATGATGGTTCGTAGATTCAAGAAATTCTACAAGAAGGACCAAGGCTTCAAGAAATTTCACAAGGGTAGCTCCAGCTATGAGGCAAAGAAGCCCGTCATCTCGCTACGAATGTCAAAAGCCTGGTCACATCAAGTCCGAATGCCCACAACCGAACAACAAAGACAAAGAAAAGAAGAAGTTCAGCAAATACAAGAAGAAAGCTTATGTCTCCGGCATTTGGGGTGACAGCTCATCTGATGAAGATGATGAGGATGAGGAAGAAAAAGCAAATATATGCCTAGTTGCTGAAGAAGAAGAGCAACGTGCTAAACTTGAAGAGGTTTGTCTTAGAGCATCAAGACCCAACAAGTGGTACATTGATAGTGGGTGCTCAAGACACATGACTGGAGATGAATCCAAATTTCTTTCAATCAAGCCAAAGGATGGTGGTAGAGTCACATTTGGAGGAGACCAATCAGAAAAAATTGCTTTGGGATTGGTGAGATAGGAAACAATGAAGGTCCTCTCATCAAAGATGTCTACCTAGTAGAAGGATTGTGTCACAATCTCCTAAGTGTGAGCCAAAGCACCGACAAGGGTAACCTAGTTATCTTTGATTCAAATGAATGCTTGATTGTTAGAAAAGATTTTGTCCCCATTGATGATTTGAAAACTAAAGCCTTATTTAGAGCACCTAGAGATGGAAACTGTTATACTCTTAACCTCTCTAGCAATGCTTCAGCTTCTGAAAATTGTTTTGTTAGTAACTTGAATGACAGTTGGCTATGGCATAAACGATTAGCTCATGTTAATATGTTTCAACTTGACAAATTGCTTTGAAAAAGGATTTGGTCATTGGTATTCCTAAATTGAATTTCAAAAATGACATAGTCTCGTGATGCTTGTCAAAAAGGAAAACAAACCAAATCTTCTTTCAAAGCAAAAAATGAGATCTCAACTAGTAGACCTCTTCAATTACTTCATATGGATCTAGTTGGACCAACTAGAGTAAAAAGTCTTGGTGGAAATCTTTACACCTTGGTCATAGTTGATGATTACTCTAGATTTGCTTGGACGATATTTTTGTCATCTAAAGATGAAACATTTGATCAGTTTGTTACCTTTGCCAAAAAGGTCCAGAACGAGAAAGGGTTTGCAATTTCGGTATATAAGGACCGATCATGGTGGCGAATTTGAAAACAACGCCTTCGGCGGTTCTCGTGACAATGTGGGGATTGATCACAACTTCTCAGCTCCAAGGACTCCTCAACAAAATGGTGTGGTTGAGAGGAAGAATAGAGTCCTCACTGAGATGGCAAGGGCAATGTTAAATGAAAACAACACTTCTCAAGTGTTTTGGGCTGATGCGATGAGTACGGCTTGCTACATCTCCAACCGAGCCTATTTGAGGAAGAAACTGAACAAGACCCCATATGAACTCTACAAGGAAAGGAAGCCAAATCTCAGCCACCTACATGTCTTCGGATGCAAGTGCTATGTGCACAACAATGGTAAAGAGAATCTTGGTAAATTCGATTCCAAAGCTGATATAGGTATCTTCATTGGTTATTCAAATAGGAGTAGAGCCTATAGAGTTTTTAATACTCGCACTCGTATTGTTGAAGAATCAATACATGTTGTTTTCTCGTGAATCCAAATCGATAAAGCCTTGGACAATGAAGAAGAAAATGTTTTCAAAAATCAATTCTTTTCGAAAACTACTCCCGCTTCTATTGAAAATCCTCAAAATGTTTTTGAGGCTGATCCCCAAAACTCTATTGAAAATCCAGATCGACTCAACCTAGAGCTTGGAAATTTATTAGAAATCATCCTTTAGACCAAGTTATAGGTGATATTAATCGGGAGTAAGAACCAGAAATAGTACTTTGAATGAAGTAACTTTTTCTGCATTTATATCTCATATAGAACCCTCTAAGATTGATGAAGCCCTTTCGGATAATGATTGGGTGATAGCAATGCAAGAGGAGTTACATCAATTTGACAAATCATGTTTGGGATTTGGTACCTAGGCCCAAAGATCATCCGGTCATTGGCACCAAATGGGTATTCAAGAACAAACGTGATGAGTCCGCAATCATTGTCCGCAACAAGGCAAGATTGGTTGCCAAAGGCTATAATCAAGAAGAAGGAATTGATTATGAAGAAACTTATGCTCCAGTGGCAAGATTGGAAGCCATAAGAGTACTTCTAGCCTTTGCATGTGTAAAAGGTTTTAAACTATATCAAATGGATGTGAAAAGTGCTTTTCTCGAATGGTTTTATACAAGAGGAAGTTTATGTAGAACAACCTCCTGGTTTTGAAAATGAACATTGTCCAGATCATGTGTATCGTCTCAAGAAGGCTCTATATGGCCTCGAAACAAGCTCCTAGAGCTTGGTATGAGCGATTAAGCAAATTCCTTCTAGATCAAGGCTTTGTTAGAGGAAAAGCGACACAACTCTTTTCATAAAGAGTAATAAGCTAAATGAAATTTTAATGGTTCAAATATATGTGGATGATATTATATTTGGTGCTTCTAATGATGCTTTGTGTGAAGAGTTTTCAAAGACTATGCGGGAGAGTTTGAGATGTCCATGATGGGAGAGCTCAACTACTTTCTTGGACTGCAAATCAAGCAAAGAAAAGATGGGATATTTATTTCCCAAACCAAATATCTGAATGATTTGTCAAGAAATTTGGGATGGACCAAGTGCAATGGTGCTGACACTCCTATGAGCTCAACTGCTTCACTAGATGCTGATGAGGAGGGCAAAGATTTCAACATCACAAAGTATAGAGGAATGATTGGATCACTTCTCTATCTTACAAAGAAAGTCGCCCGGACATCCAATTCGGTGTTGGGATGTGTGCAAGGTTCCAATCCGCTCCAAAAGAGTCCCATGTTGAACAAGTAAAGAGGATATTCAGATATCTCTCGGACACAAAGACTCTTGGACCGTGGTTTCCCAAAGGTCAACCGGAACACTTGGTGGCATACTCAGATTCGGATCATGCCGGCTACAAGACAGATAGAAAGAGCACAAGTGGCCAATGCGAATTCTTTGGCAACTCACTTGTATCTTGGTTCGCAAGAAGCAAACATCTCGTGGCCGTGTCCTCTACCGAGCAATATGTGGCTCGCTTCAAGTTGTTGTGCTCAAGTGCTATGGTTGAAGCAACAACTTGCTGACTTGGGAGTTCACTTGAAGGAAATCCCAATATTGTGTGACAACACAAGCACAATAAGCTTGGCCAAGAATCCAGTTCAACACACTCGGACCAAGCATATTGATGTGAGGCATCATTTTATAAGGGACCACGTTCGAAAAGAGATGTCAAAGTCATGTTCATCCCAACACATCTTCAACTTGCCGACATCTTCACAAAGCCATTAGCCAAGGAACCATTCAATTTCATAAGAAGAGAATTGGGAATGGTAAATCCCAATGAGCCGTAAGTTATCCCTCACCCAATGTTAGTTTAAGTTTTGATGATTGAAAATTACTAACTTAAGCATCGGAGTATCAAGATTTGTTTTATGCGATATTCATTTCTGAAAATTACGAAGAAGAGCGCAAACTCGAGCCTATCATAGACGAACTCGAGCTCGAGAAGGCCGTAAAAGAAATAAGGATCTAACTATCCACGAACTCGAGCCCATAAGTGAGCAACCTCGAGTTCATTGGCGTCGAGAAAGCATACCGACTTCAATAACATAGTTGAACTCGAGCCCGAATTAGTGCCCTCGAGCTCACGAGATACGAGAGGAACCAAGATCTCGAGATGGGCACGAACTCGAGCCCGTAAGTTTTGAACTCGAGTTCATCAATAAGGTTTAAGAGTTCTCATACACACTCTTAAAGTCCAGTTAGTGCTAGTTCATGTGAACTCGAGCCTATGTTTTCGGAGCTCGAGCTCGTCGGTCATTTATATACCGAAAACCCGAATTCTCTCTTCATTTCTCTCTCCCCCGCGATCTTAACCCTAAATCTCCCAAAATCTCCCCATCTTCTTCGACCTATCTCTGCGAAAATGGCATCCAAAACCACCCCTCTCGCAAATACTCAAGATTCCAACCGAAGAAACACTCAATCCACTTCCCTACCTCGCCGAGAACCTTCAGTGAGATTAAAAACTCGCTCGAAACGCCTTCACTATGGAGTTGACAAATCTGTTAGAGGAGTCCAAAGGGAAGGTTCAGATGACGAGTCACCCAGACCTAAGGGGGTCTCAATCCGTGAAGAACGAACCAAAAGACGCCATGATCCTGAACCAGTTCCAGGAAAAGGGAAAAGAAAGGTCACCGAACCCACCGAGTCATTCGAGCAAAATTGCAACCTCGAGGAAGCCGAAACAACACTTTGTCCCTACCACTCGGCCAAGCTAGATCTCAACAACCACAGGGCAAGCACGACGGTCCTCGTGTATCTCCAAACACTCCCGCAATTGTCGAAATTTACCATCATTCTCGAATACCTAGAGGATTCGTGAGGAACCCCGTCGCATGTCTCGTCGAAGAAGGAATCAAATTTACGAAAAATATGGTGAAAGATCCTTCGTCCCATTGTCTATGTTGATCTAGCTAAAGTAAAAGAGGATTGCAACTTAGACCTTTCTCCCTGGCTTCAACAATTCCATCCTCTCCTCTCAATACAAATCCCATATAACCCCAAATTAGTGAAAGTTTTCTACTTCTTTATGCAATCTGATAATTTACTTGATGAAGAAGGGAACCTAAAAGAGGAAAGGATTACCACCAAAGTTAGAGGCCAGAAAATCACCATTTCCCCTTCTTATCCGAACTCCATTTTACAAATTTCAAATCCCCTTCTCCCACAGACATTACGATACACTCCACAGGGCAATTCATAGACTACTTAGACCAAATGTGCCTGTTCTCGACAAACTTAACATTCGGATTTCACACCGCTTCAATGCCCCCTCGCAACCGTGCAATCTGGGGTACATTTACACTAGGAATCTCTTACAAAAGGGAGGCAACTTCACTCATTTTGCCAAGAAAGATTACCCCATTTTTGCCTCCATCTTGGACAAGCAACCCCACAATATTGGTCATTGGCTCTTTCATGAGATGTCCAAATTCGCATTCCAATCCGGCATGTCATCTCAAATTCCTTTTCCAAGTCTCGTCTCTCGTGATTCTATTCCATGAGAGAATTTGGTACTTATCGCAAATGACCCTCCGCCAAGCCCCAAGAATTTGCGCATATCCTCAACCCGATGGGGATCAATCCCGAGGAAGGATCGAACAGTCCGGGCTCCGCCTAGATCAAGAGCCGCACGATCAAGAGGCACTTATTCTCGTGCACGAAGCCCAGAGTGCTCCACCACCTTCCATGCCCTCTCGATTTCGTGTCAAGGTCCAAGAAATTGTGGAAAAGGCGCCTCGATCTTACCGAGAGAGTCGGCGTAAATTGGGAAATTGGTATCCGAGGTCAATCGCGGTCATAGCAATCTGGTTGATACTCGGAGGGCTTTAGAATTGAGCAAGAAGGTCCGAAGACTCGCTTGCCGATCATTCCACCAAGATCTCTACCCTTTTGGTCACCATGATGGATCTCGGTGGCAAGATGGACCAAATCTTACAAAATCGGTCTACGGGCAGCCTCCACATCGCCTCTGACTGCTTTCGAACCTCCCGTGCTTTCCACGCATCCAACCCCTCCTTGTTTGATGATGCCAAAGGGGGAGAAGAGGAATGAAAGAATTTTTTTTTAGTTCTTATCTCTTGTCTTATCTATTTACTTTTGAAACCCTTTTGACATGACATTGCACTCTCTCTTGTACATCTGTTTCTGGCAATATTATCTTGACTCGATCGCATTTAAACTCGCCGATAATCTCTCGCTTGTTCCACCTCCGATAAAGCTATCTTGACCGCATTTAAAGATTTAAAGTATCATTTCAAATCTTTCTTTTGATACTCTTGTTTACAAGTGTTGTCATCATCAAAAAGGGGAGAATGTTAGTTCTCTAAGGGTTTTGATGATAACGACGATTGTAAACAAGATTAAGCATAGTTGTCATTTGTTGGTTTCAATATAAAACTATCAGCTTCGCCAAACTCGAGCTGCTTTTACAAACCGGAGGTTCGTTTTTTTTTTTTTAACAAAGACCAAACTTGGGATATAACACTTTAAACCTTACACCAAACCTCAGGTTTGTCTGTGCGAACTCGAGTTCACAAATGTGAACCTCAGGTTTAGGTTTGGCCGAGAACATTCTAAGTTTAAAACTCTTTGAACTCGAGCCTATTAACTTGAACCTCAGGTTTACCTCTGGCGGGAAGATTTTTCAAATTCTAAGAGCTTTGGGTACTCTTCACTGTTTCATTGAAAGCAAAGATTTTCAAATTTGAAAAGCTCCCAAAAGTGTTTTAGCCAAGTGAACTCGAGCTCGCTCTCTAGCAAACCTCGTGTTTGCCTCAAGCCGAGAACTTTTAAAAGTTTTCTGGTTGAACAAACTCGAGCCTACACATTTAAACCTCAGTTCATTTCAGGCCGAGAGCACTCGAGTTTTTCAAAACAAACAAACTCGAGCTGTGTAATTAAACCTCGTGTTCATTTCAAGCCGAGAGCACTCGTTTTTTCAAGACAAACAAACTCGAGCCTGTGTGCTTAAACCTCAGGTTTATTTCAGACCGAGAGTATTTAAGTTTTTCAAAGACAATCGAACTCGAGCCTATCATTGTAAACTCGAGTTCACCTCTTACAAAGGGCAATGTGTTTTTCAAATTAAGAAGAACTCTAGAGTTCACGCCATGAACCTCAGGTTTGAGCTTGTATACAAAAAGCGAGATTTTGCTAAACAGTGTCAAACTCGAGCCTACCCACTAATGGACTCGAGTTCATACTTTTGCTTGAAGTTTCTCAAAAGGCAAAATATCGATCTCCTCTCTCTCGGATGATGTGAACTCGAGTTCACTATGTGCAAACTCGAGTTCAAAGCAACCCGAGAGCAAAGAAAGTTTTTATATCCCTCGAACCTCAGGTTCTATTTTGCAAACCTCCAGTTTAGAAGATTTGAACTTAAGCACCTCTACACTTTGAAGCCTCGAACTCGAGCCTGCATGAACTGAACTCGAGTTCGTGTCGCTGATACTGAAATTCAAATCTGACGATTCTGCAAATCACTCTTGTTTGTTCCAATTGCTTTCATGAATCATTCACTTATGTTCCCAGATATGTTTAACAAGTTTATTTAGTGGATTTCAGTTAGCACAGATGAAATTTAATGAAGAACAAGGGAAAAAGCAAAAAGTGGTCGAGCATTTATTGCACATCCGTGAATCAACCTCCTTTTGGCTAATTCACCTCTCGCACGAATTCTCAACGTTCAAAAACACTTACTTCATCAAGTAAACTCTTCTCCAACGGGCAAATCCTCGAGCTCCACCTCGATCATATTAGCACTTGGATTAGTTGGATGTTAGAGAGAGAAGATGACCAGACTTAATGCTAATCACCTACAACGGTTGGATTCACCATTCAACGGTCATTTAATGTTCTCTACCTATAAATAGAGTGCATTAACTTCTTCTCAAGTTGACACAACTACTGAGAGCGAAAATTCATTGATTGCCATTTATTGTGTTCAGCTTTCATCTATATTGTATCAATCTGATACTTGCACTTCATGTTCATTTTATCTCGCTTTCTGTGAGAGAGTTCTATCTCGTAAATCATTTATTGATTGAGATAACCACAAGTCGGGGACTTGGTGGTTGGGTGTATTGATTACAACTTGTAAGGGGAGTGAGTTCTAGAGAGAGAACTACTCTTGAGTACGAGTGTGTAATCGGTTTGTGAGTATAGTGGATTGAAAATCCCAAGTGTGGCTTGGGACTGGATGTAGGTCAAAGATAAGACGAACCAGGATAATTTCCATTGAGCAAGCTTTCCTTCCCTTCCTCCTCTTTGTCTATCTCTGGTTTCATTATTTCAAAACAGAGCATATTTCTAAAAGTTTTTAAAATACCCAATTCACCCCCCTCTTGGGTATATAGCTCCATTTACAAGGTTTGTTTCATAAACCTCGGTTCGGTTCTTAAACCTCGGTTCGCACCTCCGAGAAAAGTTTCAAAGAGTTTATAAATATGTAAACTCGAGTTTGTGGAGACAAACTCGAGTTTGCCTCTCAGCGGGAAGAATTTTTCAAATGAGATTTTCATAAACTTGAGATCGCTTCCATGAACCTCCGGTTTGCGTCGGGCCAAAAGTTTTCCAAAAGTTTTCTAAGCCGAGCAAACTCGAGCTTAAGTTTATGAACTCGAGTTCGTGCCTTACGAGAGCAAAATGATTTTTAACTTGAGAAAACCTCGGTTTGCACTTTGGAAACCTCCGGTTTGTGTTTTGAGAACTAAAACTGATTTTTGACATGAATAGTGTCAAACTCGAGTTCATCACTTATAGACTCGAGTTCATGTTTTATTCAAAATGTGTTTCAAACTAATTTCCCGATGGTTTGCTCGATAGGAGTCTAAACTCGAGCCTAAAATGCAAACCTCAGGTTTGGCCCTGAACAAATTTCACAAACCTCAGGTTCTCTACGCAAACCTCGGTTTGGTCCGCATGCGAAACTTCATTTTTAATGTTCAACAAACTCGAGCCTAAATATACAAACCTCGGGTTTGGTCCGCATGACGAAACTTCATTTTTAATGTTCAAAAACTCGAGCCTAAATATACAAACCTCGAGTTTGGTCCATACCGAGAGCAAAGAAACTTTTTATGTCTCGAGAACCTCGGTTCTGTTTTGCAAACCTCCAGTTTAGAAGTTCTGAACTTGAAACGCCCTTACACTTTGAAGCCTCGAACTCGAGCTGCATGAACCGAACTCGAGTTCGTGACGCCGATTCGAAATTCAAATCGACGATTAAAATCATTCTTGTTTAATCTTAATACTTTCCAGGATTATTCTCTACTATTCTTAGCTATGTTTAATGACTTTATTAGTGAATTTCAGATGGTTTAGAGAATGATTTTGAAGTGATAAAGCAAAAAGCAAAAAGTGGTTGAGAACATTAATGCTCTGATCAGAAACTTGCACAACTTTGGCTAATCCACCTGCACACGTTTGCAAAGCATTTAAGAATGTTTTCTACAACAAGAAACTGCATCTCCAACGGATTAATTCGCAGAAGGTCAACACAGATTACTTGGCCAGCTGGTTTAAGAGAATATTAGAGAGAGAAAGTGCCTAAGCCACCTCCTAACACTGGGAGAACTTCTCCAACGGATCTATTTGAAAGGCAACGGTCATTTAATGATCTCTGAGTATAAATAGAGTTGCATTCAAGCCTTTCCAATAGACACACCTGCTCTTTGAAGATGAAAATCATCCAAGTCTCATATTTATTTCTTCGTTTTATCGTGTAGTATCTTGAGATACATTGAGCTTCGAGGATTATCATTATCTACTCTTAGAGAGAGTTTATGTCTCATGTATATCATTCATTGTAACAATCTCAAGTCGGTGACTTGGGGATTGGGAAAATCGAGTACAACTTGTAAAGGGGAGTGTGTCCTAGGTTGAGGAGCATCCTTCGTTTACTGAGTGGGTATCGATTGTAATCGAGTACAACTTGTAAGGGGAGTTAGTCCTAGGGAGAGGATAACTCTTGAGTACGAGTGTGTATCGATTGTTTACAATTACGGCTTGTAAGGGGGAGTGAGTCCTAGGGAGAGGATCATCCCGAGTACGAGTGTGTAATTGTAATTGAGTGATAGTGGAAAATCCCAGTGTTTCGGGATCGGACGTAGGTCAAAGAGTTGGACCGAACCAGTATAAATCCTTGTGTCCAGCTTCTTCTTCCCTCACTCTGTTTACCTCTGTTTTTATAGCTTCAAAACAGAGCATTTTCTGAAAAGTTTTAAAATACCCAATTCACCCCCCCTCTTGGGTATATAGCTCCACTTACAGGTATTATTTGCTAAAATATAGCATTCCAGATAGATAATTATCCGGGTATTACATCCTTCTCATTATATATCTTTTTCTCCAAGTCCTTTGTAACGTCCTTCAAATTTACTTAACATAATGACTATTAAGGGTTGATTAACTACTGAGTAATGTTTCATCGCTTGCCAAAATATGCAAAATAAATCAGAGTATGCAAAATGAGCCCTAACGTGGCAATATACAATCATCCAACGTATACCGAAGATGGAAGCACTACTGTCAGAAGGAGTAGTCTAAGCTTCCGAAGTTTTCCCTAATGGACCCGGATGGGAACTATCACCTCGAAAAAAATGTGGTAACCATCAATCCAACTCATTACGAATACTAATATGTGCTAGTGAGGTGCCATGTGGAACAATTTATACAACAAAGTATTTTAGAAAAATAATATATATAATTTGACAATATCCACATCACAAAATTTCATATCGAAAAATATGTATCACATTTTTCATCAACACAATTCCCAAGATACCTCTCATCAATCCAACCGAACCGCCTTATTTCCTCCGACTAGACCCATGGGCTAAGTTACATCCATATTACCGGTTACTCAAAAGCTCACCGGTCATGTGATGAGGACCGGCCAAAATCCTCGAGATCACATGTCCTGGACCATGGGTCTTTCCCCTCATTGAACTAGCGGGGTGTTGTACGCCTATATTGAATGAGTGGGCCGGTCCCTCATTGAATAGGTGGGACAATATAAAGCCAATCATCATGCATCAATGGAGGCCTCACCACGTGGTGGAATATATTACTTCATTTCCTCCCAATTCAACCCTTCCCCTAATTATCATAGTAAATATCATAATATCAAAACTCTCAATTCTTATATATAAATAAATAAATATGTATAAATTCATAATTTAAATCATAAGGTTTCGCAAGGCAATTTATATTAAAAATATTCATAGTGATTTCACAAAATACTCACAAACAACATATCAATACACATAACAAGTAGAAAGTGGTTACCTCTCACCGAAGCTAACTATTATCACACTGCTCCTAATTCAAGAGCTCAAACACACGCCAAAAATCAATCTACCACAACCAATTTACTAACCATTAATAATCCTTCTAAAACTCTACATAATAAAATTATAACTTATAATTTCATAAAATTAAAATATACAAATTTTAATAATAAATTTATTTAAAATGCTTGAAGTGGGCACACTATGACGGAACTGAAAAAATCAATGAGACCATTGTAACTATTAATTCTCCTTTCGATTTGTTATTAATAAATAATATCCTTATTTATTGTTTATTCCTCATTTAATAATAATAATTTTTATTACTATTTATTTTATTATTATTATTATTTTACTATTTATTATTATTTCTTCTACAATTATTTTAAACTATTAGAGGCTATCCTAACTCTTTAAACTAGGAATTTAATAAATATGAACACCATGAAAATATGCTTCATACTCATAAACTATATTTTCCCACATATAAGATACATACTTAAAACCTCATCTGTATCCAACCATCTATTTCAACGTAAACATCAAGACAACTTTTGGTCAATTGTTTTTATTATTATCTTTTCCCCCTTTACACTAATACATATAAGACAAACACTATGACTCTGCCCTTTTTCTTAATTATGACTACATGCATTTTTATATATATATAACAATCATTACCCCTTTTTCTTATACAACAAACGAAACATATAAAACAATCACTAAATCCTTTCCTATTCTCCATATGCAGTAGCGTATATATATGTATGTGTGTGCGTACACTGTTCTCCCCCCTCCTCTTTTATCTCGTACAACGCTAACACATATATATTTATAATATAATAGCATCGGCTTCCTCTTTATTTTCTCAAAACATATACTTATCAGCAAAATAGATTACTGATAGACATATATGTATATAGAAATAAGTTTTGATCTCCCTCACCATGCAAATATATATATTTGTATGACCAGCTACACACACACACACACACACACACACACACACAAAAGCAAGGTTTCAACTTGGTTTCATATGAGCTTAAGCAAGTCTTTAAACTTGGTTCTAGATGCAGCAACGTTTCAGACAAGAAGGAAATCTGATATATATATACGACAAAATTTTGTTTTTGTTTTTCTTCTCTTTCCATATGCAGCAAGCTTCCTTTTTTTTTTCAGTTTTGCAAAAACAGAAACTTGATAGACCTAAAGAAAACTCCAACGTCGACATGCATACAACACCATTAAACGTCTTATTTTATTTTCTATTAATTCATGTAACTTCAAGACATATTCTGAAAATTTCATACGTAAGATAGATGCTAAAACCTCCTTTGTTTCAGGTCCTTTAAACAGAACATGCAGAAACGAAACTCGTCACGTAAGTTTCATATGCCGAAAGCCAAACGTTCAACAACTACAAGAAAGAGGCTTACCTTGTTCTCAATTCTCAGTCTCGTTAGGTGATCACGCTGCCCCTATCTTTCTCGGCTTTACTTCGGGCTCTCTCTCTCTCTCTCTTTCTCTCTCTCTCTCTCTCTCTGAGGCTCTGTTTCAATCTTCCTCTCACTCTCACACTTAGTTAGGGATGAATGAGAGCCAAGGCAACACCTTAAATAAACTTAAGTGTCCAGTCCAAAAGGAAATGCCCAAGGGTCTTTCATGTTGCGCTCGAAAAACATGGGAGAGGTCTGATCGCTGACAGGTGAGTATGGCTTGCTGCGCGAAAAAGTCGCTGATAAAGTCTTCTTTTCTGTGTTTACGGTGCTATGATCTCGGTGGCGTGATCTGGTTTATGCGTTTGACTCTGCTCGCTTAGCATGTTTTGGCGGAAAGAAATCGAGAGAGCATATTTGCTTCTACCGCTTTGCGTTTTGGGTGTAATTGAAGTCAAATGGGATGGGTTTACGTCTGTCGGGCTTGGAGAATGGGAATTGGGTTGAATAAGTTATATCCATCTGCCATCCGGGTCGAAAGAAACAAATCGAATTGGGTTGTGTTTGTGTGAGTGTAAGGTGTTGATTTAATGGATATTGTTTGGTCGAGAATTAGAAGGCGAAATGGTCCTGGCTTTGGTCATTTAAATATGGGCCTAAAGTTATATAGCTTTGAGGCAATCCATTGGACAATAGGTGTAGAGGTGATTTGCACATACAATATAAAAATAATGGAAAATAAGGGAATAAGTGTTAAAAATAAATTCTTAATTGATTTCTTTAGGCCACAATCATATTATCTCCAAAATATTTAGGCCAAAAATTATCCTCAACTATTTACCCTTAATTTACAGGAAAATATGTCTTAAATTCCAATAAGTTACTTTTTAAAATAATTAAGGTTCAATTTTCCATAATCAAACCCATATCATATTTTAATTCCCAAAATCCGAAATTTGGGATGTTACATCCTTCATTATAATTTTCCACCAAAAAAAAAAAAAAAAAAAAAAGTCAAACTGGCAAAGAAAGAAAGGGAAAGCATTCATAAGTTTAATGATGTATTCCCAAACACCTCTCATTTTTTGTGGGTTTTTTTTTATTAATTAATGATACTAAATTATTAGTTTTTTAAAAATGTATTAAATTCTTAAAGTGAAATAATAAATGTGTATATATAATTTATCTTTTTATTTATATGATACTTTGTGATTTCTTTATAATTTTCATTTTTAAGCTATTGTAATTTGCATTTTTCACTTCAGATTCTAACCTCTTCAGTAAGTCTATAATATTTAAGACTTTGGCTTTGTTCCTTAAAGCTAGTCTTAACTACCATCGATGGTAGACCCGAAATTTTAATGACGGGGAACAAAAATAAAAAAGACTATCCCCTCCAATCTCTAATTATATGACAAAGTTTGTTGTGCAAACTAGAGGTAGTATATCATAAATTGTTTTTATATTTGTTATTTTTAAAAAATTAATTTAACTAACTTTAAACTAATATATATAATCTAATGATATATATAATGGATATATATTTTAGAAAAATTATCTCACTTTTATTAAAATAATCTATTTTATTTTATTTTCTAAGCTTTATCTCTTACTTGGGACTATTTCATTGGAGAGACATGAAATGAAAGATGATGGATTAATCGATGTTAAATAAGATATGTAATACCCTAAAATTTCTACTTAGCTTGACCACTATATTCGATAGTATATTAAGAGAAGTTTGGCCTATTCTACAATGTCTCAATGGGGTTATATGATGTTAGCTCTAGGTATGGGCTCTTATCGAGCCGCTTTATTTCATTTGATTACTCATGCTTATTCAAATGTGATGACTTCCTATTTTTGATTGATTTGAGATATATTTTGATATATTCTAGGAGTCATCAATGCTAAATTAAAGAGATTTTAGTATGATTTTAAGAGATATCAATTTGGATGCATCAATTATGGGATTTCAATTTAAAATAAAAGTCTCTGGAGTTTAGGAAATAAATCATAATAATGAGAGGTTTTGAATAAATTCAGTTTTTATTATTATTACTACCATATAATTTCCTTTTCCTTTTCATTGGCTAAGGATCAGCATGATTTTGCTTCACCGATTCAACGCGTTGGACCATGTAATTGATTAGATTTTGCACCTTTGGCATTCAATGGAATTGGGGCCCACAAATAGGTGAAAAAGGAAAACCTAATACTAAGAGTGGAGGTGCAGCATAATGGGTAGAATTGAATATAAAAGAGGAGCACTATTCAACGATCGGGGGAGTGCGCTGAAAAAAAAAAGGAGACGGAGAGAACAATTTTTGGAGGCAGAGAACAAGACGCACGGCACAAGAAGAAGAGCAAGGACGCGCTGCACAGCTTGAGGAATTGGAGGAGAGTTGCAGTACACGTTGAGAAGGCTCCACAGTTTTGTGATCTTGTCCTTCTTCTTCTTCTTCTTCTTCTTCTCTTCATGCTTGGGATTTGAATTTCTTATTTTTGTAATGGATTTTCTTATAGCCATGTGTGGCTAATTTTCTTTCGACCTAGAGTACTATGAACTTGTTTGAGACTTAGAGATTGTTCCCACTCATTAGTTTTGCTTAATTTTAATCATTTATTTAATCTTGTTTTTATTATTTATTGCTTAGTGATTGGCCACCGTTAAGCATGTTTTGGGGATTTATGATTGAACTTGACGAAGGGAATCCTAAATTGACCTTGGATTAAATAATGTGGAATTAGGTTTAAATTTAACGTGAAGTTAGGTTTTAATCTAATTTGCGTCTAGGATAGACATATACCTAGAAGCTCCGCATAATAAAATTAGAGTGAGCCCGATTTGAATTGCATCTTAATTAATTATGTGAGACATTGCATGATTATTTGAGGTAGGTGTATAAGTGGACCGACAGGCACTTATAAACATTAATACTCTAGATTAACTGATGAAGTTAAGTTAGAACTAATTTTGTGGGAATAAAATCTAAGAAACAAACAAGGGATTAGTATCTCTAGGTTGTCCTCCTTGATATTTGAATTCTCTCTCTCTCTGAAAGTGCTTGTTGTTATTAAATTCTTTTGTTTTACTGTTATTGAAAGCAATTTTGATTTTCTCAACTTAAACGAGAAAAGGAAATTTGACACCTAATCACTAGTTTGACTGAGTCCTCGTGGGAACGATACTTTATTTATCACTCTATTACTTGATACGGCCCGTACACTTGCGGAGTCTAAAGGTTATAAGGTTTTTCCCTATCAAGTTTTTGGCGCTGTTGCCGGGGACTCAAGGCAATTAGTAATTAGTATTAGAAGTCCTTTAGTAGTTTTAGTTTGAGTATTTTTTTTTTTAAAAAAAATCAATTTGATTTGATTTTTTTTTTTTTTGTGCTTTTGGTGTTAGTTTGATACTTTGAGATTTATTTGGTTTTGCGGTACCTTGGTACATGACCGGTAGACCCAAAGCTACTAAAACACCACGAAAAACAAGAAATATCCAAGAGCTTTTGGAAGCTACAACACCTCATATTCAAGAGGAAGAAGCGGACTGACGACACCGAAGAAATGGCTCGGGATGAAAATGATCATTTGTGTATCAACGATTTTCTGGGAAGACAATCTCAAGGGTATCAATTAGGAATCAGAGTGCCTGAATTTCAAGCCAACAATTTCGAAATCAAGCAGACTATGCTTAAGATGCTTGAACTCTAGGGTCAGTATGCAGGAAATGATTCAGAAGATCCTAATCGACATCTGCTACAGTTTCTTGATGTTTGCAGCTCATTCAAGCAAAATGGAGTACCTAATGATGTGATTCGCCTTCGGCTTTTTCCTTACTCTCTACAAGGGAAAGCTAAAGAATGGCTCAACAACTTGGCAGAGGGCAGCATAACCTCGTGGGAGACACTAGAAGAAAAGTTCAGATCAAGATTTTTTCCTCATAACAAGATTGTGGATGCACAAGCCGCTCTTACTAATTTCTGTCAACAATTCAGTGAACATCTGTATGAGGCATGGGAGAGGTTCAAGTTGCTTGTCAAGCGAGCCCCGGTCACAATCTAGAGAGATGGGTCTTGCTTCAAATATTCGTTACTCGGTTGGCTCCCGAATCTAAATCGAATTAAATGTTTGTCACTAATGGGGGAATTACAAAGCAACCGGTAAATCATATCCGGAAATGCCTAGATGACTTATCCACGGACTTTCTACGAACAACAATGACGAAGGCTGGTGAAGTCGGTTGATAAAGTTAGTGAAGACCCTTCTTCACCGCTGATGGCAATGTTACATACAATCAACAAGAAGGTTGATCACTTAAAAGCTCAAGCCAACCGATCTAATGGTAGACATGTGGGGGTAAATGCTGTTCATGCCCCTTGTGATTACTGTGGAGATGGCCATGATAATGGACAATGCCTTATATCTCAATAAATGGAACCGGAACTATGCGGGTAACTACCGTGGCAACAACCGAACAATCCCTACTCAAACACCTATAATTCGGGTGGCGAAAAAATCCCAACTTCTCTTGGAAATATGGGGAGACTCTTAATGAAGCATCAAGTTCGATACGAAACAAGTGTCACCTCCTGGCTTTCATCAATTGGAAAGGGAAGTCGTTCCTACCCAAGAACCTAAATCTGATCTACAAGCAGTGATATCTCAGCTTGCAAGTTTTCAACTAAAGAGCGCTCAAGATCAAGCTACTACTAACGCCACTGTTGCCGGGATGGCCTCAGCCATCAAGGATACTCACGCCACTGTTGCAGGAATGACCTCATCTATCAAGGATCTTCAGATACACATGGGACAACTTGCAAATGCTGTGAATGTTTTACAGCAGAGAGAATTGCCAAGTAATACTGTGCCTAATCCTCGTAGAGATGGGAGAGAGGAATGCAAAGCCCTCACATTGAGAAGTGGAAAGGAATTACCTGAGATTCCACAACCAATGAAGAAACCTCCAGCTTCTAATGATCAAACAAATCCTACAGTCACTATAGAGGATAATGAAGAGGTCGCACAGACGGTGAATGAAAAATTCAATGAAGAGAAAGTTGAGGTTGAGTCTAAACAGGGTGAAGTGAAAAAGAAGGCAAACCAAGAGAATCTTAAATGGGTACCGCCTTTACCATTTCCTCAGAGATTTCGAGAAGAAGGCTTTAGATGAGCAATACAAGAAGTTTTTGGGGATTTTCAAGCAACTACACATTAACATCCCTATCCTTGAGGCGTTAGAGCGGATGCCTCAATATGTGAAGTTTTTAAAGGAGATGTTGAGTAAGAAGAGGAGGTTTGGTGACTATGAAACCGTGGCCTTAACGAAGAGTGTAGTGCTATTCTTCTCAACAAGCTACCCCTTAAACAAAGATCCGGGCAGTTTTTCCATACCTTGCATAATTGGAGAAAAGTTTCGGGGAAGAGCATTATGTGATCTAGGATCAAGTGTTAACTTGATGCCACTATCTGTGTTCGAAAATTGCAAGCTGGGTGAAGCTCAACCAACTTCGTGACACTTGACTAACGATCGAAGTTTAGCTTTTCCAAAGGGTATCATTGAAGATGTTTTGGTTAAAGTTGACAAGTTTATTTTCCCTGCTGACTTTATTGTCTTGGACTCGTGATGAAGATAGAGATCTACTTGCTCATTGTGGGAAGACCTTTTCTTGCTACACTCGAACACGATTGATGTTGAAAAGGGAGAGATCAAGTTGAGGGTAAATGATGAAGAAGTTGTATTCAATATGAACAAGGCATTGAAGTATCCTAGGGATGTTACGATTGCTTCGGGGTTGACATGTTTGATGAGGTTATTCAAGAGACTTTAGAGTCCTTTTCTATAAAAGAACCGCTAGCTGCTGTTTTACTTGGGACAAATGAGATTGAAGAAGGGAATATAGTTGAATGTAAGAAGCTACTTGAAGTCTCTCCTTGTTACAATAAACCATTACAGCGGTTTGAGTTGTTAAAGATTGAATCAAGGCAAACTACTTCTTTGAAGCCTTCTATTGAACACGCACCAATCCTAGAACTGAAACCCCTACCACCACATCTTCAATATGCATATCTGGGTGAATCTGAGACACTACCCATTATCATTTCTTCCACCTTATCTGAAGATCAAAAAGAACGGTTGCTGAAAGTGATCAGGGGCCACAAAGGCGCTTTAGGGTGGACAATTGCAGACATAAAAGGTATAAGCCCATCAATTGTAATGCACAAGATACTCTTGGAAGATGATCACAAGAAATCTATCCAGAATCAGAGAAGACTAAATCCTATGATGAAAGAAGTGGTCAAGAAGGAAATTATTAAATGGTTAGATCTTTGGGATCATTTACCCTATTTCTGATAGCGCATGGGTTAGCCCAAGACAATGTGTTCCAAAAAAGGGGCATGACGGTGATTACTAATGAGCAAGATGAACTTATCCCTACTCGCACGATTCTTGTTGGCGTATTTGCATGGATTACGAAAAGTTGAATGATGCTACTAGGAAAGATCATTTCCCACTCCCTTTTATTGACCAGATGTTGGACCGATTGGCTGGTAAAGAATTCTTCTGTTTCTTGGATGGGTATTCAGGGTATAATCAAATTGTGGTTTCTCCCGAAGATCAAGAAAAGACAACATTTACCTGTCCTTATGGCACTTTTGCCTTTAGAAGAATGCCATTTGGTTTATGCAATGCTCTGCGCCACTTTTCGTAGATGTATGATGAGTATATTCTCTGATATGATAGAAGAGATAATGGAAGTATTCATGGATGATTTCTCGGTATTTGGAGAGTCATTTGAAGAGTGCTTGATCAATCTAGAAAAGGTGTTAAAATGATGTGAGGAGACAAACTTAGTGCTCAACTTTGGGAGAAGTGTCATTTCATGGTGACCAAGGCATAGTTTTGGGTCATAAAGTTTCTAAAAATGGTTTAGAGGTTGACAGAGCCAAGATTTCTGTGATTGAGCAGCTTCCTCCTCCTTCTAATGTCAAAGCCGTGAGAAGCTTCTTAGGCCATGCTGGTTTCTATCGTCGATTCATTAAAGATTTTTCCAAGATTTCAAAGCCCCTCTCACAGTTGCTAGAGAAAGATACTCCTTTTCAGTTTAATGAGGAGTGTATGAAGGCTTTTGAAGAACTGAAGAGAAGATTGACTTCAGCTCCTATCATTGTAGCTCTTGATTGGTCACTACCTTTTGAAGTAATGTGTGATGCGAGTGACTATGCTATTGGAGCTGTGTTGGGATAGAGGCGTGTGAAGATTTTCCATCCTATCTACTATGCAAGCAGGACCTTAATAGCAGCTCAGGTAAATTACTCTACCACTGAAAAAGAAATGCTTGCTGTAGTGTTTGCTTTTGAAAAGTTTAGGGTATATTTGATGGGTGCTAAGGTTATAGTTCACACTGATCATGCTGCCATTAAATACTTGTTAGGGAAGAAAGAGTCTAAACCTAGATTGATTAGATGGGTACTGTTGCTACAAGAATTTGATGTGCATATAGTTGATAGGAAAGGAATTAAAAATCAAGTTGCTGATCATTTGTCTAGAACCGTGAACTCTTGATCATGTGAGTGATTTGTTGGTGAATGAATGTTTTCCCGATAAGCAATTGTTTCTTTGTAAGTAGTTGTGGTTTGCCATGGTATCTTGATATTGTGAATTATCTTGTGTGTGAAGTATTACCTCCTGATTTGAATTTTTACCAAAGAAAGAAGTTTTTGCATGATGTTGCCTACTATATTTGGGAAGAACCATTTCTTTTTAAGAGATGTGCTGATTTGATTATTAGAAAATGTGTGCCTGAGGTAGACAAGAGGAAATTTTGAATGCTTGTCATGCATCTGCATATGGGGGGCATTATGGAGGGCAAAGAACTGCATCTAAGGTCCTTGAATCTGGTTTTTATTGGCCTACTTTGTTTAAAGATACTCACCAATTTGTTACCAAGTGTGATAGATTTCAAAGAACAGGTAATATTTCTAAGAGACATGAGATGCCTCAATCTGGAATCTTTGAGGTTGAGCTGTTCGATGTCTGGGGGATGGATTTCATGGGTCCTTTCCCATCTTCAAGAGGAAACAAATACATCCTTGTTGCTGTGGAATATGTGAGTAAATGGGCTAAAGCTATGGCTTGCCAAGCTAATGATGCTAACGCAGTGGTTCGATTCTTGAAGAAGTATATCTTGACAAGATTTGGCACCCCCAGAGCAATCATTACTGATGAAGGGACCCACTTCAACAACAATAATTTCAAGGCTCTCTTGGGAAAATATAGAGTGCACCACCGGATGTCACTTGCATACCATCCACAAACTAATGGTTTGTGTGAGTTGACTAACAGGGAAATTAAGAGGATCCTTGAGAAGACTGTGGGCCCAACTAGAAAGGATTGGTCTGACAAGCTTGATGATGCTTTATGGGCTTATAAGACAGCTTTTCGTACTCCAATTGGCATGTCACCATACTGTTTGGTTTTTGGAAAAGCGTGCCATTTACCACTTGAATTGGAGTATAAAGCATGGTGGGCAATCAAGAAGCTAAATATGGATCACAAGCAAGCGGGATCAAAAAGGTCATTGAACCGAATGAGTTGGAAGAATTCAGACTTCAAGCATATGATAGTGCACGATTGTATAAAGAAAGAACAAAGAAATGGCGTGACGTCATATCTTGAAGCGATCTTTTGAACCCGGGCAGTTGGTGCTTCTCTTCAATTCAAGACGCATTTATTTCTGGGAAGCTTAAATCAAGGTGGTCTGTCCTTTCACAAGTGGTTTCGGTGTCATCAAAACGTGCAATTGAAGTTCAAGATGAGAAAATAGGAGATTGCTTTAAGGTGAATGGGCAAAGACTGAAGCATTACCATGGTGGTGAAGTGAATCGGCAAACAACGGTTCACCGCTTGTCATCACCCACTTAGATTGTTGGTATAGTCAGGCTAAGGACTTTAAACCAAGCACTTCTTGGGAGGCAACCCAAGGTATGATTTGATGCTTTATTTGATTTTGTAGGATTGTTGATGACCCTTGATGATGTGTTCTACTTTGGTGGCAAGGATTGAAAGCGCAAGTCACGAGACAAATAGGGAGTTTCCTTCTACTTTTCTTTGATTTGTTTTATCTGCTTGCTGATGATATATTGCTTGGGAATGAGTGCTCCTCTTAGTTAGATATGCATGTGATGGCTGATTGTGATAACTATTGAGTGACTGCTAGCACTTGAGCTGTTCCACTGGTGGAAATCTAAAATCTTTGAAATTGGTGTTACCCTTACACTTCACATGTGGTTGCTCTTCACTTCCATTACTTGTTGTTACTTGTTCACATTGAGGACAATGTGACATTTAAGTGTGGGGGTGAGAGTATCCTTGATTTTAACTTACTGTGTCCTCAATTTTGAAGTGAATTTGATTGGGAATTGATTCTATGTTCTTTGAATGTTAGTAAAGAGGTAAAGATTTGGTTTGGGTATTTTACTTTAGAATGTCAAGGAACCTGTGAGGAATTTGAGCCCAAATATTCATTCTTTTAAGAGAGGGTACACTTATTGTGATTTTGTCTCTAGAACTTGTTCTCGAATCTCTTTAAAAAAAAAAAAAAAAAAAAAATCCTTTACATACATAAAGATGTTTAGGCATTCTTTTTTATTGGTTACTCTAGTGAGTGCTAAGTGAAAAAAAAAACAGAAGAAGAAGATTGAAGGGGTTGAAAAAAGGAAAAAAAAAAGGGAAAACACATGCACACAACTCCAATGACGTCTCTAGACCTTACTTAGTAACCGGGGGCACTTCATCACCAATGTTGGCACTCGCGTCAAACGGTAAAGTCAAAGAGAGTTATGAGTTAGGCTAAAAGCCTCTTGAGGTGCCTGTTGGAATAACTGAGTAACCAGTGCTGCATCACCCATGTGTAGGGTCGCGTCAAAAGGGGACCTACAACGGCTTAAGGAAAAAAAAAGGAAAGAAAAAAAAAATCCCTTCATTCTTCATATTACGTATTGAGCTACTTGGCACTAACTAAAGTATTTATCTATTGTTAAAGTCCTCTTGATTCGTGTATGTAAGGGAATAATTCAATGGAGAATAAGATGAGGAACAAGCGTATGGTAGATCAGTTGCAATATGTGGAATTGAGTGAGACACAAGCCCTAGAATATCTTGAGAAATGAGTGTAAACACCTGACTTGTGAGAGACATTCTATTGTGATTTATCTTTGCCAGATTAATTACCTTGATACTTGCACTTTTGGAAGGTGAAAAGATTTCTAAGAAAGTTGTGGGAATAAAATTAGTTCTAACTTAACTTCATCAGTTAATCTAGAGTATTAATGTTTATAAGTGCCCATCGGTCCACTTATACACCTACCTCAAATAATCATGCAATGTCTCACATAATTAATTAAGATGCAATTCAAATCGGGCTCACTCTAATTTTATTATGCGGAGCTTCTAGGTATATGTCTATCCTAGACGCAAATTAGATTAAAATCTAACTTCACGTTAAATTTAAACCTAATTCCACATTATTTAATCCAAGGTCAATTTAGGATTCCCTTCGTCAAGTTCAATCATAAATCCCCAAAACATGCTTAACGGTGGCCAATCACTAAGCAATAAATAATAAAAACAAGATTAAATAAACTGATTAAAATTAAGCAAAACTAATGAGTGGGAACAATCTCTAAGTCTCAAACAAGTTCATAGTACTCTAGGTCGAAAAGAAAATTAGCCACACATGGCTATAAGAAAATCCATTACAAAAATAAGAAATTCAAATCCCAATGAAGAGAAGAAGAAGAAGAAGAAGGACAAGATCACAAAGCGTGGAGCCTTCTCAACGTGTCTTTAACTCTCCTCCAATTCCTCAAGGCTGTGCAGCGCGTCCTTGCTCTTCTTCTTGTGCCGTGCGTCTTGTTCTCTGCCTCCAAAATTGTTCTCTCCGTCTCCTTCTTTTTTTTTTTTTTTTTTTTTCAGCGCACTCCCCGATCGTTGAATAGTGCTCCTCTTTTATATTCAATTCTGCCCATTATGCTGCACCTCCACTCTTAGTATTAGGTTTTCCTTTTTCACCTATTTGTGGGCCCCAATTCCATTGAATGCCAAAGGTGCAAAATCTAATCAATTACATGGTCCAACGCGTTGAATCAGTGAAGCAAAATCATGCTGATCCTTAGCCAATGAAAAGGAAAAGGAAATTATATGGTAGTAATAATAATAAAAACTGAATTTATTCAAAACCTCTCATTATTATGATTTATTTCCTAAACTCCAGAGACTTTTATTTTAAATTGAAATCCCATAATTGATGCATCCAAATTGATATCCCTTAAAATTATACTAAAATCTCTTTAATTTAGTATTGATGACTCCCCGAATATATCAAAATATATCTCAAATCAATCAAAAATAGGAAGTCATCAAAAAGCATTGTTGTTTTTAGGATCCGGATCCATAATTCATTCAATGGAAGCTATTGTTGGATATTCTCCAGATAAAAGTCAAAATATGGTTCTTATGGGTGGTTTAACAAAAACATGTGCCAATTACAAAACTGCTTTTTTTAGTGGGTACACTTACTCTTTGTGGTATTCTACCCTTTGCTTGTAAATACTCATTGAAAATAGGTGAATATGTGGTCTCAAAATTTTGTAGCTTATTTAATTTAATTTAGGGAATTTTCTCCTAGAATTAAATAAAACAAAGACCCAAATTTTCTAAGTTCATGTAGGGATCATAAAATACCCTAAAAAATTATCGATTACAACATAATTCTTATTTGATTATAAAGAGCCATAAAATGTTATAAAAATACCTAAAGCAATTAAAGGGAATTACCAACAATTAAAGGACAATTAAATTTACAATGATTAATTTAAATATATTAATTTTCATAAATACAATTAGGGATATTTTGACTTAACTAAAAATCAAGAACCAATAAGGGTTGTTCAATATTAGCATTATGTGAATTATTAATGATCATAATTAATCTAAGAACCTATCTTTGACAATTACACCTAATAACATCTAGAACACTTCACTAAGGAGTTTAATTAGGATTAAACTATAATCCCCTAGAGATAATTATGGGGGGTGAAATTCATAATAATAAAAGAGCAAAAGATTAAACAAAATATGAGATAAGAGCACATGTGATATAAGATAAAAATATACAATAGTAAGTAGGATTTTTCTACACAAATGAAGAGTCAAGATTTAATCTCATAAAGCTAAAACTAATGGCCTAAATTAACTACATGAATAAAGCTTAATCCATGAGAAAAGGTTTTGACCAATGAGAGGCTTAAGAAGGTAATTATAAGACATGAAGGAAAAAAAAAAAAAAACAAGAGGCAAGGAGGGGGGCCACGGTTTGCATAGCTTGTGGAAGAGGGAAGAGTTATAAAATCTAGATATTAGTTAGATTAAAGAACATGTTGATTTAACAAGTCAAAAATGGAAGAAGATAAGAGTACTTGCCATTAAGTTTCTTAATGGCTTTGGAAGAGGATATGGTACTTTGGCTAAAACATTGATGAAGGAGAGAGGGGAGAGTTGTGTTGTGTGTGTGTGTGTGTGTTGTGAGCCTAGTATAGGAGAGAGAAAAGTGTGTAATTAATTGAGTTGTGAGTTAAAAACCATTGGGATTAATCCAAGACACAAGTAAATGAGAATCTATACAAAATAAATTGTATCTTGAGATACGTTAATCATAGATCAAATATAAGGATTTATTATGAACAAGCATATTTTAAGTTTGGAATAGGTTATCTCCAAAATCTTTTCTTCAATTTTTGGAATTAAATTTAAAATGATAAAAAGGAAATTTGAGACTTCTAATTAAGCCATAAAGCTCAAAGTCAAGAAGCTAATTAAAGAGACTTGAATAAACTTCAAATTAAATCCTAAATGCATTTTTGTTTAGTTGATAACCAACTACCATTTTCATCTAGTTACAAAGACACCTAAAGTAACTAATAGTTGAAGCATAAAATTGGAGAATCAAGGGGGAAGGGGAGACGAATTTCCTAGCTTGAATAAGGGGTAGGATGTTTGTTTAATATATAAATTAACACACATGCTAATTCAACATTTATTGAGGGAACAAATTGGAGAGATGATTGTGTACTTAAGGGAAGGTGAATTAATGGAAAATGGAAGAGGATAGGGGGAGAGAGAGAGGGGGAGGTCAGTTGGAAGGAGTGAATGGTGAGGATCGGATTAGAGAGTTCAATTTAACCTAAATCCTATGGTTGAAAATGAGGAAGAGGAAGTTCAAAGAAATTACAAGAGTGCCATGACAAATTACTATAAATAGGGGCATTGGACTTCATAAATTTTCACACCAAAACCAACCCAAGAGGTGGTCTTCTAAAGAGAGTAGAGAGAAGTGAGAGCTAGTGGGAAGCAAGAAGGAGGAAGCTCTTCAAGGGTAAGTTTTCTAGTTCTTGAGTTTTAAGCTTTAAGTTCTTGTAGTTCTTAATAGAAATGTTAGTTTGATCTTTAATCTTCCAATATAGTTTAATTTTCATGTTTTTATGGTTAAATATGTCTTTATTTCAAAAATATGATGAAAAATATTATGGAGCAAAATTCTTGGAAGTTATAGATCAAAGTAGCGAAATTCAGCAAAATTTACGGTTAGGCATTTTCGAAAGTAAGTTACAAATAGGTCAATATCTTATGTTGAATATGAAGTTCTAAAATTCTGAAAATTTTCATGGTTAAATTAGACATATAGAGATTTCCAAATATACCTAGAGTGTGTCAATTAGAGTTTTGTGCAAGGAGATAAAAATTGTAGAAAATAGGCTACGAAATTCTGGAATTTTTTTGGGCAAGATATGAACACGTGAAAACTGGGAATTGTTCTTAAGTTCTGGGAAAACCTTAGTATTTTTTTTCTCAAAAATAGACATCCTAAGGAGTCCGTGAAATTTTACGGATCCTTGTTTCGATTTTTCTAGAATTAGTTATGATTTTTCAAAGTTAGACGAAAAATCTACCCAAATGTTGTGTCAGCGTTTTTTCCGAAAAATAAGGAAAATAAGTTGAAAAATAATTCCACCAAGAGTAAAATGGTCATTAGTGACTAAGATATCTACTAGGATATTATTGGTGAATTAATAAATGTGATATTACCATTATAGGATATGCGTGATCACCTTCCGACCGACGAACGTACCAATATCACCAACGAATGTACGGACGCGTACTGTAACACTAACTCTGATTCTTATTGTATACTTATATGTGATAGATGTATTAATAGACTAAGACTCTGTCTTAAAGTTTTTCATACAAATTCAGCTATGCAGGGTTATGGTTCTGATAATACCGTTGAGTTTTCCTAGCGCTGAGGACACTAATGTACATCGTGGCACTGGTGAATAGTGCAGACATAATAACATACATATGCAGTGGCTGTGTTCTGTTATTATCTTTCGTATGTGATTACTGCTGTAATATCATGAATATCTATCATACATAAACATTACATAAGCATGAGGTTAACAGTTTTTGAGATTCAATGGTCATTGAATCTCGGCCCTGTCACTATAGCTTTAGGGTCCGAAGGAACCAGGGCCGAAAACGGGAGTAAGCGAGTAAAAAGACACGCGTAAAGACCCGACTGAAGATCCTATTTTTAGGCTTGTACCGTTATAACATTACTCGGATAAATGTACTGTACATTATGAACAGACGGATACGCCACAGCTAATGATATATCAGTTACTCACTTTTTTTTTGTTTACAAAGGCTGACTACAATTAATCAGATGGCACCGGACACAGTCGAACACGTCCTTCGCCTAATGCATCAGCATGAAGCAAGAAGTGCATAGCGCTGGGGGGTTCCTGGAGGAGATGATATCCTTCTTCCAAGTTCAAAGCAAAAGTGGCTAAGAAGTCTGCACATTGATTCCCTTCACGATAAATATGTGAAATAGATACTCGCCAATCCTATGCCAGTAGCTGCTGAATCCGCCTGACAGTGCTGCTATACGCATTCACAATTCCACAGGCCTCCTTCACTAATGTCAACGCAGCTAGGCAGTCGATCTGAACCTCCACATCCTTATATCCCTAACTCCACGCCAGTTCAAGCCCATCCGATAGAGCCCATAGCTCTGCAAGAAGGGAGTTGTAGATTCCTATGTGGCGACAGCAACCATGCACCCACCTACCCTCATGATCACGAATGACACAGCTAGCCCCTGCTCGCAGAGTCTCTGCCTTCCTCGCGCCATCACAGTTAAGCACGATCAACAGAAACTGAGGCTTGGACCAGCTAATAGTGCAGAGACGCCTTGTCGGTGGCCCGGCTACGCGGTGTCAACCCGTAGAGGCCGCTTGGAGGGTACAGGCCACCAAACACCGTACTTCACACGCCAGCACTCTAGGTTGAGTAGATACCTGTTGAAAAACAAACTTGTTCCGCGCATCCCAAAGCTTCCAACAGACCAAGCCAAAAAGAGTGACCCACTGAGATTGCTCCTCGTCTGCAGAGCTCGCTGGAGAAAGGTTACGCAGCAGCCAAGTCCGCAAGTACCCCTGGAAGAAAGCTAGCCGTTGACTGCATGGTAAGATGAGAGCCCACACTTGTTTTGTGAAGTCACAATGTCATAAAAAGTGGTCAGTATCCTCCCTCGCAGATAAGCATCTCGCACAAACATCAGATTATGTCATTCGTCGTCGCTGTCTGGTTGCGTTCGTCATCAAGTTCCCACGAGCAGCAAGCCAAAGGAAGGCCCGCACTCTCTGGGCACCTCTCCACTTCCAGATAACCTTCCATAAAGGATCGCCGCATTCTCCCCGAGTCATTCAACATCTCATACGCCGAGGACACGGTGAAGTGCCGTCACTACTAAATCCCGAGGCCGGGCTGGTTGCCTCACCATCACTGTGACCGGGTGGTTGGCAGCCCAAAATCTGAGAGCGAATGTCGTCGGGTAAGTCAACACCAATTCGGTTCCAATCCCAAGATCCCTCCAACGTTACAAAATGACTTACCGGCTGTGAGAGCTCAGTTTGCGTCAACGGCCTAAACGCCAAGAACCTGAGTGGGCCGACCTCAGGAACCCAATTATCGCTTGAAAACCTCACACGTGAGCCATCACCGAGGGACCAACGCATGCCACACTCCACCTCCCCCCATATGTGCATCAAATGTCACCACAGATAGGAAGAGCGTGCATTCTTTTTGGGAACCTTTGTCGTGTCAAGTACCCCATACTTCTTTCGTAAGACTTGTACCCACAGTAGGTCAGGACGTGTCTTAATAGCATACACCAGTTTCATTAGGAGCGCTGTGTTCTGCTGGTCCAAATTCTTGAAACCACCTCCTCCCTGCGACTGCGACAGACACATGTCACTCCACTTAACTAGACTTGGCCGGTGGTCCGTTACAGAGCTGCCCCAAATAAAGTTATGGATGTGCCGCTCAATTCGCTTACAGAGACCAGCCGGGATTCTTGTAGACTGCATCGTGTAAATGGGGATGGCCGACAAAATTGCCTTCACAAGAGTCATGCGACCGGCCAACGAGAGTGTTTTAGCCGTCCAACCAGACAACTTAGATTGAACCGTGTCCTCTACATAAGCGTAAGTAGCTATGCGGACCCGTTCATGAAGTAATGGCACTCCCAAATACTTGCCAATATCATCTGTTCTGCTAAAGCCCAATTCATCACTTATCCTTTCTTGCCTGCTTGTAGGAGTGTTCTTAGAGAAAAAAATTGCGGACTTGGAGCTACTCACTTTATGACCTGAGCTAGAGCAAAAATCATGTAAGATAGTATTAATTAAGGACACCTGAGAATCTTCTGATGAACTTAGGAGAACCAAGTCATCGGTGAAGAAAAGGTGAGAGAGGGGTGGGCCATCCTTCCCCAGCTTGACCGGATGCCACTGCTTTTCTTGCACTTTCCGCGTAATCATCTGAGAAAGTCGTTCCATACACAGGACGAAGAGATAAGGGGAGAGGGGGTCCCCTTGCCAAATTCCCTGAGAAGGTGCAAATTCCGTCGAGCGAACGCCTTTCCAAACCACTCGCATGCTACAAGTAGTCACACACTTCATCACTGCCTGTATGAATTTCTCTCGGTAACCGGCGTCAAAGTCTCTTCAATGAAGTCCCATCTTAAGCGGTCATAGGCTTTCTCCAAGTCCACCTTAATCGCCATCCGGCCTTTTTTGCGCCCGCTTAAACCGCATAGAGTGCAACACCTCTTGAGCAATAATGACGTTATCTGTCAATACACGTCACGAAATAAAGCTAGCTTGGTTAGGCAAGACTAATCTTGGAAGCCACCCTTTCAGGCAATTAGCTAAAACCTTGGTGATGGTTTTATAAGGGACCGTGCATAAACTGATGGGCCTAAAATCCTTAAGATGTTCAGGACTAGGGATTTTAGGAATTAGGGTGATAAGAGTCTCATTTAGTGCCGGATCCAAGGTCCCATGTTCGAAAAGGTCAGAAACCACTTGACACATTGATTGGCCCACTGTCCTCCAGTTATTCTGAAAAAACATAGCATGTAGACCATCTATCCCTGGAGCTTTAAGGGGCTTCATCTGGAAGAGTGCCCTATGAGTCTCACCTGGGGAAATCGGTGCAGCCAAAGATAAACGCATATCATCGGTCAGGCGAGGGAACATGCCTTGGCCAGGATAGGCTGGAACCTGGGCTAAGTCCTTAGCATAAAGACTAGTGTAGAAGGTAAGAGCCCATTACCGTAAGGTTACATCATCGTCACACCACGTCCCAAAATCATCACGAAGACCGGTGATGAGATTCTTCTGACTCCTGCAGACTGTCTTGGCATGATAAAACCCGGTATTCCTGTCCCAAAAATTGATCCAGTCACACCGAGCACGTTGGGCCCATAACAAACTTTCTTGCTCACATGTGGACTCGAACTCCTTCCGTAATTGTTCCTCCATGCGATCAAGATGTGAAGAAGGACGGGTTTCCTGTGCTTTTTGAATACCCCCTAACCGCGCCATAAGACGGCGTTTACGATGCCCAATTGCTCCAAAAACCTCACAGTTCCATTTCTGTACAGCTACTGTAAACTGCTCTATGTTCTTTGTTAAAGATGTCGTCGCCGACCACTTCTCAGTAACTACCTACTCAAAAGAATCCACCGTCGCCTAAGCCGCTAAAAACCTAAAATGTCGCGGCTGCTGTTGGTGCTGTTCATTCCCACGCACCTGGATACAAATAGGTCTGTGATCGGAGCCTAGCTTAGGAAGATGCTTCACAACCGTTTGATTAAAGCCACTGAGCAATTCTGTATTCCCCAACACGCGGTCAAGTCGCTGAAGTAAGGTGCCATGACGCCACATAAATTTTGGTCCTGAGTATCCCAGGTCCACCAAGCCACTATCCAGGAGGAATTGTTAGAACAGCGGGCAGCCACGGGCACGGTTCCCAACACCTCCAGTATGATCATCACTATGCAGGATGGCATTGAAATCACCCGCTAAAAGCCAAGGGCCAGCTGTAGATCTTGCCACTTCTGTCAATAATCTCCATAATGCCTTACGTGGTTGATCATGCGGGCTACCATAGACTGCTGTGAAATGGATGTCCCTATCAAGCCTAGGCATGCCTCCTATGGAGTGAATGAATTGTGCATTGCATATATCCACCGTGACTGTCAAAGTGTTTTTCCAAAGTAACCATATACCACCAGAATAGCCTCGCGCCTCCAACCTGTATGAACAATCAAAGGGAGAGTTCTTGATAAACTTGTCAGCTCTTAAACCAGAAATTTGTGGCTCAACCAAAACCGCCATATCAAGCCGCTGCTCAGTCATAAAATGTAAGAAGGTACCAAAAAGGCTTTTACTCGCTGCCCCTTGGCAATTCCAAATGAAAACTTTTAAAACCATTAAAACCATGGAGGTTAGATAAGCATCCCTGATCCCGTTGGATCATCGTCATTCCCATCCGTTGTAAGAGGTAAATCCAGTGAGCACCCCTGTGATAGCTACGGATCATGCATAGACACCAATTCCTCCCGTATAGCTTCTTTTGCATCCTTGGAAAGTTGCTCACCGGGAGCCTTCTTCTTAACCTTTAGATTCCGTTGACTGCGCGTTTGAAGTTTGAAACCATGTGAAGCCTGTTTCTTCTGGGCATCCTTTGAGGATTTGTTCTCCTTACCCCGTCGGCTGCCATTTGTCCTTGTCCCCAGTAGATTATCCTCGGGTCGAGGGATATTTGATGAAATCCTGGTCACCTCCAGGGCCTGCTGACTGTCATGAAGCATCATTACCGTGTGTGTCCCGCCTCCAATGAAGAGGTAGTCCTAATCGGTTGAACAGTTGGAGCCAGGAACCCATTCTCGCTGTCAGTCGCTTGTTCCATATGCTGGACCACTACTCCAACTGGATTAGGATCCGTCAAGGGCCTCGCCCCACTCCCCTCAAACGCATTTAGGTCCATGGCCCCGGACGGCCCATTCATCATACTCTTATCCACTGAGACCGTGCTCTTGTCCGCTGGTGTCATCTTGGGCCGTATACTTGGGTGTGTTTGACGGGCCCAGACTTAGCCCCCACGTGGTTGGGCCTTGGTCGAGAGCTTGGACCTTGAAGTAGGTTCCTATCTGTCTGCTTGCATTTATTGGTCGAGTGATAAGGCGTATCTTTCTCTTGTCCTGCTGCATTAACCATCGACTCCACCTTATTCTCATGCGTTAATGGAGGCGCCAAATCCTCATTCCCATCAAGGACATTAAAACGGGATCCCTTAATCATCTCCAAACCCCCAGAATCAGCTACTTTCCCGTGATACTGTTTGTTCCCTTTCTTAGGATACTGTACAAGCATCCAGGCCCCATACGGTGACGGCGCCACCTCCGCCGTAACTCTGGTAACTCTGTCAGTGCATTCCCACCCCGGTGGTCCGATTGGGGGGGGGCGGTGGCTGTAAGCCCTTTATCTGTATTATGCTCGTGGTCCTTGGAGCGTGCCCGACCAACGCAACGGTCTTTGGAATGGCCATATAGTCCACATTGAAAGCAAATAAGCGGTAGCCCCTCGTATTCAATCCGATAAGACTTGCCATCAACCTTAATGCAAGGGATCAATGGACTCAGCAAGTCAATAACGATTGCGAGCCTCGCATACTTCCCACGTCCACGCATCTCAGTCATGTAGTCAATTTTGACAACGTCTCCAAGCAGTGCACCGATTGCTCTAAGGGTGCTTTTGTGATAGTACCTGATAGATAGCCTAGGGATCCATACCCACGCCACAACACGAGAGACAATGGCTGTTGTAGAATCAAAATCCAAGGTCCACGGTTGTACTGTCAAATAAGCTCCATAAATCATCCAGGCCCCGTCGACCTTAATGTAATCATCTTCTAGATCAAAGGTAGCACAGTAGAAGCTCCCCTCTATATCCATCAGTCGATAGGATCCTTTTGGCCTCCACAAGGCCTGCGTTCGGTTCACGAGATCGTGATACGTGAGCGAGCGTCCTAACAGCTTGATGATCAGAGATCTCTCCATTCCTTTAGCAAGGAATGCCCGAATCTCACTTGAGAACTCAATACAGGGGGTGTCCCCTTCCTTATTAACCTTGTAATCCGCCTCTGTAATATTCACCTCCGGTTGCGTCTGGCCACCACCGGCACCCTGCCCCCTATTCAGCAACTTGCTCTTGTAGGACACACCCTCACCATTCATCTGATCTACCCTCGTTTCGGCAGCATCCTTTGGTACAGCTGCTACCACACTATTTGATTCCTCCAACCGTATTCGGACCTTCTTAGTTGACCGGAGGTCATCCTCTGAAACCAGGGGAGGACCCTCTTTCTCCTGTAGCCCTCGATCGCCGAGAGCATCCATCCTCAATCATATAGTTACTCACTCTTTTACTTGCTCCGATGTCTACTCTGATGAAAAAGAATTAATCCGCTTTTGAAAAATGGGGTTTTACAAGATATGGATCCTCTTAATAATAAACTATCTTAATAATTGTGACGAATTTCCTCAATGGGCTGCAATACTTTTGAATTATGACGAGTTTTTTAAAAAAAAAACTGTACAAAATATTCCAATAAGTAATTAAAAGGTTGACTTTGACCATCATCTTCTATATATACTTGCTACTTCAGCAGCAAACTTGCTGGCAATTTATCTACACAAACCACAACACAAAGAACCAGACTTGTACCATTATTCTTGGCATCCCTCATTTCTCATATTTCCCTTTTTTTCTTTTTTTCTTACAAAAAATTTAGGGGGCGGGGCCCACCCTAGCCCCCCATGTGGGTCCGCCACGGCTACCATGATAGCCGCTTTAAAAAAAAAAAAAAAAAAAAAAAAAAAAAAAAAAAAAAAAAAAAAAAAAAAAAGCTATACCCTTTATAATTTAAATCCCAATTATAAATAGTTATCTTGCTATTGACAAAAAAATTTGTTATCCTGTTTTGAATCAAATATTTTTAATATATGATTTTAAGAGATTTATTGAAGAAAATTAGAGACGTTATTATATTATATATAGAAAAAAATATTCAACTGGTCCTATAAATTTACATGAAGTTTTAGTTTACTCTCTTAAGTTTTACAAGATGTATTTTTAGCCTATTATTAGTCTTAGCACTATTCAATTTAAGTATGTATTATTAGTGTTCAACTGCAGAGTAGACATCATTTGTTTGTTTATGAACCATGTTAAGGATAAGAGATTAAAAAAAACTTTATAAACTTAAAAGTATTAAACTAAAACTTTATGTAAACCTAGATGATCAAATCATATATATTTTAGATATACACAAATATGTACGCATGTATTAATTAATATTTTGATCACTTGCATCAAATTAATTAGACCACGTCACATGTACAGGATACGGCTTCATGTGCGTACTAGTAAAATATTTTAAAACAAGGGAAATGAGCGACGGAAAAGTGAGTGGGAGCCCAAGTGCGGAGGACCTGACTCCCAAAGGAGGCGGCGGAGCTTCTGCGTAGTCGGAAAAAAGTACGGAAAGGGGATAGTGTGACGGTGATGGAGGATGATGCAGAGGCGGAGATGGCCGGGAGAAAGTCAGGGTGAGCCTGTGCGAATGGAGGGGGTGCTGATATTGGAGCGGACGGCTAAGGGCTCTAACATTATCATGCTACCTGAATACAGAAATCTGGTGGCGAGCAAGTGGCGTTTCGTGGTAATTATCACAGTACTGGGGCGAATGGTGACGGAGGATGTTCTTGCTACCAAGATTTCTCAGCTGTGGGGTGATGTTGAAACCATTGATATGTGGTCGTTGGAAGGCACACACGCACGCTATCATCAGCTGGGAGGCACACATTGGTTGATTCAGTGATGGCAGCTATTCCGAATTACACCATGCAAACTGTGGTGCTACCTCCTACCATGAGTGCAAGTTTAGAGAGAAAGAATCGGAATTTCTTATGGGATTCGACGGAGGAGAAGAAGAAGTTGCAGTTGGTGGCTTGGGATAAAGTTTGCACCAGAAAGCAAGAGGGGGCCTGGGCTTACTTCATGCTCAAAAGCAAAACCAAACTTTTCATATGTAGTTGGGATGGAGTCTTGTCAAGCGAAGGGATGCCACTGAAGTGAACTGAAAGAAGCGAAATACGAGAATCTTCGAGCACAAAAACTTATAAGGATATGGTGCCATCTCTGATCTTTCTGGAATTGCAGCGAGTGGGGGAGTACTTGTGGCAGTTTTGCAGACTTGGATTGGTATTTAGCTAATAAGGATATGCACTTGTGGGTGCAGGGTCGAGCTTTGACATTAGTGCTCGCGTCTTTTATCGACAAAAAAATATTTTAAAACAAAGGAGGAGTTTCCTATTTGTAACTTATGAATAGAATTTAATGTTAAATATTTTATACAAAATATCAATTTTAAAAAATGCAAGATACAATTGCTCACCTATGCATGATACCAAAAAAAAAGTTTAATGTTTCTCGCTTTTATTGTAAAAGTATTTTTTTTTTTGTCACATTCATATAAAAGTGAGTGGGTCCACTAATATTTTCTTTATCTTCTCTTTATAATGGGATCTATTCACTTTTATGCGAGTGTAGTAGCAAAAGAAATTCAATAGCAAAAGCAAAAAAAAATTAAATCTATAAATTAATAGATAAAGAAATACGATTCACGCTGAACAAATAATTAAGCGAGCGAACAAAAGGGCCTTGCAGACTCGTGGCTTACTGGTTTGGGCGTACGCCCCCACTGGTCAGTCGCGAGTTCGAATAGGCACCGAGAAAGCAAAGAACTGAGAATGAGTGATAATAATATTATTATTATTATCACAAAATCATGAGGTATTTCAAAATACCTCTCATTTTCCTACTCTCTGTCTCTTTGTTTAATTTATCTGTTATAGCCAACGACCTTTGGCGATGGCAATTGCCTCCCCTTTTAGACTTGTGTTTTTGTGCTAATGGACCTGTTTGGATTGACGATGGGAGCGGTGACTTAAAAACTATCTGACTTTTTAAAAAGCTCGGTAGGAGCGATGACTTAAAAGTTATCTAATTTATGTTTGGATTGATATTAGTAGAAATGGTGGGACCCATGTCAAAAAGCAGAGAGCTTTTTGGAAAAAAAAACTCCATGTTGGAGCTTTTTTTCTTAACGGGTTTTTTGAGTTTTTTTTCACTTAAAGTCCAGTGAACTTAATGCTCAACCCAAATGGACCAAAAATCAATTGGCAGCATTACAGGAATTTTTTTCAAAATTGCTGGTCCTAACGCTCCTAACGCTGCACTCCAAACAGGCCCAATATATACTTCATCTGTTTTTTTTTTATAAGGCACTTGTTTATTTTCAAATAGTATTAAATATTTTTTCTATGTATGCGCATAATTAATAAGAGTAGTAGGTGAGAGCAATAATTAATATAATATTAGAGTTTTTTGCAATTAGTAGGGGTAATATTGGAAATTATTTAAATTTTTGGACAAAGTTATTGAATTTAACTGTTTTTCTTGATTCATGAGAATTGTTAGTTGGTACATTATAATAAAGATGAAGTATGAGTTTTCATTTGACTCCTATCAAAAAATAATATACTGTATAATTTTTCTGTTATGAAAATTGGTTTTTATAAAGTGAACATTTTGGAACTATGCCGTCACTTAATATGACACAGAAATTATTTTTAGAAAGAATAATCTCTTTTACGGGTGGTCCTTTTTATAAGAAACATATCTCATTTGTCTGTTTAAACTGGTCTTTCCATTTTTACTCTAATTAAATATATGTCACTTGTCTTGTCTTTGCAATAAATTTAATTTCCACTCGCTATCTCCTGTATACATTCCTTCTAAAGGGTTCATACATATTTAGTCCCTTAATTTTGCCCTCATTTTAGTTTTGGTCCCTGTGGGGCAAAATAATCCAGGTTTTTATTGAGTTATAGAGACCAATATTTTAAACAAAATGAAATTTGTGGAACTAAAACCTATTATTTGAAACTTGAGGGACAAAAACCAAAATGAGGACAAACTCGAAGCACCAAAAATTATATTAACCCCCTTATAAACAATGGTATAATTGGAAAGAAAGATACATTAATTATAAATTTATTGTATTTAACTAACATTTTATATTACACGATTTTAGTAGTTATTTCTTATTAAAAGGACTAAATGGGGCATATAGAGATACATGACCTACATATTTTTCTTATATGTATTAGGGAAAATTAATAATTTGATTTCTACCACAAAAATGAATAAATTTTAATTCAGTGTGTAATATTATATAGATTAAAACTCAATTTATAAACTTTGACTTGATACAACTCATTCCCCTATAATTTTAGTTATTAAAAACATTAGTCCTTAGTGTTAAAAAAAACTTCAATTTTTATGATTTTATTTTTTAAAATATAAGAACTAACATTTTAAATGGTTAAAATTATTAGGATTGAATTGCAACAAATCAAATTTTAAAGACTAGAGACAACAAAAAGTTGGTCCAAACCTATTTAAGTTTTGGCACATGCATTAATCTTAGTACCTCAGAATTTCACCCACTCAAACTTGTTTTCACCTAAAAACCAAAAACTTCGAGGACTAAATTTTAAGTCATTTCTTTTTCTTTTTCTTTCTTTGGTCTATGTTATCTTTATGTGTTTTCTTACCAAACATAACAAAAGTATTTTCATTCCACCATTTCCTTCATCCCAATTATTGAATCGTCGTCCAATTATAGTGCGAATGAGTAGGGAAGGAGACAGAAGATAATAAATAAATGGATAAAGAAGCAAAACTACATATATGCTTTACCCTCGGTAGCACCCGCACCGTATGCTTTTTTTTAGAGCAAAAATATACATGTGGTTACATTTTAGGAGCAAAAATCACATCACCGTTAAAATCTAACTTAACGGTGTATTTGTAACAGAAAATGTCATATTTATAACAACATTTAAACACCTGGATTTTGAACATAAAAAGGTCATTTACAACAACAAAAATGACTATATTTACAACGAAGTGCTTTGTATTTACAACAAAATTTAAAATCTGACCATATTTACAACAGAAAATGTTATATTTACAACAACATTTAAACACCTGAATTTTGAACATAGAAAGGTCATTTACAACAGAAAAATGCTAGATTTACAATATGAAGTGCTGTATTTACAACAAAATTTAAAATCTGGCCATTTACAACAGAAAAAGCTATATTTATAACAGACTAGATTTACAACAAAAAGAAGTGTTGTATTTACAACAAAATTTTAACTGGTGTGACTTTTGCTCCTAAAATGTAACCATACGTGTATTTTTGCTCCCTAAAAAATCATATGGTGCTTAACGGTTCTGAGGATAAAACACATGTGTATTTTTGCTCCTAAACCCTAAACAAAATTAAAATAACCAACTTCACGCTCTCTGAACTAATGGCTTGCTGGTCAAAGTAAATTGCTTTCACTTTGCAAGTCATGGGTTCGATTCAGCATTCTTCCTTGCATACTCAGATTCTCAGCTTGATCTGTGTTCCCCATAACATGAGGTGTTACAAAACACCTCTCCTTTTACAAATTCCGAGTGAATCATATCAAAATACCAATGGTTACTTACATTTTCGTATACTCTTTCCTTCTTGTTCTTATTATAGGATATATTTTGAGAGTTAATCTTGATTCTAAATCTAAAACAATTTATCAATTTTTGTTAATATACTCTTACTGATACTCCCTTAACATTAAGCAATGAGGAGAGATGAAAGAAATTAAGGAAAATGATTATTAGGGTATTTTTAAAAATATATATCATATTAACTAATTTCACAATCTACTACCAAATTAGATAAATATGTCTTATATTAAAAATGGAAGGAATATATAAATTAATATATTTTATCTATATGTTGGCCCCAAAAACTTACATGGTATACTTCCATTGAATATTGTAACATGTTTCAAAAACATAAGCAGATACGCAGTGATGAACAGAAAATAGTCCCCTGAAATTCTAAATGTATAGCCCCATAGGCGTTGACATATCACTAACTACTTTAAATTTGGTATGCCAAAAAAGAACTAGTTTAAAATTTGATTTAGATGGGAGTCTTTCCTTCTCCCTCGTGAGAGCTTCTTCCCTTGGTGTTGGGGGTGCCGATGCCTCTTTCTCCGGCGGCTTGCCCAAGGGGGTCGTTTGATTAATTAGGGGATGGGTCTTTTGGAGATTTGTCGTATTTGTTTCTTTGTGTTTGTTGATAGTTGCCATGATTTATGGGGCGCCCTCTAAAAGAAGAGGGGTTAGGTCGGAGGAGGAGCTCATAAGAAGGAGCTCATATTGACGGCAACAGTTTGGATAGGAAGACAAAAGCTTGGTGGTGTCTAGCTGATAAGTGTATATTTTATGATTAAATAGGTGTATATTTTATGAAAATTAGTTGGATTTATTGATATTATATACCTATTTAATTATCTTTTATATACTTTACTACCATTATAGGATAAAAAGATGTTTTGATATAAAATCTACTTATTTCCTATTATATTTTGCACGGAATTAGCAAATCTCTATGCCTTTCCTTGATGAACCTAAGACGGAGAGCTCAATGTCCAATTTTATGTAATATTGTCTTCTGTTCTTCAATTTAGGTTGGTATTTTAGTGGTCCTCATAGATCCGGTGACTTGGGGTTGGGTGGTAGCTAGTTGTAATAGTTAAAATTTTTCATGGCTATTGTGTTGATGCTTGGTTGTTGTTTCTTCTTCCTTCTATATGGTGGTGGTTGTGTGGAGATTGTGTCTCTGTTCCCTTGGTAGTTGTAGTTAGAAAATCAACAGAGATGAGTCTAAAAGAGTAGTTCTTTGAATCCACATCCCTTATTTCCCGCAATGTTGTCAGTGACTTTTAATTTTTAAGCAGCAGTATAGCAATGTAGGTGGCTCTCTATCTTTAGTTAGGGTTAGGGTTTGTTGGTGGTGTTTTCTTGGCTTAGGGTTGTTGTGTTGGGCTTAGGCCTTTTAAGTGTCTTTGTGTAATTTGAATTTATCTTAATTATATTTAAGATTTAGATTTATCTTATAGTTGTTTATGAACTTGTGGGTATGTTTAATGTATTAATGAAATATTTCTTTCGGACAAAAAAAAAATTTGATTTAGATAGAGCCCAATGGGAAGTTATCCTAACATAATTTTTTATTCATTAAAATCCAAAATTAAGATCTTTGAAAGTGTTAATTCATTTATCAATCGACCTAATTAACTTAAGTTGGCAAATGTTTAATAACAATATGTAAAAGGAGATTAAAAATAATATGAGATGAATATTAAAATAAATTCTACATGATAATACTTTTCTAAAATATATGATATGATTGTAGAATATTTAATTATTTAATAATACGCTTGTATGGTTTACAATGACACCTTATCTGATCATAAAATTAGACAGGACCGGTACTAGTAAAATCTTAAAAAGAAAAGAAAAAAAAAAGGAGTTTAACTATTGCAAAATTATAAAATACTCCCTCCGGTCCTAATTATAGGAACACTTTTGTAGTGTAAATTGCACTACAAAAGTGTTCTTATAATTAGGACCGGAGGTAGTATAGCTTATCTATCATTAATAAATATACAGAGAAAGGCGATGCATAGTAAACAAATAATTAAGTGAGGGAGGGACTAGAGCCTTGTAGGCTTGTGGCTTGCTGGTTAGGGTACCCTACCCTTGACTAGTAAGTTGCAAGATCGAGTAGGCATGGAACAGATACGTACGTAATTATTACTATCACAAAATCATGAGGTGTTTTAAAATACCTCTCAATTTTATGCTCTCTGTGTTTCTTTAATGGGTTAAGGACCATTTTTGCCAATGAATTATTGGGCTAGGTGCACACAACACAATATACTTTTTTTTGGACCTTAAATGCAAATAAACCTTTCAAAACAGCAAATTTGCACAATGTTGTTAAAGTTGTTTAACGTCCGTCTCCCTCTCTCATTCATTCCCTCTCCCTCTTTCGTCTTCTTCATCCTCTTCACCGCCTCTCCCTCTCTCATTCATTCCCTCTCCCTCTTTCGTCTTCTTCATCCTCTTCACCGGATCCTCCTTGCTCTTCACCGGATCCTCCTTCCTCTTCACCGGAAACACCTTCTTCTTCATCTTCTCTCCTCCGATCTGTCTTGAGTCTGCGGCTCTGATGAAAACGTGGCGGCCGAACAACGGTGGAGCGCTGCTGAAGCACCGGTGAAGCTCGCGGCCCCCACCCGGTTTTGTCGTCGTCGGATCTGCGTCGGAGGCGTTCTCGCGGCTTTGTTGTTCACTCGCGGAAGAATCCAGTGCCTCACCTCTCTCACCGATCCCATGGCGACCTCTATGCTCATATCCCACAATTTAGCTCTTTCTTCCATCAACCCTCGTTATTCAAAATATCCAGTCAAGTCACGAGTCGTCGCTCTCAATGGCGTTCGAAGCTCACAAAAGCATTCCATTTTGCAAAGCTCAATCATACAAACCGGAGGTTCTGGATTCAATTCCAGGTTTCTGCGTACAAGTACTCAACGAAATTTGTAAATCGAGAACTTCTAACGAAATCGGGCCGAGCGGTGGAAAAACTTCCACAATTGGCCAAAATGTGCGACTCGTATCAATGTTTAATTGGGTATATATGCAGGTTAAAGAGCGTTTCTTATTTTGTTGTTTTTGCCTTAAATGTACTCCAGGTGTTTGGACTGTTGCATTTGTTGGTCTCGTTGGGGCTTATTCTTGCGATGGACAAATATCTTAAGCAAGCCTTCGTGGCTGCTGTGATTAAATTCCCTAGTGCTCTGTTTGGGATGTTTTGTATATTCTTCGTTTTGATTATTCTTGATTCCACCGTGCCATCTCATCGCCCCTTTGCCTTGATGAATTTCTTCGAACTGCGCTTTTGTTCATTCGAGAGATGGCTTCCTTGTTCTATGTTCCATCTTTGGTTACCTTGCCCCTTTTCTTAAAGATATTCCAAATTTGGGCATCAAGATTAGCCTTATTGTAGGTAGGTGCATATTCAATATAAGTCGTCCTACTAGTTTCTTTTATTGTTTGTGGAACCTTCGTTTTTTTCCTTTAACTATATGTAGCTGGCACGGAAAGCATCTTGTTGTATTTGAATTGATTGACTGTACTTTTAGATTCCTCGTTTAGTTTTCTTTTTCCGCCGTTTTCAATGCTTGAAGAATCAATTGATCTTTTGGTGATCTAGCGGTGGAGAGGATGAAGAAGACGAAAGAGGGAGAGGGAATGAATGAGAGAGGGAGAGGCAGTGAAGAGGATGAAGAAGATGAAAGAGGAAGAGGGAGACGGACGTTAAACGACTTTAACGGCATTGTGCAAATTTAAGATCCAACAAAAAGTATATTGTGTTGTGTGCACCTGGCCCAATAGTTCGTTGGCAAAAATGGTCCTTAACCCTTCTTTAATTTCTTTGTTATAAAAATTGATTTTATAAAGTGGATATTTTGAAATTTTTTGTTCACTTCATGTGAGGTAGGATTATACAATATCTTCACAGATTATTTGGTGAGTCCACATTATATGCTTAGAATTATGTGCTTAGTAGGTGCTTATATCTCTAATTAGAGGTATAAGATTATTTTTTTTAATTTTTTTATATACTTGTATTTATTTAGATTTAAATTATATGCTTTGCTTTTTGGTATTTTTTTACCCCAAATCTCAAATTAATTAATTTCTAGTTCGCATTTGTCTCATAACACCCCGGTATTATGAAAATTAATTAATTTGAGATCTTTAGGTGTAAAAAACATCCTAGAAAGCAACATATAATTTAAATCTAAATAAATACAATATATAAAAAAGATTTTAAAAATATGGTTATACATCTAATTAGAGATGTAAGCACCTAACTCAAAGCAATCTTGACTCTTATTTTGTACATGTTCCAAATTTTAACTTAGTTATGAATGTCAGTATAACTCGGTACGATCCCTTCTTTTTTTTTTTTTTTTTTTTATTCTCAAACTTTTCTCATTTAATAATTTAAGACTAAGTAGAATCTAGCATCCTAAGAGTTTTTTTAGTAGTAATTGTAGTTATCATAAACTAATTGCCTTGCAGTATTTTTCTTATAGTCTTTTTACTTATGTTTTGAATGAATAAAATTTTTTATTACGAAAAAAACATAAAACATTAGATGATCAAACTAGTAAACAAAGAAAGGAAAAAACATAAAACATTAGAGGATCAAACTAACAAACAAAGAAAGAAGAATAATCATAAGTTTAACGAGATATTCTTGAATACCTCTTATTTTCCGTGGATTATTTGTAAAAATGTTATATTTTTGGGATTAATCTATTTGTATTCGGTGCTGTTAGCAACCAATTAGTTCAATTTATAGGAATGTAAGCCTATAATAAGGTGAAATTACAAAAGTCTTCTTTTATACTGAATATTTATTAAAAGTGAATTTTCAATAATGTGTATTTCTTCCATCAATTTTTTCAATTTCATAATTGCTTATCTATACGCAATTAATAAGTAGATAGAGAAAGTCGACTCATGGTTAAGAAAGAAAGGATTAAGTATAAGTTGCCTCTGAGACTTGGGGCTTGCTGGCCCGGTGTTCAACCCTTAACTGCGAAGTCAAGGGTTCGAATGGGGCAATGAGAAGGACCGGAGGGGAAGTATCATTGTTAATATTTTCTCCGATCCTAATTATAAGAATATATTTAGAGATTGATTTTTGTCCTAATCATAGGACTAAATATTAAGTTTTGTCAATTTCTTTCTCAAATACTCCTATTGATACTTTCTCATTAATAATTAAACATAATAATACACATATTTATTCTATAAAATAAGTAAGGTTTACAACTCATTAATGTCACATACACCTCAATTCTACTATTTTTTTTGTTTTTTAATAAAATAATTTTAAACAATTTTTGTCATATCACCTCCTACTAATACTTCATCCACAATAATTGATTTTAACAACACTTTTTTATTCCATCAAGTGAGAGATTCTACTCTTTTTGAAATAAAATAATTTTAATATTTCTTTAAAAATATTGTTCTATAATTATCCTTCCAAAGTGATTGATTTATTTCCCTAAAATAACCTAATAAAATATTAATTTCATTATCTTTTTTCCATAGGAAAAAAAAACTTTCAATCTGTTATGGCCAATTAAATAGACGATCTCCTGATAGAAAATTTCTTGAAAAAATCCATGGAAAATATACACAAAATATTTATATACATTTGAAATTCATGTATTGATGTCGGAGTATAATGTATACCGAGATGACACACACATTAAAATAATAACTGTATGCTATTTAGATCTCGTGTAAGGATGACATGCGCAAGGTCCAACAGGCAACATATGAACGGTTGAGAGCTTTTGTTATACTATATATTTTGTTAATTTAATTACTATATTTAATCTCTCCGAAATTTGGTAAATATAACTCTTATAATTAAGACAAAAAGGAGTACTACAAAATTATGATGTATTTCAAAATACCTCTCATTTTCTACTCTTTTGTGTTTCATTCTAAATTTTCCTATTGCAAAGGGGAGGATTTGTAAATTAGAATAATTTGACCTGGAAGAAATCCATCTCATTTTTCTACTATTTTGTGTTTCATTCGAATTTTTTTTGGGATTAAGGTGTAAATTTGTTCTATAAGTTTTTGTTGGGATATTTTGAAATACTTGGGATGAATCACTTTAATATATGCAATCAATAATTATATTGGGAAAAATTGATAAATTTTGAAAATAAGGTGATTGAGATTTTATATTTAAAACTAAATCCACCCCAATTAACTTTTATATTTAAAACTAAAGCTAGTATATACTCCTTAGCTTGGGGTTCGTTAAGGCGAGGACTGAGGGTCACCCTCACACACAGGGCAACGAATAAGCAATTTATTAAGTAGGCTTTTGTAGGTAGTCAGAGAAACAATTAACTGTAAGTCTTCTTTATTATAGTCTCTGAAAAGGGAACAATGTATATTATATGACTTAGTAGAATTTTTAGTTTTTTTAATTGATTATCAATTTGCCAATGTTATTATTGAAAAATAAAATTATGATTTAAAATTTATGAATAGAGCACTTTAATAAAAATTTTATATTATTTATTGATTGTCAAAAAAGATAACTATTATATAGAAGGTAAGAAGGGTATGGCCTACATATTTTTCTTATATATCTATTACAGAAAATCAATAATTTGATTTCTAAATTTTTTATTAAGTGAATTTCGACTTATGTAATTCAATCTGCATAACGCTTACATAGTTTAAAACTCAGTTTATAAACTTTAACATGATGTAACTCAATCTTTATATATACTTTTAGTTGTTCTAAAGAATAATCCTTAATGTTCATGAAATAACATCAATTTTTTATGATTTTATTTTTCTAAGTGTAGGAACTAACATTTTAAATGACTAAAATTATTGTGATTGAATTGCATTAAATCAAAGTTCAAAGATTGAAAAGAACAATTGTTTATAAAATAAAAGGATATTACTCCACAATAATAAACCGTAACAAAATATTTGATATGAAATACCTCTAGTTATAGTTGGTCGTGCGAAGCAAAATATCTGCAAGGACGCGAGGTGGTGCAAGGAGCATCATGTATTACCTGCAATATTAATGCAAATAACAGCGGTGTGACACGTGGCCTAGGGAGTCCGATTGTGGTGTCTGGTGGATCTTCGGCTGATATTAATTCTGAAAACAACGTTGTGGGCCAAGGAGGAGAGGCAATTCCTGTTGTGGAGGAGAGAGCAAATTCCATGGTAGTAAAGGCGCAAGTTGATGGTATTATTAGTACCTGTTTGGCCGAGAAAAACATGAGTCCCATGAAGAATGGTGGGCATAAGAAGAGAGGAAGACCGGTGGGAAGTGGAAAAGCCAAAGCAAAGATGGGAATTAGTAGTAAAGTGTCTCAGATGTGCGATTTACCTGGCATTTCTACATAGTTTCCATGATGTCGGTCTTAATATGGAATTGCAAGGGGGCAGCCAATACTGATATTGGGCGCCAGTTGAGATTTTTTATCTCAAAGTATAGTATTAAGTTATTAGTGTTAGTTGAGACGAAAACTAGCGGAGAAAAGTGATTGAAATTGCAGAGGAAGATTGGGTTTGATAGCTCCTTTGTGGAGGAAGCGATGGGATTTTCTGGAGGGATTTGGGTCCTGTGGAAATCTCAGGATGTTCATGTTGATATTTTAAACAATTCTTTTCAACATGTTCATATGAAAGTGGGTATTTTGGGCCATGTTTTTCAATTTACAGTGGTCTATGGAAGCCCTAGGGAAGGGGAACGTAAGCATCTATGGGATTCCCTGGATACTATTGCAGATGCTACTACAAATCAATGGGTGGTTGCTAGTGACTTTAATGAGATTGCAGATGTGAAGGAAAAAAAGGGGGTAACGCAGCTGCCATTGGTCCGTGTCGGGTGTTTCGTAATCGTTTGTTGGGGTGGCAACTTGATGATATTAAGGTGTCGGGTAGTTATTATACCTGGATGGGACCAAAGTGGGGCCATCTAGATCACGTTTACAAGAAACTTGATCGTGTTATTGCTAACGCGTCCTGGAAAATGTGTTTTGCTAAGGCGGATGTGGTTAATCTTCCGCGTTATAGCTCGGATCATTCTCCTATGTTGCTTTGAGGTTGTCTAGTCCACGGAGGGTAAACAAGATAGACCTTTTCGCTTCTAGGCGATTGGATGAATCACTCGAATTCCCTCAATTTATGAATGCTCAATGGAAGACTGCTTTGCGATCTCCCAATTATGTTAGCTCGGTTGGTTTCACCATTGGGGCGATGGAATAAGGAGGTTTATGGTAATATTTTTCAGATGAAAAATTCCCTAAGCGCTGAACTAGAACCAATACAGCAACAACGTGTAAGTAATGATTCTGCTATCTTGGGTAGAGAGGAGTTGGAGTGCAAAAATAGCTTGAATGAGATTTTAAGGCGGGAGGAAATGTTTTGGTTTCAAAAATCTCGGCATCAATGGCTAACTGAAGGGGACCGTAATACTAAGTTCTACCATCTTAAAACCGTAACTAGGAGGAGCTTTAATAAAGTTTCCAGGCTGAAGAATAAGCACAATATTTGGGTGGAAAATGATGAACAACTTAAGGACATGGCTTTTTCATATTTCCACAACCTGTTTTTGGATGGGGAACCTACTCGTAGGTGGCTTTCTTCTACCTGGCCAAGTGTACCCCAGAATTTATTAGAGGGAATGCATCGGGTTCCTTCTTGTGAGGAGGTTCGGAGGTGTTTGTTTAGCATGGGAAGTTACAAAGCCCCTGGGTTTGACGGTTTCCCTGCGGTGTTTTTTAAGAGACAGTGGAGTGTGCTTCATCATCAGATTATGAGATTGATTGTGGATATTTGGCATAATCACTCACATATTCGGTTTATAAATGCTACTTTGATTGCATTGATACCTAAAATTCAGGTACCTATGTCTATGTCTTAGTTTCGGCCTATATCACTATGCTCAGTTTTATATAAGTTGATTGCCAAGTTGATTATAAGACGATTACAACCGATAATGGAGGTTGTTATGTCGCCTTTCCAGTCCAGTTTTGTTCCTCACAGGCATATACATGACAATATTGTCATTGCTCAAGAATTGATTCATTCAATGCACAAAATGCGATGGAGACAATTTATGGCAATTAAGGTTGATCTAGAAAAGGCGTATGATCCTGTGAATTAGAATTTTTTACATAGAATCCTTGGCGAAGTTGGGTTTCCATGCGCTACAGTTGAATTGATTATGCAAGCTGTTTCTATGTCTTCATTTAACATCTTGTGGAATGGAGGTAAAACTCCATCGTTCCAGCCATCTAGGGGAGTCTGGCAGGGTGATCCCTTATCACCGTACTTATTTACACTAGCTATGGAAAAATTGTCTCATATCATTTCCACGGCTATTAATGGAGGTATTTGGACCCCGGTCAAGGTGGGACAGGGAGGGCCCCTTATTTCTCGGCTAATGTTTGCTGATGATCTAATGTTATTTGCAAAATCAAGGACTGATTAGTTAGAGATTATTATGAAGTGTCTCTCTTTGTTTGAACAGATCTCAGGTTTAAAGGTAAGCATCGAGAAAACTGTCATTTATTTTTCCAAACATATATCTGAAGACTTGGCTGTTTCCTTGGCGGCTAAAAGCTGGTTCAAGAGAGTTAAAAGTATTTGTAGTAGATATCTGGGGGCTATGATGGTGCATGGGCGAGCAACAAAGCAGTGTTACCAACATATTGTGGACAAGTTACGGAGGAAGCTAGGTGGGTGGCAGCAGCAGTGCTTGTCTCAGGCAGGTAGAATAACTCTTGTCAAATAAGTTTTATCTACTATCCCATATTCTCATATGCAATATGCTAGGCTCCCCTTAAATATATGCAATGAGATTGACAAAATTCAAATGAATATCATCTGGGGTGATTCCCATCAGCGAAAAGCTCATCATGCTTTAAGTTAGAATGTGTTAATTAGTCCAAAGCCCATGGGAGGGCTTGGTTTAAAATCCGCAGCAACTATGAATGATGTTTTTCTCATGAAGTGTGGTTGGAGGTTCCAAAATGAGCATGATGCTCTATGGGTTCGGTTTTTAAGAGGTAAATACAAGGTACAAAATGGTAATTTACCAATTCTTAAAGTCAGTTGTTCAACATTTTGGAGCTCTTTTGTAACATTATTACTAACATGAAGGATGAGGTGGTATGAGAGATTGGAGATGGGGCTCCTATTTCCTTTTGGAAGGACAAATGGGTACCCTCTACTATTTGTTTACAAGATTACGCAGTGAGAACCATTCCTGATGACATGCGAGATTGCATGGTTAATAGGTTCATCGATCAACAAGGCCGGTAGGACCTACCATTAGTACATAGCCTACTACCACATAATGTGGTTGATTTAATTAAAGGTAAGCTCCCTCCTTCTTTAGAAGATGGAGCAGATCGATCCTTCTGTTTGGCTGGCAACCTAAATGGTGTGAGTGTTAAGAGTTGCTATTTATACTTAGGCGAAGGCTAGGTTCTAACAATCCGATATAAATTGTGACATATGGATTAACCTATGGAAATGGGTGGGAGCAGATAGAATATTAATTTTTGGTTGGAAATTATTCCATCGAGGCTCCCCTTGAGGTCATGGATCGTGCTTGGTCTACCAATGATGGTTTGTGCCCACTGTGCTAACAAGAAGAAGAGACCAGTTTACATGCTTTTAGAGACTGTCATGTGGTGCGTAATTTCTGGTATGAGGTTTACCCGTTGCTCAATTTCAATCCTATTGTACCGACTGGTCTGATTGGGTAAGGGAGAATTGGATTTGTGACGATCTGGGATTAGGAGGATTTTGTTGGTATGAGTTATTTATCGTCTCTTGCTGGTTTATTTGGAAGTGGTGAAATGCTATTGTTCATAACACGCAAGATGAAAGTGCTAGACACAGCCCGAGGCCCATCCTTGAATTAGTGAGAGAATTAAATTCTCCATCTACCAAAAGGGGGTAAAAGTCTAGTACATAATCTTTCTAATGTTCGCTGGTCCTTTCCAGAAGATCCATTCGTGAAACTCAATACCGATGGGGCATCAAAAGGTCCAGAGCAGGTGGCGGCATGTGGGGGTCTGCTGCGAGACTACTCGGGTAAGTGGTTTGGAGCTTTTGCTACTCGACTTGGAAGATGCTCCGTAGGGTAGGCGAGTTGTGGGGATTCTTAATAGGATTGGAGATGGCATGGGAGGCGAGGTTGGAGGCATGTAATTGTTGAAAGTGACTGTCAGTCAGTCATTGCATTACTTTCCAAACAAGGTAGTACAGCTCGTGAGTCCCATTTGGTGTCTCGGATACGAGCAGTTACTCGCAAACAATGGGTAATACGTTTCTGTCATGTTCTAAGGGAAGGGAATCAATGTGCAGATTGGTTGGTGAACTATGCTCTGTCGTATGTGGAGTCCCCCGAGTAACTCACTTCTCTGATCCCCCTCGGTCTCTATCGGTTCTGGTTGCTTGATATGATGGGTGTAGAGCACGTTAGGAGGGGCCTGGGAACTTAATTGCTTTTTAGATTTTTCGTTGTTTTATTTTGCGCTATTTTATCTTTGATTGTATATAAAAAAAAATAGTTGGTCGAAGTGTAACATCTCACAGTCTAAGATAAGAAAAAGAGTAAACAAGCAAATTGGCTAACGAACTTTTACCTCAGGAGCGCACTACACAAATAACTTTTTAGTGGACCAAAACTACGAAAAAACTTATAAAAATGTGTAGTCAACACATCGCCGTTAGAAAAAGTTAACGTTTGTTATCTAAGGTGCAGATTGGCTAATAAACTTTTACTTCATGAGCGTCCAGCACAAAAAAGTTTTACTCAAGGAGTGTCTAGCACAATAAAGTCTATGTGCAATCCACTTAAAATCCGATTGTTGCAAATCCTTACTCGGAACCCCAACCATGTGCATCGGCCATCGGGGTTAGAAATAGTGAATGCAACAACAAAAATCACAAATTATTAAATTGGCCTTAATCAAGCATCTTAGGTTATTTATTTTTTTTTAATTTATTTTTAACAAGTCTCATATTCATATAGTCAATAGATCATTTAATTAACAAATATATCATCAAGTTGCGGATTTATATTATTAAGTATCAACTTTGATATCCATTAAGCTCTTTTTATAAAAATAAAAATAAAAATCATTTCATTTCTTTCAAGATATAATAGATTTTTTAAATTTATTAACATTAAATGAATTTTTTAACTCACATAAATTTCTTCTAAAATAAAAATAAATCATATAATTTTTTTTGTTTAACATATATAATAAATTATAAAACACCTTGATTTTTATTTAAATCATATAATTTTAATTTTAATTAAAAATTTGTTTAGTTTAGAAAATTATAATTTTGACAAAATTGAAGAATCGGTAATTTTTTCCACGATATCTATACAATTAGTTTTGAATAATGACAATTGTTAAAAAAATTTATTTAATTTAGTGAAATTTAGAATTTTGTGCTAGGCGCTCCTTAAGTAAAAATTCATTGACCAAATCTGCTTGCCTTAGATAACGGACATTAACTTTTTCTAACTGCGTTGTCTTGATTACACATTTTTAAAAGTTTTTTGATAGTTTTGGTCCACTTAAAAGTTATCTGCGGAACGTTTGATGTAAAAATTTGTTGGCCAATTTACTCTTTAACTCTAAAAAAGTTGTAAACAACTATAATGATAGTCTATGAATAATCATCACTCGCTATGAAACCTTCAATAGGGGGAGTTATTAATTTAATAATAAGCTTGTATGGTTTTTTTTTTTTTTTTTTTTGGCCAAAAATCTTGTATGGTTTACAATGACACCTTCCATAACATTAATAAACATACCCAGAAAGGCGATTCACGATAAACATGGAGTTTAAGCGAGTGAACCATCGGCTTGTGGCTTGCTGGATAGGGTGCTCCACTCTTCACTGGAGGTTGCAAGATCGAATAGGCAATGATGAAGGGACAGAAACAAGACATTATTAATGAGGTATTTCAAAATACCTCTCCATTTTCTACTGTGTTTCTTTAATTTATTTATTATAAAAATTTATTTTATAAAGTGGACATTTTGGAATTATGTTTTCACTTCATGGGATACAGGATAATAAAATATCTTCAGGAAATTATTCTTATGGTGTTTCAAGTTTTGGCCCAGTTCAATAAAAGGTCCTTATATAAAAGGTCTTCTTTTTTTTTTTTTTTGAATAGGTTAGCCCTTTTTATAAATTTTTATTTGAACTGGTTAGAATAATAAATACATTTTTACCAATTTTATTTTGATTTAATTTCATACATTGTATCAATTAAAGTGTTGATTTTTTCCTTTTATTTTCTCTCATTCTCTTTATTCTTTTACATCATTTTTCCTCCATAAATGAAGACATGTTAGGGGGAAAGAAAAATATATTTCCTGTATATTTATTATTTTTAATAAATCTTAATAATTCTATATAATCCATAATTTGGTTTAAAGCACCTTTTTTATATAAATGTATGGACGGAGGAAACAATATATTGATATAGACACTCTATCAAAGATGCCTTGAAGATCTGTGGCTTGCTGGTTAGGGGTATCCACTTTTAACTCCAAGTCACGGGTTCGAATAGGCAGATGGAAGGACTGGAGGAAGTATTAACTATTATCATTGTTATTATGACAAAACTATGAGGTATTTCAAAATACCTCTCATTTTCTACTCTTTTGTGTTTTATCCTGACAATTGCCATTATCAAGTCTAGAATTTATATAAGACTAATAAGCAATTTATTAAGCACTCTTCTGGTCCTACTTACCAAGTGAGAAGAAAACTTAGTCAGAATTTATTATTATATTGGCTTTGTTTTCATCGTATATATTAAATATAAATAAAATTTAGAAAGTTGTGGAATTTTATGAGTTAATAAAGTTTAATTTTTTTCTTTTATTTATGTAAAATATGTTGAAAATGTCTTATAAATAAAATAGGCTTTTGTAGGAAGTGCGATAAATAATTAATTTTTGGGCAAAATAATTAGTAAGATTGCATTGATGTGCATGGCATCCAAGAATGACATTTTTAACCTTCCACCTTATATTGGATAATTTTTTAAAAAAATTGTAAATTTAAAAGCCAACACAGTTTAAGGTTTTTTAGTATTATCTAATGTTAATGTTCGTTTCGGGGTTTGTGGATGGCTCTCTCAACATAAGTTTATCCTTTATGACTATTAAGGTTTCATATGCAGGAGAAGAATAAATTGTTTTAAATTGGGGGAGATGTGTAATTAGCAATATCATATTCAAATAAATTAAGGTTTATTTAGACAATGAATTTATTTTGATCTTAAATATATAACTTCAATCTACTATGTCTCCCTAAGTTTTTTTTTTCCAAAATATCATATTGTTTGTGTATATTATGTGTGGCAAAAAAATTGTGCTACCTCTAATCCTTAATATAAAACTCAATTAATTTTTTTTTTTAAAATAAAGAATATGAATAAATCACTTTAAAGTTATTTATTTATCATTTTTATATCAAACTAATTTTCTTCACTTATAAACTAGTAATATGTAATATAGTGATATGCAATATATACTATGATTCAATTATTTATTTACCTTTTTTAATTTCTCAAAAAAAATCAAATTCTTATTTACTAACCAAAAGGAGTATGTATAAATCTCACGCATAAGATTAAAGATGATGTTTTAAACACCCTGTAACACCTCAAATTCACCACCCAAAAACTTGGCCAAAATATTTGAAATACCTCCAACAAGGATAATCAATATTTAAATCATTAAATTATATAATCATTTCAAATAAAATTCATAATATGAAGTCAAATAAGTTTCCAAAAGATTTCAAAGTTAAATACAATGTGGAAGTTCTAGGGCCATGGAAAATAAAAATAACATAACATAAGCTATAGGAGTATAAAAGAGCCCTTAAAGCTTACTCCATAGGTGTCTTCCCTTACTCTCTACTAGAATGTTCACCTGAAAAATGTTAATATAGGATGAGAGTTCATGTCTCGATAACTACGAAAGTTTCTACTACACATAAGCAAATTATATATGACAAAAAGTAAGAGTTGATTATATATATATATATATATATATTTGTATATATTATAATTTCTCATACAAAATTCTTTTGTAAAAGTAATCATCATTATGTTAAATTGTGAACTATACAATTATACAATATGCAATATGCTGCCTCCCTTATATAACCGTCTACCCTTGTACCGCTTACTGGAGCCATAGGCTAACATTATAGTCCGACAAAAACTCATTCATTTGACTGGATGGTTCCAAGATCACCAAAACCTAAGATACACCCTACTAAAGGTATAGAGTTTAAGTATGGATTTGTGGCTCCTCCTTAAAGTTAACAACTAAAGAGGTGTCACGTGTCCCACAACTCCAATAAAATCCTGGCTAGAGGAAAACATGGAAAATTGGGCCCTGATAAGTGCCATCCACTGTGTACCGAGTGATAGCATAAATAAATTTTATCATTTAAATTCCTCTTTACTCCAACTCATCACACATAGCTACCATGATAATTATATCGATAAAATAAAGTATATTAAAACACGCTTCCATTTATATCAATTATCATAAAAAGGTAAGCCAAACATCTCATAAAATCTCATTGGACCAATCTGTCATTCTTGAAAATTTGAAGGACTAAATTGTCATTTTTGAAATTCAGGACCAGATTGTCATTTCTGAAATTCAGGGGCAAAACCGTAATTTTTTGCTGGGCACAAACTGTAATTTTCATGGGTACAAAACTGTAATATTCATTTTTCATAATAATAATATTATAATACCTATACCTATAGATCAGTCTATAAAAAAATATAATTTATAATCATACACAATTCGCAAGTATATGAAAGAATATTCGAGTTACATTTACTCGTTAATTCCCAAATAATCACCAAAAAGCTACTATCGAGCTCCCAAAATAATTATCTCTATGCTTTTCCTTTCTCCTTCTTTCCTTCCTCTCTCTATTTTTCTCACGCTCGGTTGTTCGCTGAATACACACCCGAAGATGCGTATTTATAGTGGTTGAGGAGGGGAAGTAATTGGGGTGAAAAAATTTTACCCCCTTCCAAAGTCAACAATGGGGGCAACCTTGCCCCCTTTGTCGATCACATTTTAGAAATGTGTGTATATATATTATAATAATAAAATTATTTATTTATTTATTATATTAACATTAAAAAGTTTTACTTCTATACTTTGAATATTCATGGTAAATTAATTACTATTAATCTATCTTATTATTGTTTAAAATAAATTTCAGGATGTTACCCACGGTGCTTGATATAATGGTAAATAGGCTAGATATAGTGCCGATCCTGAAGTTTTTTAATAAATATAATAAAAATAGAATCCATGCTACTCGAACTCATGGCTTGTTGGTTGGAGCAAATTTGTCTTTCCCTACTAAAGTCATGAGTTCGATTCAGCATCATCAATAATGTGAACTCTGTCTGTCTCTCATACCACGAGGTGCTTCAAAACACCTCTCCTTTTACAAAATGTTTTTAAAATATATGGCAGCGAACAGTAAATCCAGTATAATTCCAAATGGTACAGGGTCCTTTTTTATTGTAATATATATATTAATTTAGAGAAATTCATTTTTACTATTTTAACTTTCTAAAAAACTTATAGGCTGTTGGGTCCATTTCGTTCATATGTTTTTACATATCATTAATTTATCCTTGATATTAAAGAAATTTATTAAAAATAAAAATTTATTAAAATGATTGAATCAAATAAAACTACATTATGTTAACATTTATATATTTCCATCATATTTTTTAATGGAATTCAAATATGAAATGTACTAGCTCTAGTCCTAATTATAGGAACACTTTTGTAGTGCAATTTGCACTACAAAAGTGTTCCTATAATTAGGACTAGAGGGAGTACCATCTTTCTATATGCCACAAGATTTTGTTCTATTTTAATATTATTAATTAAGAAAATTTTCAAAAAAACTACCTTTAAATTTTTTTAAAAAAATCCTAAATTAGTGATTTCCTATTGAAATAAGTTGTTAATTGCCTATTAATTATATTCAATATATAAAATATTGTAGGAAACAAAATTGGTTTGAATTGATATTTTGAAGGTATTTTTCTAAATTTTTTCCTATTAACTACTACTATTATTATAATAAGGGAAAGCTAATCTTTTGGTTGCTATAAGCCTGAATTGATTGTAATGGAGTCTTTGAACTTTGACTTGGTGTAACTCAATTGGTTTTAACTCAGTTGAAACTCAATCTCTATATTTTAACTCACCGCAATTCAATCCCTACAATTTTAACCATTTAAAACTTTAATTTTTAAATTTCATGAAAGTTTAATATTTTAAATGATTAAACTATATAGACTGAATTGCAAGTCAAAGTTTAAGAATTGAGTTGTAACAAAATTAAGACTACATAAATTGGGATGCGCCAAGTGAAAAATATAGGGCTGAAACAAGTTAAGGGCATGTGCGGTTTCGTGTCTCTTGTTTTCAAAATAATTTTTTGTTCTGAGAAAAAAAATGTACAAAAACCGCTTGTTTTAAATTTATTTTTGGTTACATGATAAAAAAACAAAAAAAAAAATTAAATTTGTTTTCGAAAAAAATCATAACATCTTTTTATTTTTTTAATTTTCCTAAATAATTAGAAAACATCCAGGAAACATTGTATTTTTATTAATGAAAATAATGTAAAATTATTCTTTAATCCTTTTCACCATTTTCCATATAGTTTTTTAAATAATGATTTAAAATTTTTTCTATTTTAATACTAAAACTTGTTCTAAAAATTTACTCTACATAACCGCACTAGGAAAATGAAAATATAGGTTAAAATTAAACAAGATCTATTTTTCCCCTAGTTTAACAAAGGAAAGATAAATAGAGAAACTTGTATTCATTTATAAATAGATTTTAAAGGGCCACCATTGGCGCATTTGAACGCTTGGCTTGATGGGAGAACATTTTAGCTCCTCCACTCAGGTCAAGAGTTCGAAACCGCGCATATGAATCAGAACCAAAGCGATCTTCGTGGGTCCCAATATGAGGTGTTTCAAAACACCTTTCCTTTTAACAATCACAGCCCATTTTTTGCCCGCTATTTCAACAAATCATCTTTTTAATTACTTCAACTAATCATTTGTTACGCCATATACAACTAAGCATAATTTTCGCCGGCATATCAAAAGTAAACCCCTCCATCTAATTAAGTTGCTATGCATATATAGGTTTAGCTAAAAAACTGTCATAAACACATGTTAATTTACTTTAAATTCATGTTAATTTTTTTATTTGATCATGCTCAACGGCTTTATAAAGAAATTTTGTAGAAATTTCTTTATTAAATATGATAAATAATGAATGTTGATGAATTTAGTTTCAATTATAAGGATTTAAAATATATTTAAATTAAATTATTGCCATTTTTATATTTTAATTATTTAATTATATACTAGTAATATCTATTTAGTAATAAAAGTAAACTCTTATGAGTTTACGATTTAAGTTCATGATACGAGTTAACGTCAGCATCCACGAGTTTGCTTAAATTCACAAATTTGACAACCTTGGTTATAAATAATTAAATACTTCCTCCAAATAATAATCATAAAACCAAGTAGACTTTTTTGAAGAAATTAATGAAGCTAATTAAATTTCTTTAGAGTATTTTATATTTATTTTTTCCTCCAAACTAATTAGTTTAACTAATAAACTAATATATAATCTAATAATTATAATAAATTATATGATTAAGTAACTTATTTAACTTCCTTAATATCTCTAAAAAAAAATCAACTCGGTCTCATAATTAAAACCAAAGGTAGTATATGATTGTGGGTATGTCTAATTTTGGGATCCGTACATACAGCGGAAGGATTTTCATCCATTAAAATCTTACGAATTCCATCGGAGGATCCATCAACGACGTTTAAATCAAGTTAGAGAAGAATTGTACCTATGCGAACTCGTGAGCGTCTCGTTCAATTCGATCTCGTGGGCTACCTACTCGATCAACAGAATCGACTCTACGACGGCGTGCTAGCGCTTCGCATTCTTGCGTCTCTACTTTTTCTCTCTAGGGTTTCTCGTGGCTTTTCTAATACGTCTGACAAAATGTCCCGTAGGTTTTTCAAAACCCAATAGGCGTATTATATGTTCAAATTTAGTCCTTATTAATCTTGAAATTTGAATTTGGATTAAAATAATATATTAATTAAATCTATCCGATAGATATAATATAATCTATTTATTTAATCCAAATTGAAAGCCTTCGATTTAATTTATCTCTATAAATTAAATCGAGATATTATATCTCAATTTAAATTAAATCAAATATATGATATCTTTATTCGAAAATTAAATCGAGATACAATATCTCTATTTGTTTTAGATATTTAATTTATCAAATAAATTAAACACAAAACAAATATTATATAATAATATTATAATCTCTATTAAATAATATTATTATATTATTTTCGAATTTAATATAATAATATATATATATATATATATATCTATCCTAGATTAAATACGGTATTCATTAAATCTTAGATATATCTAAGATTCAATGAATCTGACACTATTGCTCGTGTTGGGCTATTCTTATGTACGACCCGCGAGCCCACATGAGATTGGCGTGAGTCAATACTTGTACCCACCCACAAATTGTAAGTAGCCTCTAGTAAGACATTGCGACTACTCAATTCATATGGGGACGATGATACGATACAACCTATCGTACAACCATGTCATGTTCCTTTTGTCACGCGATAATTTGGTCAAGGATGAGACAATGTATTAATGAAATATTTCTTTCTGACAAAAAAAAAAAAAAAAAAAAAAAAAAGATATAGATAGAGTCCAATGGGAAGTTATCCTAACATAATTTTTTATTCATTAAATTCCAAAATTAAGATCTTTGAAAGTGTTAATTCATTTATCAATCCACCTAATTAACTTAAGTTGGCAAATGTTTAATAACAAATGTAAAACGAGATTAAAATTAATATGAGATGAATATTAAAATAAATTCTACATAATAATACTTTCCTAAAATATATGATACGACTGTATAATATTTAATTATTTAATAATAAGCTAGTATGGTTTACAATGACACCTTATCTGATCATAAAATTAGGCAGGACCCGTACTAGAAAAATCTTTCAAAAAAAAAAAAAAGGAGTTTAACTATTGCAAAATTATAAAAGATAATTGCTTATCTATCATTAATAAATATAGAGAGAAAGGCAATGCATAGTAAACAAATAATTAAGTGAGTGAGAGAGTAGAGCCTTGTAGGCTTGTGGCTTGCTGGTTAGGGTATTATGCCCTTAACCGGTAAGTTGCGAGATCGAATAGGCATGGAACAGATACGTACGTAATTATTATTATCACAACATCATGAGGTATTTCAAAATACCTCTCAGTTTTATGCTCTCTGTGTTTCTTTAATTTCTTTGTCATAAAAATTGATTTATAAGGTGGATCTTTTGAAATTTTGTGTTCACTTCAGGTGAGGTAGGATTATAGAATATCTTCACAGATTATTTTGTACATGTTCCAAAATTTTAACTCAGTTATGAATGTCAGTATAACTCGGTACGATCCAGTTCTTTATTATTATTGTTATTATTATTATTCTCAAACTTTTATCATTTAATAATTTAGGACTAAGTAGAATCTAGCATCCTAAGATTTTTTTAGTAGTAATTGTTATCATAAACTAATTGCCTTGCAATATTTTTCCCATAGTCTTTTTACTTATGTTTTGAATGAATAAAATTTTCCAATTATTAAGAAAAAAAAAAAACATAAAACATTAGGCAATCAAACTAGTGAACAAAGAAAGAAAAAAACATAAAACATTAGAGGATCAAACTAGTGAACAAAGAAAGAAGAATAATCCTAGTTTAACGAGATATTCTTTGAATACCTCTTATTTTCCGCGGATTATTTGTAAAAATGTTATATTTTTTTTGGGATTAATCTATTTGTATTGGACGCTTTTAGCAACCAATTAGTTCAATTTATAGGAATGTAAGCCCATAATAGCGTGAAAACTACAAAAGTCTTCTTTTTATATACTGAATATTTATTAAAAGTGAAAATTTTCAATAATGTATATTTCTTCCATCATTTTTTCAATTGCATAATTGCTTATCTATACACAATAAATAAGTAGATAGAGACAGTCCATTCATAGTTAAGAAAGAAAGAATTAAGCGAACGATTATAAGTTGCCTTTGAGTAAATTGCTGGTTCGGGTGTTCAACCCTTAACTGCAAAGTCATGGGTTCGAAAGGGGCAATGTGAAGGACCAGAGGGGAAGTACCATTATTAATACTACAAAATTATGAGGTATTTTAAAATACAGCTCATTTTTAACTCTTTTGTGTTTAATTCTAAATTTTCCTATTGTAAAGGGGAGAATTTGTAAATTAGAATAATTTGACCCGGAAGAAATCCATCTCATTTTTCTACTATTTTGTGTTTCATTCGAATTTTTGGAAATATTTGGGATGAATCACCTTAATATATGCAATCAATAATTATATTGGGAAAAATTTATAAATTTTGAAAATAAGGAGATTGAGATTTTATATTTTATATTTAAAACTAAATCCACGCCAATTAACTTTTAAAACTAAAGCTAGTATATTCCTTGGCATGGGGTTTGTTAAGGGAAGGACTGAGGATCACCCTCACACACAGGACAACGAATAAGCAATTTATTAAGGAGGCTTCTGTAGGTAGTCAGAGAAATAATTAAATGTAAGTCTTATTTATTATAGTCTCTGAAAAGTGAACAATGTATATTATATGATATTATCATATTATGACTTAGTAGAATTTTTAGTTTTTTTTGTTGATGATCAATTTGTCAATGTTATTATTTAAAAATAAACAGTATTATTTAAAATTTATGAATAGAGCAGTTTAATAAAAATTTATATTAGTTATTGATTGTCAAAAAAGATAACTATTATATAGAAGGTAAGAAGGGTATGGCCTACATATTTTTCTTATATATCTATTAGAGAAAATCAATAATTGGATTTCTACATTTTTTATTAAGTGAATTTTGACTTATGTAATTCAATCTGCATAATGCTTACATAGTTTAAAACTCAGTTTATAAAAGTAAACATGATATAACTAAATATTTATATATAATTTTAGTTGTTCAAAACACTAATCCTTAATTATCATGAAATAACATTAATTTTTTCTGATTTTATTTTTCTAAGTGTAGGAACTAACATTTTAAATGACTAAAATTATTGGGATTGTACTGCACTAAATCAAAGTTCAAAAATTGAAAAGAACAATTGTTTATAAGATTAAAGGATATTACAAATTGTAGGATAAAATAAAATAATAATGCCAAAATACATAACATAAATTCCCCAATAATAAACAGTAACAAAATATTTGATATGAAATACCTCTAGTTATAGTTAGTCGAAGCGTAATATCTCACAGTCTAAGATAAGGAAAACTGTAAACAACTATAATGATAGTCTAGGAATAATAAGCTTGTATGGTTTTTTTTTTTTTTTTTTTTTTTTTTTTGCCAAAAATCTTGTATGGTTTACAATGACACCTTGCATAACATTAATAAATATACCCAGAAAGGCGATTCACCATAAACATAGACTTTAAGTGAGTGAGCTTTGTAGGCTTGTGGCTTGCTGGTTAGGGTGCTCCACTCTTAACTGGCAGGTTGCAAGATCGAATAGGCATTGATGAAGAGGCAGAAACAGACATTATTAATGAGGTATTTTTCAAAATACCTCTCCATTTTCTACTATGTTTTTTCAAAAAGTGGACATTTTGGAATTATGTGTTCACTTCGTGGGATACAGGATAATAAAATATCTCCGGGAAATTATTCTTATGGTGTTTCAAGTTTTGGCCCAGTTCAATAAAAGGTCCTTATATAGAAGGTCTTTTTTTTTTTTTTTTTTTTTTTTTTTTTTTTTGGGAAAATCCATATGGGAGACCTTTTTGGAGGAAAAAATCCCAAAAAGGGTCCCAAGATTCTGAAAATCCTAGAAATGGCACTTTCTCGATTTCGAATCAAGGTTGACAACTAAATCACCACATTTACAACTAAATCAATACTTATTTACAACTAAATCAGCCACATTAACAACAATATTTTAACAACTAAATCAGTCACATTAACAACAATATCATCCCCGGTTAACAACTATATCAGCTGCATTTACAACTCAAGCAAATTCTAAAAATCCCAGAAAGGGCCCAAGGGCCCTTTTTGGGATTTTCAGAACCTTGGGGCCCTTTTGGGATTTTTTTTCTCTAAAAAGGGCCTTTAAATGCATTTTCCCATTTTTTTTTTTTTTTTTTTTTTTTTTTTTTTTTTGGAATATGTTAGCCCTTTTTATAAGGTTTTGTTTGAATTGGTTAGAATAATAAATACATTTTTACCAATTTTATTCTCATTTAATCTCATACATTGTATTAATTAAAGGGTTGATTTTTTCCTTTTATTTTCTCTCATTCTCTTTATTCGTTTACATTATTTTTCCTCCATAAATGAAGACATTTTTAGGGGGAAAGAATATATTTCCTGTATATTTATTATTTTTAATAAATCTTAATAATTATATATAATGCATAATTTGGTTTAAAGCACCTTTTTTATATATATGTATGGACGGAGTAAAGAATATATTGATATAGACAGTCGATCAAATGTGCCTTGAAGATCTGTGGCTTGCTGGTTAGGGGTTCTCACTCTTAATTCCAAGTCACAGGTTCGAATAAGCACAAGGAAAGACCGGAGGAAGTATTATTGTTATTACGACAAAACTATGAGGTATTTCAAAATAACTCTCATTTGCTACTCTTTTGTGTTTTATCTTCACAATTGCCATTATTTTCTACTCTTTTGTGTTTTATCCTAACAATTGCCATTTACCAAGTGAGAAGAAATTTTTTAGTCTTAATATATTATTATATTGGCTTTGTTCTTATTGTATATACTTCCTTCAGTCCTAATTATAAGACTAATTTAATTTTTTTTGAAGAGATTAAGGGAGCTAATTAAATTACTTTAAAATATTTTTATTTTTATTTTTTTTATCCAAACTAATTAATTTGACTAATAAACTAATATATAATCCAATGATATACAACATATAATATGATTAGGTAACATATTTAGCTTCTTTAATCTCTCCAAATAAAGTCAACTGGTCTTATAATTAGGACTGGAGGTAGTATTAAATATGAATAAAATTTGGAAAGTTGTTGGATTTTATAAGAGAGTTAATAAAGTTTAGGGTTAAGGTGGAAAAATACACATGTACTTTTCTTTGAGGAGCGCCCGAGAAGTGCTTTTTTTAGGTGTAAAAGTGCACAGTTACAAATTAGGTGCAAAAATACCGTTTCACCGTTAAGTTTGACTTTTTTTGGGACTGACGATGATGTGGCATTTCAAAGGTGCAAAAATACACATGTGATTTTTCAAGAAGAGCACCCAACACCAAATTATGATTTTTTAGTTTAATAATTTTACTTCAATTAAAATTATTTTAGGATCTTGAAAAAATATTTCGGTATTGGACCGTACTAAAAGGATACTGACTGATACTAACAAAATATTTCAGGGTACTGACTGGTACTAAAAAGTACTTTCAGGATATTGACTGGTACAAAAAAAATACTTCATAATCTTGAAAAATTATTTTAGGATCTTGAAAAAATATTTCAGGTATTGACCGGTACTAAAAGGATACTGACTGATACTGAAAAAATTATTTCAGGGTACTAACTATTACTAAAAAGTACTTACAGGATACTGACTGGTACAGAAGAATACTTCATAATCTTGAAAAATTATTTTAGGATCTTGAAAAAATATTTCGGTATCGACCTACTACTAAAAGGATACTAACCATTCTTCGAAAAAATATTTTAGGGTACTTGACCGGGTGCTAAAAAGTACTTTTCGGATATCGACGGTATAGAAAAAATACTTGATAATCTAGAAAAATTATTTTAGGATCTTGAAAAAATATTTCACGCTATTGAATGGTACTAAAAGGATACTGATCGTATCGAAAATTACTTCATCATCTTGAAAAATTATATTGAGATCATGCAAAAATATTTCAGGATACCTACCGGTACTAAAAATATATACTTCAAAGATATTTTTTAAGATTCAAAAATAATTTTTTAAGATTATGAAATATTTTTTCTCGCACCGGCAATATTCTCAAAGTATTTTTTTTAGTACCGGTCCAAGATCCCGAAATATTTTTTCGATCTTAAAATAATTTTTCAAGATCATAAAGTAATTTTTTAGTACAAAAATCAATATCCCGAATATCTTTTTAGTACCCTAGTAGTAATTAAAATAAAATTATTAAATTAAAAAAGAAAAAGAATTTGGTGTTCGACGCTCTTGTTGAAAAACCACATGGATATTTTTGCACATTTGAAATGTCACGTCATCGTCCAAAAAGAAAAAAGTCAAACTTAACGGTCAAAGTCAAACTTAACGGCCAAACGGTATGTTTGCACCTAATTTATAACCACATAGTCACTTTTGCACCCGAAAAAAAAAACACTTGGCGCTCTCCTTGAAGAAAAGCACATATGTATTTTTGCACCTTAACCCTAAAGTTTAATGTTTTCTTTTGTCTATATAAAACATGTTGAAAGTGTTTTATAAATAAAACAAACTTTTGTAGGAAGTGCGATAAATAATTAATTTTTTGGCAAAATAATTAGTAAGATTGCTTGATGTGCATATCATCCAAGAATGACATTTTTAACCTTCCACCTTATATTGGATGATTTCTAAAAATTGTAAATTTAAAAACCAACACAAGTTAAGGTTTTTTTTATAAGAATTATCTAATATTCGGTTCGAGGTTCATGCAATGCATGGATCTCTCAACACAAATGTATCCTTTATGACTCAAATAAATTAAGGTTTCATATGGAAGAGAAGAACAAATTGCTTTTAAATTGGGGGAATTGTGTAATTAGCAATTACCACTTCTCATGTCCTAAATATATGAGCTAGACAATAAATTTATTTTTATCTTAAATATATAACTTCAATCTACTATGTCTTCCAAATTTATGAGTTTTTTCAGAATATCATATTGATTGTGTATATTATGTGTGGCCAAAAAAAAAAATTGCACTACCTCGATCCTTAATATAAAACTTAAATAATTTTTTTTTTGAAAAATTAAAGAATTTGAATAAATTACTTTAAAGTTATTTATTTATCATTTTTATATCAAACTAATTTGCCTCACTTATAAACTATTAAATTGTAATCTAGTAATATATAAGATATACTCCGATTCAGTTACTTATTTAGCTTTTTTTATATCTTCAAAAAAATCAATTACGTCTTATATTGATCAGTTAGGAAGAGCATGTATATGCATCAATGTACCATGATGTTTTAAAGACACCATGTGCTTGATGTAATGGTAAATCGGCTGGATTGTATATAGTGCCTATCCTGACTTTTTAAGCAAATAAGTAAAAATAGCACAGGTTATGCTTCTCGAACTCATGGCTTGTTGGTTAGAGCATATTTGCCTTTCCCTCCTAAGGTCATGGGTTCGATTCGGCATAATCTATAATGTATACTCTGTCTCTGTCTCTCGGAACATGAGGTGTTTCAAAACACCTCTCCTTTTACAAAATGTTTTTAAAATATATGGCAGCGAACAGTAAATTTGTAACATTATGATATTTGGAATTAGAAAATATTGTATGGAAATTTATGAAGAAAATTTAGCCTAAGATAATTATTTAAATTTAAGGACCTATTTTTTTGAGAAAAACAAAGAAAATAGTTAGAGGTTGATTTATAGCTCAAGAATTTTCAAGAAATTACTTTAAGGGTTTAATAAGTTAGATAAGAAAGAAAATCCTTATAAAACATCAAGGATCCGTTTCTAGCATTTAGTTAATAATTAAGCAATAATAAAGAGATAAGGGAATAATTAATTATTAAATTAAAAAAACACGCACTGTTTACTCTAAGCTGAACCATATATATATATATTTTTTATTTAAGCTGAACCATTGAAACAAACCGTGACCCATACTTCTCCAATCCCATTTGGCCCATATATTCACTTACTCCCATTTAGGCCCAACTCGTGAACAAGCCACCTCCCCTCTATTCACACTTGCCACCATTTTTCCTATATAAAAAAAAAAACATTCATTAAGCCTTTATAAAAAAAAAAAAAAAAAAAAAAAAAAAACATTAAGCTGCCAATAAAGGTTGGCACAGTGGGTTAAGGCGTCGGCCTTCACCCCAAAAGGGAGGAGGTTTGATATCTGCTGATCGATGTGAGGGCCTCATTGGTGGGCGATCTGTAAGTACCTTTGTAAGTGCTCTTTGAGCCTGAGGCATACTCTGACCTTGGTAGAGTACCGGTGTCTAACCCCACCTAAACTTTTTAATATCAAAAAAAAAAAAAAAAATCATTAAGCCCAACTAATGAGGATTGACACAGTTGGTTAAGGTGTCGGCCTTCATCCCAAAAGGGAGGAGGTTCGATACCCGCTAATTGATGTGAGGGCCTCATTGATGGGAGATCTATAAGTACCTCTGTAAGCGTTCTTTGAGCCTGAAAGCATACCCTAGCCCTGATGAGGTACTGGTATTTACCCCCATCTAAACTTTTTGTAAAAAAAAACATTCATTAAGCCCATATAAGTAACTAAACATTCCATCCATTCGATTCCAATTGCAACATACAAACCTAAACCATTTATTCATTTATCCAATATCACATCATGCCACCAGAAAAAAAAAACAGAAAACGTAGCAGAAACATGAACCCTCTCGATCAATGGCGCATACACAGAGGAAGATAATATTAGCGAGAAATCATTCCCATATCAGGCGCACAAGCAAAGCCAAAAAAAACAAAAGAAAAGAAAAGAAGAGAAGAGAAGACAGAAAGCTCAGTGCCATGAGTCAACATACTCCTCCCTCTCAGACCAGATTCTTTATATAGAGCCATTGCCTCTTGTTCTCATTGTATGTGTGTTTCAACCAAAGAATAAAGAGAGCACGAGAGAGAAGTTGAAAGTGAGAGAGTAGTTGAGAGGGAGAGAGCATGGAATCAATGTGTGTGTACTCTGTTTTGGAACCAGCAAACAGAGCAAGCCAAGACTCGAGAGACGAGGGATCAAGATTGAGAGCGAAGGAAGACGTAGGGAATCGGAGAAGAGGAAGGACCAACTGTTGCATGCAAGCTTAGATTTTGATTAAGGTGAGTTTAAAGCCATTAGGAACGTAGCTTAAGTTCACATGAGTTCTCTACTTTAATTTCTAAATAATAAAACATGGACCATTTGTTTGTAGCTTGTGTGTGGAGTCTTTGAACTTGTTTTTACCGCACTAGGGAAAGAATAAAAACCTTACTATCACTATATATATATATATATATATATATGTATATATGTATGTATGTATGTATGTTGTTGATCTGGTATAGGAAGAGTTTTTTCTGTTTATATATGTATAAGTAATGTTACAACCTTTGAAAAAACTTGATGTCGGTGTGTATACCCGCTCCACATATATATATGTTAGTGTTGAGTGTTGAGTCGCTGGCTTTGTTGTGAGAATATATATATACGCTACATATGTAAAGAGGGAAGGAAAACTTATTGTTTTGCATGTATGGATAAGTATATATATATTGTTGGGTTTGCTTGTCTGATACACACAGATATATTAGTGTATTAAAAGAATATATATATATATATATATATATATACACATACGAGGGGTGGAGCCGGAATTTTAGTGTCAGCAAAAAATAAAAAGTATTATATCATACATAAATGTACTTGAAATATAATACGAGGTGATATGCAAAAAATCGAAATGAATTTATCACATAAAAGCCCCACTTGCATTGGCTTTGGCTGCCCTAATTCACCAAGAATTGACTATGTATATTCCAACAAATTACTCCCTTCAATCTATAATATAAGATATATTTAGGGAGTTGATTTTTGTCATAAATATAATATATAATTTTCATATTCGTTACCAATAATCAAGGAAGATATGAATAAAATAATTAGGGAAGATAATGACTAGGGTGTTTTAGAAAATACATGTCAATTTAGCTTACTCAACCAACTTCCTTAACATATCTAAATTTGGTAAAAATGTCTTACATTTGGAACCGGAGGAGTATTAACTAGATTTTCAAAATACAATAGAATCAAACAAGCTCAGCTTATCAAGCTAGAATATTACATGTAGATATCTCTTTATATATTGTTAATGTACGACAATTTCAAACTCAAAAGTTAAGGATCAAAGACAAAAAGATTATGCGAAACTACTATATATTGAAATCGAAAGATAAGCAAGTTATACATAATAAGTTTCTCTTATGTGTTACTTATCTCCACACACACACACACACACACACACACACACACACACACACACACACACACATATATATATATATTAAATTTTAGGGGGAATCCAACCCCTACTTATTTTATAAAATAAAGCTTAAACTTATATCACCAGCCCAATTTCAAGCAAGACAAGAATAGACAATATAGTTTGATAAATATATACCGAAAGAAAGTCTTGTGCTAGGCGATGGTTAAAGATAATTTTCCCTTTATATATATATTTTAATAATATTTTAGGGGGCGGGGGCCACCCCTAGCCACCCTAAATCCGCCTATGTATATATATACATATATATATAAAAAAAACCTCACTGTTGAATATTTTATATGAGGTGCAGTTTGTGATTGTGCTTGCGCTATGTAGTAGTGTTCGGATAAGTTGCGAAAGTTCTGATACTTGTGTATAATATATATATATATATATATTGAATATAGTTGAGTATTGACCAAAAGGCAAAAACAAAACTTGTCACGTCGTGGAAGACATATGAAGGTGGTGCACTATATATATATATAGGGATAGGATATTGTTACTACCATTTTTTATTACTACCAATGTCACTACCACTTTTTCACCGTTAGATCGAATCCCATCTATCTTTATCATTTCTCTCTCCTATTGAGATTCGATCTAACGGTGAAAAAGTGATACTCGACAATATCATATCCCATATATATATATATAGAGAAAGAGAAGAAAACTGTGTTATATATATATCATGTATCTTTTGTTTGAGGATTTCTTGCTCTTTAAAATATAAATGGTTGAAGTTGATAGAAGTATTTTGCTAACAAATATTTTGGAGCTGCATATGTGAAATATATATATATATATATATATATATATAGATGCTTTGGGGAAATCATGAGAAACATTATATGCATTAAAGCAAAATTTATATGGTATTGGTATTTATTAAACGCCTAATTTAAAGTGTTAGGACATAGAGTTTAAAATAATAATAATTAATTAGTAAAATAATAATAATGATAATGATAACAATAAAATAAATAAGTATTATTATTACTATTACGAAAGGAAATAAGTAATAAAATAGATTAATAAATAATATTATTTTTTTTAGAAAGGGTATTATTGCTAATGGAATTTTTAGGGGTTAGTTCATTTTTAATCATCTAAAAATAATTCGCGTAGTTAATTACTTTGCGACGCGAGTAGTAATTAATGACAATGATAAACGTTTATAGACATACCTTAACACCTCTACTGATCCCAACGCCTTCTTATGCATTAAGGATTCAAGCTTGAGGTGGGTAACTGTTATCTCATTAGCCTGTATGTAAGTATTCATGTATGACTGATCATGTTTACTAGATGAATTACATGTTTATTTCCTAGCTATGGATTTGGGGTTGTGTGTCTCATAGGGCTGCGGTCCTTGGCTGATAACTGCGGTTATGGTGCGACTTATTACTGTGAATCATTCTATGCTTATACATTTGTTATACTGTGATTTATACTTTATACTTGCATATATGATTAACTCATTACCCCTAGGGTTCATTTATTTGAAGTCCGGACAACATGAAAGAAACATGTAGTGGATCGGGATCAAGGGGGAAGATGTAGTCATGGGGTTACGGAAAAAGGAACCTTTTGAAAAAATATGAGTAGATGGACCGTATTGTAACATTTATCTTTTGTCTATTTTGGGATCAATGTATTAATTTCTCACTATAGGATAAATTCGAGTCGTGAAAAATTTATCCTCATATTTTTAAACTAAGTTATTTTATGAAAGTTTTTTTAGTCATCCAAATTATTTTGATGCCTGTTGTCACGGATCGCAGGGAACACAAGATATTTTATGCACAAGACACTCCATATGAGGTTTCTAGAGAACTCCAGATTATGGTAGATACTTGTACATAGATGTAGAATTGTATAGAAATCTCTAGAACTCTCATGAAAGATGTAAATATTTAGATATTTTGGAAGAAGGTTCTGGAGAACCAATCTCTACCGTCGGATGTAATCGATCTTAGCCGTTCATTGAGGAGGTGGTAGGCTATAAATAGAGGTGCCCACCTCATTTGTAAGGCATTCAGAAGCAATACAAGTTCTTTCATTTCAGAGCTTCTCTCTCTAAGTCTACTTCTCTCTCTAAAAATTTCTCTTTGTCTTTGTGCTCTTTTGCCTACTTGTGAGGGTTCGGCTGACTTAGCCAAGATCAAGGGAGTGATCAAGCTAAGGCCGACACGGTTTTGGGTGGAACTTTTCTAAGACCGTGACAACGTGATATCAGAGCTTTGGTTCGAAGCTTTGAGCGTGGTTCATGGGAGCCATTTTGTAGGCAAGGATGTTGGGCATTATTGAGGACATTGTGGTTGGAGAAGAGAGGGGTAGGGAGACTCAACCTCCTCACCAACCAAAGAAGGTTCGGGGCACAAGCAAGTCTCGCCAAGCCGCAGATGTTGCCACCTTGACGGTAAAGGTGGAGGCTTTGGAGGAGGCCTTGCAAGAGGTGGTTTCTAGGGTGGACAAAGTGGAAGGAGACTTTGTGATTCTTGAGTCCCACACCATAGAACAGTTAGACAACCTGAGGTCGGATCTTGATTCGCACCTCAATGTCGAGGATGAACGGGCTGAGTCCATGAGGAGACTCGAGGCAAAGGTGATGGATGCCATCATCGCCATGCGGATCGCCTTAACTCTCTTAAGGCTTCTTTGGAGAGTCAAGCTAGAACTCCGTTGGGAGCTGGGACCAGTGGAGCAAGGGAGGTGAGGCTGGACCTCCCCAAGCTGAAGGAATTTAAAGGTGTCCGTGATGCCAAAGAGGTCGAGAACTTCTTGTGGCAAATGGAGCGATATGCTGAAAGCATGAACTTGGCCAATGACACGGACAAGGTACGCACTGCTTCCTTATTCCTTACTGATAATGCTATGTTATGGTGGCGTAGGAAGCATGCAGATATGGAAAAAGGCCTTTGCACCATTGCAACATGGGAAGATTTCAAGAAAGAGCTAAAGAAGCAGTTCTATCCCGAGAATGTGGTCTATGAGGCCCGGAAGAAGTTGAGGGAACTCAAACACAAGACCACGATTACTGACTATGTAAGGGATTTCACTATCCTCATATTGCAAATCCCCAACTTGACCGGTGAAGAAACATTGTTCTACTTCATAGACGGTCTTCAGAACTGGGCTAAGAACGAGCTCCAAAGGCGTGGCGTGACGAATGTAGATGAAGCTATTACCTTCGCCGAAAGCCTTACCGAGTACTCAAGGGGCGAGAAAGGTGAGTCTTCCAAGCCTAAGTCTTCCAAATCTAATCAAGGAAAAGGTAGGGGAGACAAAGGCAAGGGGAATCACCAAGGGAGGGCCTAGCAAATCCTTCCGTAAGAATCAATATGAGGAGAAGAAGAAGAACAAGAACTATATAATCACCGCTTCGTGTGCAAAGGGCCACATCGCATGAGCAACCTGTCCCAAGTTCGGTACCTTGTCGCCATTGTTGAAGGGCAAGATGTACCCAACGAGGAAGGGCCAAGCTCTCAAATAGGGTCTCTCAGACTCTTGAATGCTCTAAAGGCTAAATCGGTGCAACCTGCTCCAAGAAGCAACGGACTGATGTACGTGGAGGCCAAACTGAACGGGAAGCCTGTAAAGGTGATGGGTGATACCGGGGCGACCCATAATGTTATTACTCCAGAGGAGGCTAAACGAGTTGGCCTCTCGGTCACTCAACCACGAGGAGGATGGTTGAAGACTGTGAACGCCCCTGCCAAACCCCTTAACGGCGTAGCAAGTGGAGTAGAACTAAGCCTTGGCACGTGGAAGGGGACCGTGGATCTATCAAGCCCCTATGGATGATTTCAAAGTGGTATTTGGGATGGACTTTTTGCGCAAGGCAAAAGCATTCCTCATGCCATGTTATGACTCTGTGTGTATTATGGAAAAGGGGCTCGCTTGCACTGTACCTGCAACAAGTAATGATCGGGTTGCTCACTTGTCAGCCATGCAGGTAGAAAAGGGAATTAAAAGAGGGGAAGTCACCTACCTTGCAACTTTGAAGGAGGTGAACCCTAACAAAGAGGATGATGGAAGTCTTCCCCCTATCATTCAGAACGTCCTCAAAGAGAACGAGGACATTATGCCGCCAGAACTTCCTAAGAGGTTGCCACCTAGATGGGAGGTGGATCATAAGATCGAATTGGAATCAGGAGCACATCCACCCGCCATGGCACCTTATCGCATGGCACCGCCTGAGTTGGAAGAGCTAAGGAGACAATTGAAGGAATTGCTTGATGCTGGGCATATACGACCTTCCAAAGCACCTTATGGGGCACCTGTTTTGTTCCAACGCAAGCATGATGGATCGTTACGCCTCTGCATCGACTATCGGGCCCTCAATAAGGTAACTATCAAGAACAAGTATCCTATTCCCTTAATAGCTGACTTGTTTGACAGGTTGGGTAAGGCGAAGTACTTCTCCAAGCTTGATTTGAGGTCGGGGTACCATCAAATTCGCATTGCCAAAGGAGATGAACCCAAGACCGCTTGTGTGACAAGGTACGGGTCCTTCGAGTGGTTGGTGATGCCTTTCGGTCTAACCAACGCACCGGCAACATTCTGCACATTGATGAATGAGATCTTTCATCCTTTCCTTGATCGGTTCGTGGTAGTCTACTTGATGACATAGTCATTTACAGTGACACCTTGGAGACCCATGTAGAACACTTGCGGGCCGTGTTCCAGACTCTGCATGAGAATGAGCTATATGTTAAAAAGGAGAAATGTCCTTTTGCCAAGGAGGAGGTGCACTTCCTTGGACACATCATTTGCCAGGGGACCCTTATGATGGACAAGGAGAAGATTCGTGCTATTGAGGAATGGGAACCACCCACCCGAGTATCCGAGTTACGATCTTTCCTTGGGTTGGTGAATTACTACAGGCGGTTCATCAAGGGCTACTGCTGTGGCAGCCTCTTTGATGACTTGTTGAAGAAAAACAAGCCATGGAATGGACCAAAGAGTGCCAAGATGCCTTTGAAGACTTGAAGGCAGCAGTAGTTGAGGAACCTGTGCTCGCTCTCCCGGATTTCTCCAAGACTTTTGAAGTTCACACAGATGCTTCCGACTTTGCTATTGGTGGGGTGCTAATGCAAGAGAGGCATCCAATAGCATTCGAGAGTCACAAGCTCAATGATGCCGAGCGACGCTATACAGTCCAAGAAAAGGAGATGACGGCCGTAGTGTATTGCTTGCGCACTTGGAGGCATTACCTGCTGGGATCCAGGTTTGTGATCAAGACTGATAATGTGGCTACGAGATATTCCAATCTTAAAAGAAGTTGACACCCAAGCAAGCCCGCTGGCAAGACTTTCGAGCCGAGTTTGACTATGTGATGGAGTACAAACCCGGCACGGCTAATGTAGTGGCGGATGCATTTAGCCGAAAAGTGGAGTTGGCGTCAATGAGTCAAGCCAAGGGCGACTTGATCACAAAAATCGTTGAAGGTATGACCCACGATCCTGTTGCTCGACAACTTGTAGAGATGGCCAAGGAAGGGAAAACCAAGAGGTTTTGGTTAGAGGATGGCCTTCTCTATACCGTGGGAGACGAGTCTTTGTTCCGAAATGGGACAACTTGGGAAAAGAGCTCATTAAGGAGTGTCATGACTCCAAGTAGGCCGGTCATCCATGACAAAGACGCACACTTGCTTTATTGGAAGCAGCTTGCTACTGGCCACAGATGAGGGACGAGGTGGAACTTTATGTGAAGACTTGTCTTGTATGCCAACAAGACAAGATAGTGAACCAACAACCTGCAGGACTGTTGGAGCCTCTCCCCATACCAGCGCAACCATGGGAAGGTGTTTCCATGGACTTCATTTCAGCTTTACCAAAGTCCGAAGGGTGCAGCTCTATCATGGTGGTGGTAGACCGATTCTCAAAGTATGCAACATTCATAGCTGCCCCTACGGATTGTACGGCAGAAGAAGCGGCCAGGCTATTCTTCAAGAATGTGGTGAATTTTTGGGGGCTACCTAAGACAATCATCAGTGACAGAGACCCCTGTTTCACAGGCAAACTATGGACGGAGTTGTTCAAGCTCCTGGGCACTGAGCTACACTTCTCCAAAAGTTTTCACCAACAGACCGATGGACAGACAGAGAGGGTGAATTTTTTGTTGGAATGCTACTTGTGGCACTTTGTGAGTGCCAAACAAAAGGATTGGGTGAAGCTCCTCGATGTGGCTCAATTCTCTTATAACTTGCAAAAGAATGAGGCATCCGGAAGGAGTCACTTTGAAGTGGTGATGGGACAATAACCACTCACTCCTCATGCCCTTGCCACCACTTACAAGGCCAAGAGCCCAGGGGCCTATCACATGGCCAAATCTTGGCAAGAACAAGCTGAGGTAACAAGATCTTTTCTTATCAAGGCGGCCAAGCGGATGAAAAAGTTTGCAGATAGGAAGAGGCGCACTTCTGAGTACCAAGTGGGAGACATGGTTATGGTAAAGCTTCTTCCTCAATAATTCAAAGTGTTCTGAAAGGTGCACAAGGGCCTCATCCGCAGATATGAAGGCCCGTATAAGATCGTGGGAAAAGTAGGAAAGGTTTCCTACAAGCTGGATCTACCCCCGAACTTGAAGATTCATCCCGTCTTCCACGTTAGTATGCTGAAGCCGTTTCATGAAGACGTGGATGATCCTAATCGAACCATCTTGACGAGAGCGCCTCCGACCATGACCAAGTCATTCGATCAAGAGGTAGAAGAGGTGCTAGCTGATCGAGTGGTGCGGCGACGAGGGGTACCACCAAGTACCCAATACTTAATCAAATGGAAAGGGTTGCCAGAGAGCGAAGCCACATGCGAACCTCAAGAGGACCTTTGGCAATTCGAAGACCACCTACACCGGTACAAAAACAAGTCAGTGACGAGGACATCACCGAATTAGGTGGGGGAGAGTGTCACGGATCGCAGGGAACGCAAGATATTTTATGCACAAGACACTCCATAGGAGGTTTCTAGAGAACTCCAGATTATGGTAGATACTTGTACATAGATGTAGAATTGTATAGAAATCTCTAGAACTCTCATGAAAGATGTAAATATTTAGATATTTTGGGAGAAGGTTACGAGAACCAATCTCTACCGTCGGATGTAATCGATCTTAGCCGTTCATTGAGGAGGTGGTAGGCTATAAATAGAGGTGCCCACCTTATTTGTAAGGCATTCGGAAGCAATACAAGTTCTTTCATTCCATAGCTTCTCTCTCTAAGTCTACTTCTCTCTCTAAAAAGTTCTCTTTGTCTTTCTGCTCTTTTGCCTACTTGTGAGGGTTCGGCTGACTTAGCCAAGATCAATGGAGTGATCAAGCTAAGGCCGCACGATTTTGGGTGGAACTTTTCTAAGACCGTGACACGTGTGCTCTATCTCTCGATAAATAAAAGGGGCATTTAGGATGGGCGTTACAAAATCCACTTTGTAATTTTAAATGCTACATAGTCCTTTTTTATTGTAACATATGGTAATTTAGAGAAATTCATTTTTTGCTATTTTAACTTTCTAAAAAAATTATATGCTATAGGGTTTATTTCGTTCATATGTTTTTACATATAATTAATTTATCCTTGATATTAAATAAATTTATTAAAAATGAAAATTTATTAAAATGATTGAATCAAATAAAACTACATTATATTAGTATTTATATATTTCCATCATATTTTTTGAATGGAATTTAAATATAAAATGCACTATGGGAACGAAGCATTTCTTATAAGGGTGAGACAACATTTCCCTTGTGGACAGGTTTTGATAAGCCTAACGAAGTCCAATCGAAAACAAAACCGTGAGGGTTTGTGTGCCAAAGGACAATATCTACAAACGAGTGTTTGGACTGTTACAGTTGGTATTAGAGCTAGGGCTCGAGTCGTTGTGCCAGTGAGGACGCTAGGCCCCAAGGAAGGTGGATTGTGAAGTCTCACATCGATCGGAAAAGGCACACGAAGTATGCCTTATAAGGGTGTGGAGACCTTTCCCTTGTAGACGCATTTTGATGGGCCTATCGAAGCCTTATTGAAAATAAAACTGTGAGACTTTGTGTGCCAAAGTGGATAATATCCATAAGCGAGTGTCTCGCTTGGGCTATTACAATGGTTCTATATGCCACAGGATTCTGTTCTATTTTAATATTATTAATTAAGAAAAATACCTTTAAAATTTGAAAAATCCTAAATTAGTGATTTCCTACTAAAATAAGTTGTTAGTTGCCTATTAATCATATTCCTACATAAACTATTGTAGGAAACAAAACTTGGTTTGAATTGATATTTTGAAGGTATTTTTCTAAATTTTTTCCTATTAATTACTACTACTACTATTATTATAATAAAGGAAATCTAATCTTTTGGTTGCTATAAGCTTGCATGGATTGAGATTGAGTCTTTGAACTTTGACTTGGTGTAAGGCAACTCATATAATTTTCTTGGTTGAAACTCAATCTCTAAATTTTAAGTCATCATAGCTCCATATTACAATTTTAACCATTTAAAACTTTAGTTCCTAAATTTCATGAAATATATAACTTTTTTCCAAAATATAAAGACTTATATTTTAAATGATTAAATTATATAGATTGAATTACAAGTTAAAATTTAGGAACTGAGTTGCAACAAAGTTAAGACTACACAAATTGAGTTGCGCCAAGTGAAAAATATAAGGCTAAAAATTTTAAGGGCATCTTCGATTTCGTGTCTCCTGTTTTCTTTTTTGTTCTGAGAAACAGAAAGTAACAAAAAAAAGCTTGTTTTAAAATATGTTTTTGGTTACATGATAAAAAAAACAAAACAAAAATTAAATTTGTTTTGGAAAAAATCATAACATCATTTTATTTTTCGTAAGAAATCAGAAAAGAGAAGTCCGTTGAATGCAAAAATCATATTCCGCCAATTCTAAATGTAGAATATAATTTATAATGTAAATTGTACTCAAAACACTTTGGGTGTTGAATACACCTAAAAAATATATTTCAATTATGACTTAAAAATAAGTTTACTGCTTTACTACTCCTCTTAATAATAAAAAAAACAAACTGAAATAAAATTATTTTTCAAAAAAAAAAAAAAAATTAACCTCAACTTTACTACTCCTCTTATTCTTAATCGCAAAAATTTGTAATTCAAAATTACAAATTTTATTTTATTTTAATTATTTTATTATAAAAATAGGAAAAATCACGTTTAAATCCTGAGAAATATCATAATTCAAATTAAGAGCTACATTTTTTAACAAGGGAAAATTTCAAATAAATACCATTTGAATTCGCAAAACCCCTAGAAGTCTGTCAATTTGTAAAAAGACCGAGAGGTACAAATGACCCATGAGGGATAGAGGTGGCAATCAGGGCCGGCCCTCCAGGGCCTGGAGTAAGAAAAACACATGTTTTTCAAAGCCTGGCCCGAGAGCACAGAGGCCGCAGAGCCCACAAGGCCCGGAAATTACTATTCCAAATTTTAACTATTTTTCCTCCACTTTTTTTTAAAAAAATATAATTAGTAAATTAAAACACGAATCATCCAATAAATAAGCACAGTCACTAATTCATAATCAAAAGCAAACTATGTTCACAAATAATTCACATAAAACATAAAAAGCATATCACTAAGCGACATTAGTACGATGACTATTATTGTCGTCATCTTCGTCACTATAATCAATTTTAATGACATTTGATTGTTCTTCACTTTGAGTAGTAGCCTCTGGCTCATGAGTAAGAATATTATGAAATTCTTCTCCCGCATCATGAACACATCCATAATCTTTATTTGTAACAAATAATAAATCAAATCATAAAATTAGAGTAGAGTTATTATGTATTTGTAGTTAAATGGATAAATAACTATATAAAAAATACAAAATATATATAAATTAATAAAGGAAAAAAAGAAAAAGCTACAATGAAAAGGGCCTGTAGGGCTGGCCCGTTTAAGCCCGAGGCCCGTCAAGGCCGGCCCTCCAGGGCTAATTTCAAATATCTTGTCCATTTTTCAAGCCCGGTATGTTTAAAGGGCCGGGGCTTAAATGGGCGGCCCGATGGGCCGACCCGTTTTGCCACTCTAGAGGGATATACAAATTCGGGTCAAATTACCTTTTTATCCTTTAGTGTTAAATAAATAAAAAAATAAAATAAAATACCTCCACCCCCCATCGCCACGTGGGGGCCGGTGGTGTGGCGGCCGGCCGAAGGTGGTGGTGGCCCATGAGGGGGCCGGTGGTGGTGGTGGCGGCGGCGGTGGTGGCGCGGTGGCGGTGGTCGCGGTGGGGGTGGAGGTATTTTATTTTACTTTTTTAATTATTTAACGCTAAAGGGTAAAAGGTAATTTTACCCGAATTTGCATATCTCTCATAGGTCATTTTTACCTCTCGCATATTTTTACAAATTCAACAGACTTAAATGGGGTGTTGCAAATTCAAATGGTATTTATTTGGAATGTTCCCTTTTAACAACTTCCTAATTAAATCAAGATGCTTAATTAGGAATTTCCATTACATTTGTATGATTTCTAATTAATATGTTTTTATCCATTAAATATATTTAATTATGTATTTTCATATTTTTCAATTTTTCCTAATAATAAATCAAATATTTTTATTTTATTTTTTGTCTTAAAATTATCATAACCTATAAATATAATATAATATATATGTGTATTATTTTATAAGATTCATATCTTTTTTATTGTTTCCCACCCAAATTTACTTTTCATATAACCATCAAAATAAGTTTCAATTTGGGGAAAAAACTTTCTATCACCGTCAATCTAAACATAAATCACATTTTTAATCTAATTTTATCTTATCTTAAGTTTGCAAAAGTCAAATTTTTTTATAAAAAATAAAAAAGGAGAAGCCGCTTTAGGCTTATGATGGAAAAATAAATAATTATAACCCAATCTTTGCGCTCAAAACTCTTAACCTTACTTGATAGAGAATTGATTCACTTGTCTTATTGGCTGAACCGAGTTGAATTTTCATAGTATAGGAAATATATATATATATATATATATATATATAAGAGTATACAATTGAATTGCAATAGCATTGTTGTCCGTGTTTACGCTTCTAACTTACAAAAATGAGTCGAGTTAGTGATAAACTCATGTTAGTTGTAAACTCGATTAAACTCACGAGTTTATACACCGAATTTACCGTTTTTACGTTTCTAACCTACAAAACCGTGTTAATTTACTCTTAAACTCGTGTTAATTTTTTTGATTTAATTATGCTCAGCGGCTTTATATAGAAATTTATTTATTGAATATGATAATTGATGAATTTAATTTCAATTATTTGGATTTAAAAGATATTTAAATCAAATTGTTTCCATTTTTATATTTTAATTATTTAATTATACACTAGTAATACATATTTAATAATAAAACTAAACTCTTACGAATTTACGATTCCATAATTATCAACAATTAATGAGGTATTGCAAAATACCTCTCCTTTTACAATATTTATTTTGATTTCTTTTCATAACTTTAACTGAAAAATGCAAGGCACTTAAAATCATACGGTTGATGCAATGATTTAAGAAATTAGCAGTTTAATTCCATGTTAGACAAGTCATAATTACACCCTTCACTGAATATCAATTTTAAAAATGAAACTTTTCAAAAAGATACAATTGCTCATCTATGCAAAATACAAAAAAAAAAAAAAAAAAAAAAAAAGTTTAATATTTCTGATTTAGCTAAAGAAATATTTTTTCCCACATTCATATAATAATAAGTGGATCCCACTAATATTTTCTCTTGTTTCTCTTTTACAATGGGATCCATACATTTTTATATGAGTGTGTGGGTCACACTACTATTTTCTCTCTCTTCTTTTTACAATGAACCCACTCACTTTTATGTAAGTGTAGTAGGAAATTTCTACAATGAAAGCAAAAACATTAAATCTGTAAATAAATAGATAAAGAAATACGATTCATGCTGAACAAATAATTAAGCAAGCGAAAGAGAAGGGCCTTGCAGACTCGTGTCTTACTGGTCTGGGCGTTCTCTCCCTTACTGGTTAGTCGCGAGTTCGAATAGGCAGAACAGAACAAAGAATTAGTGATAATTATTATTATTATTATCACAAAATTATGAGGTATTTCAAAATACCTCTCGTTTTCTTACTCTCTGTCTTTGTTTAATTTGTTATAGCCAATGACCTTTGGTCAATGGCAATTGCCTGCCCTTTTCCCTGTTAGACTTGTGTTTTTGTGCTAATATATCTATTCTCTTGTCTTTTTTATAAGGTACTTACTTATTTTTAAAGAGTATTAAATATTTTTTTCTATGTATGCCCATAATCAATAAGGATAATTGATGAGAGCAATAATTAATATAATATTAGAGTTTTGTACAATTAGCAAGGATAATATTTAAAATTATTTAAATTTTTTGGTACTTCAAGTTATAATTTAGTGATAATTTCAATATGAATTAATCCAAAATCTTTTCATGTTTAACAAATTAAGTGTTAAACAGCATTCACCGCCATGAAGTACTTTTTCAATGTCATTGAGTATCGTAAATTATTTTTGGGAAAATGCATATCAGGGCCCTTTTAACAGAAAAATCCTAAAAAAGGCCCAAAAATTCTTAAAATCCCAAAAAAGATCCCAGGGCCTTTCCTGGTATAGATTCATTAAAACGTTAGTTGTTAACGGGGCTGATATAGTTATTAACTGGGGCTGATATAGTTGTTAATGTGACTGATTTAGTTATTAAAATATTGTTGTTAATGCGACTCATTTAGTTGTTAGCGGGTATTGATTTAGTTGTTAACGCTTTTATGAATTTATACCAAAAAATGCCCTGGGGACTTTTTTGGGGTTTTTTCTGTTAAAAGGGACCCCATATGGATTTTCCCATTATTTTTTGTGCACTAACACCATTCAGTATTTTAAAATGATTTTTTTATATATACAATACCCTAAACTATTTTATTTTTTTGAAGAAAATATTTTTCTAATAACATTCAATATCATAAATATAGGGTGTTTGTTGCAAGTAAAAAATATATTTGAAAAGCAAAATTGTTAAGCTAAGCAAACATATTTTAATACTTTGTTATTTTCATTCTGAGCCCAACACTTTAACCACGCCCTCGTAATGATCACAGATAGCTAAGCTAAAATAGATATACGTTTGTAAGCTGAGATAAAAATTAAATCAAGTACTTTTATTTTCCATGAAATAAAATCAAACATTTTTAATGTAGGATTCTAAGAGATTTATGTAAGAAAATTAGACATGATTTTATATTGTATAGTACTCCCTCTGATCCTAAATATTAAACGTAGTTGACTTTTTTAGATAGATTAAGAAAACTAATTAAATTATTTTAGAATCTTTTATTTTTATTCTTCTCCAAACTAATTAGTTTGACTAATAAATTTATATATAATCTAAAGATATAAATATATGATATGATTAAGTAACTTATTTTTTTTATTTTATTTCTTAAAAATAAATTGACTTTATCTTTTATTTAGAACCGGAAAGTGGAACATTTTGATCACTTAGTAATCAAGTTATTAGTAGATCATTTCACACGTACATCATTATCTCACGTGAATAGGAGCTCAAACGAATAAAATCTTTTTTTAAAAAGGGTTCAACTATTCGTAATTTATCAATAGAATTTCCAAAATTCATATTTTATACGGAAATATTCATTCAAAAATGCAAGTTTTCAATAATAAAATTGTTTATCTAAATAATGACAGGCGATTCATCTAGAAAAACGATTTATGGGGTGAGGAACTCGAGGTTTGTGGATTGCGGTTTTCTGGTTAGGGTGCTCCACTCTTACCAGTATAGTCATGAGTTCGAAAAGACTTTTTGTGCTTGTTTGATTTTTGCCTTGATTATTATTCACAAAATCGTCAGGAATTTCAAAACACCTCTCGTTTTTTGTTTTCCTACTCTTATGTATGTAAGGACAACTTTATTTAAACACCAGTAAAATAATAATAATAATAATACATTAGGATATTACATGATCTTGCAATTAATAATACAAAGCACATGAATCTGATGCAAAGGAAATAATATAAACAACCTAACATCATGAAATAATAAAAAAATAAGGGATTAAATTGAAACTTGATGTAAACTTAAAGAATCAGACGTATATATCCATTAGCCTAGATAATTTCTTTTCTACACAAGATAAATGAAAAGGTAAATTCACTAAAACAAACAAATAATAAAAACAAAAAAGTCAAACTGGCAAAGAAAGAAAGGGAAAGCATTCATAAGTTTAATGATGTATTCCCAAATAATACCTCTCATTTTTTGTGGGGTTTTTTTATTATTAATTAATGATACTAAATTATTTTTTTTTTTAAAAAGTATTAAATTCTTAAAGTGAAATAATAAATGTGTATATATAATTTATCTTTTTTATTTATATGATACTTTGTAATTTCTTTATCATTTTCATTTTTAAGCTATTGTAATTTGCATTTTTCACTTCGGAGTCTAACCTACTGTGAGTCTATAATATTAAAGCCTTTGGCTTTGTTCATTAAAGCTAGTCTAAGCTACCATGATAGCCGTAATAAAAAAGAAAAACTAGCTGCATGATACCCATTATAATTGGAATCCAAATTATAAATAGTTATCTTGCTATTGACAAAAAAAATTGTTATTTTGTTTTAAGAGATTTATTGAAGAAAATTAGACATGTTTTTATATTATATATAGAATAAAGTATTCAACTGGTCCTATAAATTTACATCAAGTTTTAGTTTACTCTCTTAAGTTTTATAAGATGTATTTTTAGCCTATTATTAGTCTTAACACTATTAAATTCAAGTATGTATTAGAAAAAAAATGAGAAACAAGATAAGGAGAAGATCTCCTTCCAAATATGTATCCATGTATTAATTAATATTTTGGTCACTTGCATCAAATTAATTAGACCACGTCACATGGACAGGACTATCTCACAAAAATAAGCATAGGATACGACTTCATGTGCGTATCCTATGTTTATTTTTTGGGTTTAGGAGCAAAAAATACACATGTCTTTATCTTCGGGAGCGCCCAGCACCATATGCTTTTTTTGGGAGCAAAAATACATATGTGGTTACATTTTAGAAGCAAAAGCCACACCACCGTTAAAATCTAGCCTGTTGTAAATATGGCTTTTTCTATTGTAAATGGCTAGATTTTAATTGTGTTGTAAATTTAGCATTTTTCTGTTGTAAATGACATTTCTATGTTCAAAATCCAGGTATTTAAATGTTATTGTAAATATGACATTTTCTGTTATAAATATGGCCAGATTTTAAATTTTGTTGTAAATACAGCACTTTCTGTTGTAAATATAGAATTTTTTTGTTGTAAATGACATTTCTACGTTCAAAATCTAGGTGTTTAAATGTTGTTGTAAATATGACATTTTTTTGTTGTAAATATGACATTTTTTGTTGCAAATGCACCGTTAAGTTAGATTTTAACGGTAGTGTGGTTTTTGCTCCTAAAATGTAACCACATGTGTATTTTTGCTCTAAAAAAAAACATATGATACTGGGCGTTCCCGAAGATAAAGTACATGTGTATTTTTCTCCTTTACCCTTATTTTTTTGAGATAATATTTTAAAACAAGGGAAATGAGCGACGGTAGAGTGAGTGGGACCTGACTCCAAAGGAGGCGGCAGAGAGGAAGGGGATAGTGTGACGGTGAGTGGGCGTGCGAATGTTCCAAAAATGGGGTAGGTAGAGGAATAGATGGAGGATGATGCAGAGGCGGAGATGGCCGGGAAAAGGTCAGGGTGAGCATGTGCGAATGGAGAGGATGCTGATATTGGAGCGGACGGCTAAGGGCTCTAACATTATCATGCTACCTGAATACAGAAATCTAGTGTCTAGAAAGTGGCATTTCGTGGTAATTGTCACAGTACTGGGGCGAATGGTGAGGGAGGATGTTCTTGCTACCAAGATTTCTCAGCTGTGGGGTGATGTTCAAACCATTGATATGTGGTCGTTGGAAGGCACACACGCCATCATCAGCTGGGAGGCACACATTGGTTGCTTCAGTGATGGCAGCTATTCCGACTTACACCATGCAAACAGTGGCGCTACGTCCTAGCATGAGTGCAAGTTTAGAGAGAAAGAATCGGAATTTCTTATGGGATTCGACGGAGGAGAAGAAGAAGTTGCAGTTGGTGGCTTGGCATAAAGTTTGCAGTAGAAAGCAAGAGGGGGCCTGGGCTTACTTCATGCTCAAAAGCAAAAAAACTTACGGAATGAAGCTATCTATGCTCAAAATTCTTGGGACGTTTATATCCGTTCCGATCCCAACATTGGATGACTCCTGAGCCTGGTTACTGCAAAGTAGACGTTGATGGTGCCATCTCTGATCTTTCTGGAATTGCAGCGAGTGGGGGAGTACTTATGGCAGTTTTGCAGACTTGGATTAGTATTTAGCTAATATGGATATGCACTTGTGGCTGCGGGGTCGAACGAATAATTATGCGAGCAAATAAGAGAGGCCTTGCAGACTCGTGGCTTACTGGTTTGGGCTTTCGCCCCCTCACTGGTTAGTCGCGAGTTCGAATAGGCACCAAGAAACAAAGGAACAAATAATTAGTGATAATAATAATAATAATTATTATTATTATCAAAAATCATGAGGTATTTCAAAATACCCCGATCATTTTCCTACTCTCTAATATATACTCTCTTTTGTTAATTTCTCTGTTATAGCCAATGACCTTTGGTCGATGGCAATTGCCTCTCCTCCTTTATACCTGTTGGACTTGTGTTTTTGCGCTAATATATACTCTCATGTTTCCCTCCAATTACTTTTTTTGCCGCATTCCTCCAACTCCAAATCTTGCTTCAAACCAACTATAGGTGATGATGGCTACTTTCTTTTCTTTATACCAAATGCATCATATCATTTTTTTTAAAACAATTTATTATGAACCTTTTTCATTAATAACAAATACAAGTACCAATTTTCTTGAATATGTTTTTCCCCGATTAAGCTTATTTCTAAATAAAAGCTAAAAAGTGAATTACTAACTATTGTTTAGGGAGCAAGAGCCTTCATCACTCCTGTAAACCTGAGTTTTTTTTTTTCCAAGTGAAAAAGGAATCTAATTTTATTATATGTATAAGTTTATCTGATCAATTAAAGGGACAACTTTGAAATTTTAAAAAAATCAATTTGTATACAATTCTTTACAAAAAAGTGTAAATTTGAATTGCATGATGGTGCCAGCAAAAAAAGATAAGAGAAAACAGTTGCTTCATTTGTTGGTTTAGAAAAGGTGAGTGCTTGGTGGAAATGCCAAGGGGTATTTTAAAAAGAAATTAACAAAAATCAAAATGTTGTCCTATGATTAAGACTAAAACCAACTCCTTAATGTTGTCCTTTAATTAGGACTGGAGGGAGTACTTGTTTATTTTTAAAGAGCATTAATTATTATTTTTATGTATGCCCAAAATTAACAAGTTATGTATGCCCATAATTAACAAGTGTAATGGGTGAGAAATTTATAATTAATATGATATTAGAGTTTTGTGCAATTAGTAGGGGTAATATTGGAAATTATTTAAATTTTAAGACAAATTTATTGACTTTAACTATTTTTATTGATTTGTGAGAATTGTTAGTTGGTATCTTATAATAAAGACCAGAGAGTATGAGTTTTCATTTTTCCATACTCCTATCAAAAAATATTATCTATAACCTCACTTCCTAATTATAAGACCTAATTGACCCAAACAGAAGAGATTAAGGAAGCTAATTAAGTTACTTAATCATTTCATATGTTATGTATCATTGGATTATATATTAGTTTATTAGTTAAATTAATTAATTTGAAGAAAAAAAATAAAAATACTCTAAAGTAATTTAATTAGCTTCCTTAATCTCTTTAAAAAAGTCAACTAGATCTTATAATTAGGACCGGAGGGAGTATACTGTATAATTTTTCTGTTATAAAAATTGGTTTTTATAAAGTGAACATTTTGGAACTATGCCGTCACTTAATATAGACAGAAACTATTTTTAGAAAGAATAATCTTTTGGTGATTCAAGTTTTGACTCAGGTGTGATAAGTATAATTTGGTAAGAATTAAAATGTTTTCAACTTAATGTTTTGATACAAGATAATTTAGTAATAATTTCAGTATGAATTAATCCAAAATATTTTCAACTTTTTCAGCATTCATAGCGATGAAGTACTTTTTCAATGGCATTGAGTATCGTAAATTATTTTTTTGTGCATCTAACACCATTCAATATTTTAAAATGATTTTTTTATATATACAATACCCTAAACTATTTTTTTGTGAAGAAAATATTTTTCTAATAACATTCAATATCATAAATATAGGGTGCTTGTTGCAAGTAAAAAAAATATTTGAAAAGCAAAATTGTTAAGCTAAGCAAAAATATTTTAATACTTGGTTATTTTCATTCTGAGCCCAAATCAACTTTAACCACGCCCTCGTAATGATCACAGACAGCTAAACTAAAATAGATATAAGCTACGTTTGTTAGCTGAGATAAAAATTAAATCACGTACTTTTATTTTCCATGAAATAAAATCAAACATTTTTAATGTTCGCTTCTAAGAGATTTATGTAAGAAAATTAGACATGATTTTATATTGTATAGTACTCCACTCCGAACATAGTTGACTTTTTTAGATTAATTAAAAATTTAATTAAATTACTTTAGAGTATTTTTATTTTTATTTTCTCCAAACTAATTAGTTTGACTAATAAATTTATTCATAATTTAAGGGTATACAATATATGATATGATTAAATAATTTTTTATTTTATTTTATTTCTTAAAAATAAATTGACTTTATCTTTTATTTAAAACCGGAAAATGGAATATTTTGATTACCTAGTAATCAAATTGGTAGATCATTTCACATGTACATCATTATCTCACGTGAATAGGAGCTCATACGAATAAAATCTTTTTTAAAAAAGGGTTCAACTATTCGTAATTTATCAATAGGATTTCCAAAATTCATATTTTATACGGAAAATATTCATTCAAAAATGCAAGTTTTCAATAATATAATTGTTTATCTAAATAATGACAGGCGATTCATCTAGAAAAAGGATTTATGGAGTGAAGACCTCGAGGTTGTGGATTGCGGTTTTCTGGTTAGGGTGCTCCACTCTTACCAGTAAAGTCATGAGTTCGAATAGACTTTTTGTGCTTGTTTGATTTTTTGCCTTGATTATTATTCACAAAATCGTCAGGAATTTCAAAACACCTCTGTTTTTGTTTTCCTACTCTTATGTCTGTTCTTTTTTTTAAAAAAAAAAAATCTTTGTTCTAAGAATTGAGTTTTTTTCAGTAGAGATTTTGGAATTATGTGTTCAGATAGAGTGACCCAGGACACCAATATATAAGCAATTTATTAATAAGCAGGCTTAATTTGTAGGAACTCAGAGAAATGATTAAAGCATATCTTACATTAGCAATAGAAACTACTTTTCTAATATGATTTACGATATATCTAATTTTCTAAGAGTAATTTAGTTTTGACTTAAACGGATTTTTCCACTACTAACCCAAACAACATTTTATATTTGAAAATCATGCAGCTTCATAGAGATTTCATATATATTTTTACTTGGCCTTTAACTTGTGTATTTTATGAATACTTCATTGGAATAGATCATATTATCCTTTTTAATTTTTAAAGAATGAGATATATTATTATTTTGCCTAAGACATACTGAAATAGATCATATTATCCTTTTTTAATTTTAAAATTAAATTTAAGTCTTATCTATTATAGAGCCTAAAAAGTAAATAATATATTACTCCTAGTCTTAAATATAAGACATAATTGAATTTTTTTAAAAAAAATTAAAAAAGCTAAATAAGTTACTTAATCATATCATATGTTATGCATTATTAGATTATATATAAGTTTAAAGTAATTTATTTAGCTTTCTTAATATCTTCAAAAAATTAAATGGGTCTTATATTTATGACCTTAGGTAGTTTTATATGATAGTATGACTTACTAGAGTTTTCATATTTTTATTGATGATCAATCTGTCAATGTTATTCTTGAAAAAAAAAATTATTTAAAATGTGTGTAGTGCAATATAATAAATTTTTATATTTTTTTTGTTGATTGTCAGAAAAGGTAATAAATATTACTCCCTCCTCCTTTTTATAAGGAACATAATCTCTTATAGAGTTGGTCATTTTTTTAAGAAACATATCTTATTTGTCTGTTTAAACCAGTCTTTTCATTTTTACTCTAATTAAATATACATCACTTGTTTTGTCTTTGGAATAAATTTAATTTCCACTCACTATCTCTCTCGTATGTATTCCTTTTAAAGGGTTCATACATATTTAGTCCCTCAATTTTACCCTCATTTTGGTTTTAATCCCTGTAGGGGCAAAATAGTCCAGATTTTTATTGAGTTATAGAGACCAATATTTTAAACAAAATGAAATTGTAGAACTAAAACCTATGGTTTGAAACTTGAGAGACAAAAATCAAAATGAGGATAAACTTAAAGGACCAAAAATTATATTAACCCCCTTATAAACAATCGTATTCATAAATTATAAATTTATTGTATTTAACTAACATTTTAAATTACACGATTTTAGTAGTTATTCCTTATTAAAAGGACTAGATGGAGCATATAGAGATGCATGACCTACATCTTTTTCTTATATGTATTAGAGAAAATTAATAATTTGATTTCTACCACAAAAATGAATAAATTTTAATTCAGTGTAGGTCAATCTTTATAATATTATATAGATTAAAACTCAATTTATAAACTTTGACTTGATACAACTCATTCCCCTTTCATTTTAGTCATTCAACACATTAGTCCTTAGTGTTAAAAAAATATTTAATTTTTATGATTTTATTTTTGTGAACTAACATTTTAAATGGTCAAAATTATTAATATTGAGTTTCAGAGACTAGAGACAACAAAAGTTGGTCCAAACCTATTTAAGTTTTGAGACATGCATTAATCTTAGTGCCTCATCCTACTCACTTAAACTTGTTTTCACCTAAAAACCAAAAACTTTTAGGACCGAATTTTAAGTCAACAAGATCTAGAAGGATGAAATGATTCATTTTCCCCATTTACTACTATCATATTAATAAAATCCATCACTTTTCTTTTTCTTTTTCTTTCTTTGGTCTATGTTATCTTTATGTGTTTTCTTACCAAACATAACAAAAGTATTTTCATTCCACCATTTCCTTCATCCCAATTATTGACTCTTCGTCCAATTATAGTGCGAATGAGTAGGGAAGAAGACAGAAGATACTAAATAAAATTAAAATAATCAACTTCACGCCCTGCGAACTAATGGCTTGCTGGTCAAAGCAAATTGTTTTGACTTTACAAGTCATGGGTTCGATTCAGCATTCTTCCATGCATACTCAGATTCTCAACTTGATCTGTGTGCCCCATAACATGAGGTGTTACAAATCCTTTTACAAGTTCCGAGTGAATCATATCAAAATACCAATTGTTACTTACATTTTCATATACTCTTTCTTTCTTGTTTTTATTATAGGACCTTTTTTTAGAGTTAGTCTTGATCCTAAATCTAAAACATATTTATCAATTTTTTTAATCTACTCCTATTGATACTTCCTTAACATTAAGCAATGAGGAGTGAGATGAAAGAAATTAAGGAAAATGATTATTAAGGTATTTTAAAAATATATATATCATATTAACTAACTTCCTTAATCTACGATCAAATTAGATAAATATGTCATATATTAAAAAATAAGGAATATATAAATTAATATATTTTATCTGTATGTTGGCCCCAAAAACATATATGGTATAATTCCATTGATATAGTTGTTAACGGGGTATGTCTGATATAGTTGTTAACTTAAAAATGATATAGTTGTTAACGGTAGGTCATTAATTAAATCAAGCACCATTAATAACAATTTGCTAACAACTAAATCAGCGCCCGTATAAATGTATCATGCTTTGATACTCGGTGCCATGCACATTGAATAGTACCATGCTCTTATACCAGGCATATTGGAATCATACATTTAGCTATGTGGAAGTTATGTTTTTGTTATGGAGACCCTTAGGTATTGCAGAATGATTTACAAAATTGGGTATTTCGCTTTATACCTCAGGATATAGAACATCATGCTGAATTTTCTCTTAAATTTATCATCCTTTCCAGCTGTTTGCAGATTGCTAGAACATTTGGTGCTTCTGAAATTGTTGTTGTTGATATTCACGATGATAAGCTAGAGAAAGCAAAAACATTTGGTGCTACTCACAACGTGAATGCGGCACGTGAAGATCCAGTTGGAAAATGTTCTTGTTAGTTTGACTTTATAAATATATCATCCTCTGATACCACGCTTTGATACTTAATGCCATGCACATTGAATGATACCATGCTCTGATACCAAACATATTGGAATCATAAATTTAGCTATGTGGAAGTTATGTCTTTTTTAGGAGACCCCTTAGATATTGTAAAATGATTTACAGAATTTGGGTATTTCGCTTTACACTTTAGGATACAGAACATCATGTTGAATTTTCTCTTAAATTTATCCTCCTTTCCAGTTGTTTGCATATTGCTTTGTTGCTGTTGATATTCAGGATGATAAGCTGATACCACGCTTTGATACTCGATGCCATGTATATTGAATAGATACCATGATACTCGATGCCATGATACCATGCTCGATACCAGCATATTGGAATCATACATTTAGCTATGTGGAAGTTATGTTTTTTTTTTGGAGACCCCTCAAGTATTGCAAAATGATTTGTAGAATGTAAGATAAATAGTCTTAATATTGTGTATTCATTCATGTAAAGACGGTATACATTTATACAAGAGATGAGAGCCTTAATAATAATTTCTCTTAATGGCTGTTAATAAGGATTTCCCAAATCCCTAATTTATAAGCAATTTATAGGGATTCTACTTGATTACAATATACTTCCTGATTTCCGCTTTACACCTCAGGATACAGAACATCGTGCTGAATTTTCTCTTAAATTTATCCTCCTTTCCAGCTATTTGCAGATTGCTAGAGCATTTGGTGCTTCTGAAATTGTTGCTGTTGATATTCAAGATGATAAGCTAGAGAAAGCAAAAACAGTTGGTACAGTAAATGCGGCACGTGAAGATCCAGTTGGAAAATGTTCTGGTTAGTTTGACTTTATAAATGTATCATGCTCTGATACTACTCTTTGATACTCGATGCCATGCACATTGAATAGTACCATGCTTTGATACCAGGCAAGTTGGAATCATACATTTAGCTATGTGGAAGTTATGTTTTTTGTGTGGAGACCCCTCAAGTATTGCAAAATGATTTACAGAATATGGGTATTCCACTTTACACCTCAGGATACAGAACATCGTGCTGAATTTTCTCTTAAATTGATTCTCTTTTCCAGCTGTTTGCAAATTGTTAAACCGTTGTCTTGTAGATATTCGGATGATAAGCTAGAGAAAGCAAAAACTTTTGGGGCTACTCACACTGTAAATGCGGCACGTGAAGATCCAGTTGGAAAATGTTCGGGTTAGTTTGACTTTATAAATGTATCATGCTCTGATACCACGCTTTGATACTCGATGCCATGCACATTGAATAGTAACATGCTCTTACACCAAGCATATTGGAATCATACATTTAGCTATGTGGAAGTTATGTTTTTTTTTATGGAGACCCCTTAGGTATTGCAAAATGATTTAAATGATTTTAGAAATGGGTATTCCGCTTTACACCTCAAAATAAAGAACATCGTGCTGAATTTTCTCTTAAATTTATCCTTCTTTCCAAGTGTCCATATAGTTAATAATATGTTTATATATAACTAAATGGGCGGATTGCCGCCCGCCCATTTAAGTCTTAAATAAATGGGTTTTAACCCAACCCGTTATGGGCTTGGTCCAAATTGTTGTGGGGCTGTTGATATTCTATGTGGATGATAAAAATGCTTTAGAGAAAGCAAAAATATTTTGTGCTACATTCGGTGCTTCGCACCGAGAAAACAAAAATGAATGCGGCACGTGAAGATCCAAATTGGACATATAATTGTAAATGCATTTTCCTTTATTTAACATTTGGTGTTTTTTATTTCACCTACAAACATAATGGAATATTTTTCATGACTTATTTGCACGTGTGTCTACCGGAAATTCATAGTTAAATAAGGTGATTTAGAAGGTTATCTAAGCATAGTGTCTTCTAATTCAAAGGCTCTTAGATGGAATTCTCGCATAAGAAAAATTTGCAATTTTGTTTATTTTGATAAGAGAGAAGTATACGGACCATATAGTTTTGCTTTATTTTGCCCATGCACTTTTATTCCTCTATTTTGCCACCATAATTTATTTGACTTTAATAGTTTCAGTTTCTTCTCATTCTCCTTATGGGACACAATTTGAAATTCTGCCCCATAAACTCTTGTTTTTCCTATTCATATTTGTTGTCTATTTTTAAGCTTTGTTTTTCTTCATCCTTGAGATTCAAAAAATAAAACCCTTATTCTACAATATTACTAGTCATTATTTTTTCCATGATTTTTTGATAAAGCAACAGGCATGGAGTTAGTAGGGAAGCACACACAATCTTTCAATTCACAAATTGCCTCATCCACATGATGTTTAATTTCTTTCACTTTGACGCCTTTATTTGTTTACACTGATTTAATAGGAAATTACTGGTGGAAAAGGTGTTGATGTTGCTGTGGAAGCCTTGGGAAAACCACAAACGTTTTCCCAGTGCACACAAAGTGCGAAGGATGGAGGAAAAGCTCTGATGATTGGACTGGCACAAGCTGGTGCTGTAGGACAAATGGAAATAAATCACCTTGTTCGCAGAAAGGTGCATATTCTTTGGATCGTATGGAGGTAGGGCAAGGCAAGATCTTCCTAAGTTAGTTAAAATCTTTCCAATACTATTTCTAGAAGATACAACTTTGAGGAGGCAGACAAAGCTTTTGTAGATCTCAACCAGGGAAAAATTGTGGGACAAGTCATATCATTGAGATAAGATAATCTTGTTTTATATTACTACCATATAGAATTCGAATGATTTGTTCTATGTGCAGCTTGTGAAGTATGCTGCTCCGATCTCCACGTTATGAAAGATGAAAGTCCCTTTTCTATTCCTTGTGTGCTAGGACATGAGATAACTGGAGATGTAGTTGAACATGGACCGCTCACGATAATAAAACAAAACTAAGGTAGTAGACGAACTTAATGGTCCTTTTACTACTCTTTAATGTTCTAGTTAGTTTGACTTTATAAATGTATCATGCTCGATACTACGCTTTGATACTCGATACCATGCATATTGAAAGGGACCATGCTCGATAGCATGCATATTGAAATCGAATGATTTGTTCTGTGTGTAGCTTGTGGAGTACGCTGCTCCGATCTCTACGTTATGAAATATGGAAGTCCTTTTTCCACTAGAAGATGAGATAACTGATGAAGTTGTGACTTTATAAATGTATCATGCTGTGATACCACACTTTGATACTTGATGCCATGCATATTGAAAAAGACCATGCTTTGATACCATGCATATTGAAATCAAATGATTTGTTCTGTATAGCTTGTGGAGTATGCCGATTCGATCTCCACGTTATGAAAGATGAAAGCCCTTTTTCTCTTTGGAACAAGAGATAACGACGAAGTTTTCGAACATGGACTGTCACGAGATAATAAAACAAAACCAAGGTAGTAGACATGAGTTTAATGGTCCTTTTACTACTCTTTAATGTTCTGGTTAATTTGACTTTATAAATGTATCATACTCTGATACCACGCTTTGATACTCGATGCCATGCACATTGAATAGCACCTTGCTATGATACCATGCATATTGAAATCGAATGAATAATCATTGAAATATCTTGCATTCACATGAATAATCTGGCTGAAGATGGTCTTTGAGTTCAAACTATAGAAACTATGTTTAGTTTTCTTATTGTGATGTTATGAAATTCTCTTAAAACTGATTTTTATTTTTTTGTACCTTTCATTATTACTATGAACCATTACAACATCTCTTCGAGTAGATAAAAGTTATTGGATGGATGGAGGTAGAGCAAGGCAAGATCTTTCGGGATTTGTCGACTAGCAAAAACGGTATCATCACTTCGAATAGGCACATGGAAGGACCTAGGAGGAAGTATTAACTATTATCATTGTTATTATGACAAAACTATGAGGTATTTCAAAATACCTCTCATTTTCTACTCTTTTGTGTTTTATTCTAACAATTGCCATTATTTTCTATTCTTTTGGTGCTATTTACCGAGATGAAGTGAGAAGAAAATTTTTAGTCCTAGGATGATAAAAAAAAAATTATATGAATATACAATTTTATCTTTAATTTATTATTATATTTATTTTGTTCTCATTGTATATATTAAATATGATTAAATCTATAAAGTTGTTGAATTTTATAAGGGAGTTAATAAAGTTTAACGTTTTCTTTGTATATGTAAAATATGTTGAAAGTGTTTTATAAATAAACTAGACTTTTATATCAAACTGTATTCATTTATTATTTTTATATCAAAATAATTTTTCTCACTTATAAACTAATAATATGTAATCTAGTGATATACAATGTATATTATGATTCAGTTATTTATTTAGCTTCTTTTATTTTTTCAAAAAAAAAAATCAACGGAGTCTTATTTAATGGCCGAAAGGAGTACGCATATATATCACACATATGATGAGGATGTTTTAAAGGCCCCAGGGTGCTTGAGGGTAGATTGGTAGATAGTGCCGATCCTGAATTTTTTTAAATAAATATAATAAAAACAGCACACGATATGCTATTTGAACTCATGGCTTGTTGGTTAGAGCAGATTTGTTTTCACCTTCGAAGTCATGGGTTCGATTCAGCATCATCTATAATGTCTTTGTCTCTGTCTTTCATAACATGATGAGGTGTTTCAAAACACCTCTCCTTTTACAAAGGAAAGATAAATAGAGAAACCTATATTTTAGCTCCTCCACCAAAGTCAAGAGTTCGAAACCGCGCGTATGAATCAGAATCAAAGCGACCTTAGTGTGTCACTATGAGGTGTTTCAAAACACCTCTCCTTTTTAACAATCACAACCCATGTTCTTCCCATTAGTTCACCAAATCATCTTTTTAATTACTTCAACTAATCATTTGTTATGTACTCCATATACAACTAAGCATAATCTAAGAATATACAATATATTATATGATTAAGTAACTTATTTAGCTTCCTTAATATCTCCAAAAAAAGTTAACTCGATCTCATAATTAAGATCAGAGGTAGTATTATGTTTGGGTGTGTGAAAGAAAGAGTCTCTCTAATATATCGCAATGTTTTGTCTTCAGAAGTCATGTCCTTAGAAATTAAAGGATTTGTGTTGGTTTATGAATTTAACATATGATTATGACGCTTGGTTGGACATGTACAGTTCTTCAAAATGCACCACTTCAAGATATTAATTCATTGTTTATAAATACCCTCATTGTGACCCCATTTAAAGAATAGAATGAGAAGCATCCGTTATTTCTTGTTGAGATTTCTTTACCTTTTGTTATTTCTGTTATCATGTATCCTTATAGAAATCATTCGTTTAATCTTGGGGAGTCTTATGCTTCATATGGCGAGTAATGGGCGGGTTAGGCAGTGTAACATCCCAAATTTTGGGATTTGGAATCTGAATATTTTACGAGAAATTAAATTGTGAAATTTGCCTTAAAATAATTATGAAATTAATTATTGGAATTTAATGCATATTTTCCCATAAATTAAGGACAAATAATTAGGGAATAATTTTTGGCATAAATATTTTGGAGATAATATTTTAAGGCCAAAACAAATTTAATTGAGAAAGAAAATCCATAAACGGAATTAAGGATTTGATTTTAATAATTATCCGATAATTGCAATTATATAAGTAATGGGCCTAATTGCAAATAAGAGTCTTGAAGAGAATTAAGTGGGTTAATTCTAATGGTCCTACAATACAAATACATATATTCCAGATTAGCCTAGGTAACACAAGCCCAATTTAATTCCCCATTCTCAGCTCAACATCATAAAATAAGAAGGAGAGATCAAAGCAAAATATGTACCAGTCTATTATATAGCATGAAGCCCATCCACCTTCCATTCCATATCCTATTATTTATCCATTGGATCATGTCTCACGAAGACACAGAGCCAGAGAGATCAATCACCTAAAACCCCACGGCCCACACTCCCTCATTATCCACATCAGCCACTACATATAACTCAAGCCCATTTCATTCCTTTCAGCCCTGTACGTGACACTTAGTTAACAAAACATATATACTCCTAATATTATATCAGCTGCAACACGTCACACTAAGAACAGGAGCAGACGGCACACGATTTGTTTGCAGCGAGAGATCCGCTTTTCTCCATGCTTCTCGAGCCAGCAGCCATACACTCCCTCCCAAATATAATCCCTTCAGACCTTCACAAAGAAACAGCAAGGGAGAGAGACCGTGTGACAGATTGAAAAACGAGAGCGGAGGAAACACTGATGGAAGAAAACCAAAGAAGGAAGAGGAGCAAACGTGCATGTAAGCTTGAGGAACGACCAAGGTGAGTTCCTTGAGCCTTTCCCTTCTTGTTTCTATGGTCTTTACATGTTGGGTTTGTTGGTTGAAGGAAGAAAACGCTGGAAAACCGAAACAACTCTGTTTTCGGATTCAAAAACAGAGCCATAGTGTGTGCTTCGGTTTAATAGGCAAACGTCCGTGTTTTTCATTGAAATTTTTACAGTAAATAGTAGACATCCTAGTGTTTAAAACGAGCCAAATAACACGCAAAACTGACGTGTAGAATGAAAGATATGATTTTCCAAAGTTTTGCTAAAATTTGGAACGTTTTCTGCATATCCGGTGAACAGTGATTTTCGGGCTTGATTTTGGAATGTCAAACATTTGATTTTTTCTTTGAAATTTTTACAGTAAATATTATACATCTCAATCTTTCCAACGAGCCAAAAAACGCCTTAAACGGAGGTCTATAACTCCAGTTATGATTTTTGGAAGTTGAGCTAAGAATCTGGAGATTTCTGGTATGCCTCTGGAGCATGAAAATGACGTGGCAATTAGGACCAAGTAAACCTTTGAGTTTTTCCTTGAAATTTTTACAGTAAATAATAGACTCACTAAGGTTCAAAACGAGCAAAACCCCAGCTAAAACGGATTTTTATATTGAGAGTTATGATTTTTCAAAGTTAGACACTGAAAACTGGAAAATGTCAGTTTCAGACATGAACAGTAAATTTCGGGCTCGTTTTTGAAATGGAAAAAATTTCATTTTTTCCTTGATATTTTTACAGTAAATAGTATACATCTCAAACTTTCTAAAAAGCCAAAGAACATCTAAATCGGACGTGTAGAAAGGGAGATATGATTTTCCGAAGTCTGACCGAAAATCTGGACGAATTTTATGTTCCAGGAATAGTGATCATCTTCTGGCATGGTTCTGGAATATGAAAGCTTTGATTTATTTCATGAAATGTTTTTTGTTGATAGTACACATGTTAATCTTTAAAAAGAGCTTTGGATCACCTTGAACGGAGGTTTGTAACTCGAGATATGATTTTTGGAAGTTGAGTTACAATTTTGAAAAGTTTTCTGAACAATGTTTGCATTTTAAAAATCTGCGAATAATATAATATTTTATGGCTATTGGTATTATTTTTATGCGAAAGTAGACATGCTATGGAGCATGTAGCTTTTGGAAACACCTCATTTAAATTTTTGTAGAATTAATTACGAATTTTCAAAGTTTAATCAGAAAAATTCTGGAAAAGTCCCATGTAAAGAGTCAAGTTACATATATACATTTTTGGAATTTTTAGAAACATTATATGTAACGCAGTAAAGGATAATTTGTAGGATAATTGGTATTTATTAAACTTCTAACTTAAAGTATTGATGACGTCTTAGAATAGCCTCTGGATTAATAAAGATATTATTGAAATTTTAATCATTTTAGTTTTGAAATTTGAAGGATTGTTATTTGCAGTTTTTATTTTAATAATATTCATTATTAAATTTTGTATTTTTTTTATTACAATTTTAATTATGTGGAGTTTGAAAAAGTTATTAATGGTTAGTAAATTGGTTGTGGTAGATTGATTTTTGGCGTGTGTTTAAGCTATTGGATTAGGAGCGATTGTGATAATAGTTAACTACGGCGAGAGGTAATCACTTTCCACTTATTATGTGTATTGATATGTTGTTTGTGAGTATTTTGTGAATTCATTATGAATATTTTTAATATAATTTGCCTTGCGGAACCTTATGATTTAAATTATGAATTTATACATATTTATTTATTTATGCATGAGAATTGAGAGTTTTGATATTATGATATTTATTATGATAATTATGGGAAGGGTTGAATTGGGAGGAAATGAATATATTCCACCACGTGGTGAGGCCTCCATTAATGCATGATGGTTGGCTTTATATTGTCCCATCTGTTCAATGAGGGACTAGCCCACTAGTTCAATGAGGGCGTACGACACCCCGCTAGTTCAATGAGGGGGAAAGACCCATGGTCTGGGACATGTGCTCTGAGGATTTTGGCCGGTCCTCATCACATGACCAGTGAGCTTTTGAGTAACCAGTAATATGGATGTAACTTAGCCCATGGGTCTAGTCGGAGGAAATAAGGCGGTTCGGTTGGATTGGTGGGAGGTATCTTGGGAAATGTGTTAAAGAAAATTGTTATACACATTTTTTTTATATGAAATTTTTATGATGTGGATATTGGCAAATTTTATATATATATATATATATATATTTAGAAAAAAAACTATGTTATATAAATTGTTCCACACGGCACCTCACTAGCACATATTAGTATTCGTAATGAGTTGGATTGATGGTTACCACATTTTTCCAGGTGATAATTCCCGTCGGGTCCATCAGGGAAAACTTCGGAAGCTTAGGCTACTCCTCCTGGCAGTAGTACTTCCATCTTCTGATATACGTTGGATGATTGTATATTGCCACGTTAGGGCTTATTTTGCATACTCGATTTATTTGGTATATTTTAGCAAGCAATGAAGCATTACTCGCCGTTGATCAACCCTAAATTTGTAATTTCGTTAAGTAAAATGGAGGACGTTACAGGCAGCCCATGCCTAAACCCATAGCCCGTCCATTTAACTTTGAATGGGTATGGGTTAGCCCATACCTGTACCTCAACCCATTCTAACCCATGTTGAATGGGTTAACATATAAATGGGCGGGCTGACCGGGTTTTGGGTAACCCATTTACATTTGACAAGTATATTTTTTTGGAGAAAAATATATAAGTATTAAGTATTCACCCAAATTTATCATTCTAAATTCTGAAATATGAATCTTCAAAATTCAATAATCATAATTCACACAAAGGAATCTTAATTTAGATAAGTGTTATCATAACATGAAAGTGGGGGAATGGTTAAATGGGGAAATGGGGAATGGGTATTTCATGGCAATGTGGTGTATTATTGTCCAAGTGTCCATATAGTTAATAAAATATATATATATATATAACTAAATGGGCGGGTTTGGGCAGCCCGAAGGTGCGCCCATAGCCCGCTCATTTAAGTTTTAAATAAGCGGGTTTTAACCCAACCCGTTATGGGATTTTTTGGGCGGGCTCAAAATGACCCAATTGCATTGGGTTGTGGGCGAGCTCACCGGGTTATGGGTTCCATGCTCAGCCCTACTTTGCTTCATGTCAATTGAAGGGATTGCAGAATAACTTTTAATTAAGGAGCATGACTCGAACTGAATATTTTCTTGTTTCTTAACAGATTTTGCTAACAGGAACAAGGTAGTTTATCTAACTCATATGTTTAAAACCGTAGAGACTATTTAACAATCAAATTGATAATCCAAAAAATGAATTAGAATAATTTGATAAAACATAGGTTAAGATTTTATATTCAAGACAAAAATAAACATTTTGTTTCAAATAGGAGGGATAGGTAATTACTACTCCAGTAATTCTTGATATATGAGCTTAATAACTAATTTTGTATAGATTAAGAAAATTAGTTAGGTTAGCTATTTAAAAACCCCTTGTTCTTTGATCATCATCATTTGCATTAAAATTCTCTCTTAATAGAAATTTCTTTAATATGTACACCCAACAGGCTTAATTCTTTTTAAAAAAATTATAAGTCTGAGCGATAAAATGATTATATTTATTTTTTTGCTAAAACAGAGTTGAGTATTATATTTTGGACTAACCTAATCAATTAATATATATACATCTGTGTGTGTGTGTGCTCGCACGCGTGCTAACCTAATCAATTAATATATATGTGTGTGTGTGTGTGTGCGCGCGCGCGCGTGTGTGCGTGTGTGCGCGCGCGCATGTGCGTGTGTGTGCGTGTGAGAGAGAGAGAGACATGGGATTAGAAAGAGGGAGTATAATACGGCTTGTTGGGTACTACGCTCTTAACTGAAACGGCACGAGTTCGAATAAGCAAAGGATCGGAGTTCGTATATAACAATAATAATTTTCAAGTCATGAAGTATTTCAAAATACCTCTCTTTTTATTCCTTTTATCTTTTTTTATTTTTTAAAAGGGTTATGTAACAAATTTGTTCCGGAAGTTTTTGTTGAGAAGCAATGTTAACTAAAAGTTTTTATTGGCTCAATATTGTCCTAAAAGTTTTAAAATGTAGTAATATTATCCATTTTTATTAAAAAGTTAATAGTTAGCGTTAATTTTTTAATAGAATAGGGTAATATTACTACATTTTGAAACTTTCAAGCAACATTGAGACACAAAAAAAAAAAAAAAAAAAAAAAATTCAAGGTAATACCGCTCCTAATATTATTTTTTCGGCGAATTTACTACTTAACTCCTTTTAAAACGCACTTTTTGAAATTACACGTGGGATAGGTTGTAAATTCGATGGAATAAATAAAATGCTTCTACCTGTCACCGATTTTTAATTTATGATTTTGAAATATTTAATTTTTTATTAACAAAATTACGTGAAATTACACAGTCTCACATTTACAACATTAATTGAAGAATAAGAGTATAAAACTAGAATTGTAACAATAAATATACACACACGCACTAAAATATGAAAATAGATAAAAAGGTTACTCCTCATAAACTATCAATTTATTAAACAAGTCCACAAAATGGAACCTTGAAAACTTGCAGCTTCTAGCGTGCCTTGCACCAATAACCCTCAAGTTACAAGTTGGAATAGGCTGAATGCAAAGGACAAGTGGAATTAATTTCAAAAATACCCTTCTTATTTCTGAGCCTCTTTGTTTATATTAATAAGCCATTAAACTGTAACAAGAACAGAGTAAGGGATGTTTATTAACCATTGGATTGTCATATAATAGTATTGGTCAGTGACAACTAAAACCCCCCCTTCTTTTCTTTTTTTTTTTTCTTTTTTTTTTTTTTTTTTTTAAAAAAAAAAACGAAGGAGTTTACCTCAATACCATTAGATTGTAATCCAATTATTAATATCTTCCAATTTAGGTTCAACTGAAGGAGCTCAATAAAGAGGATAAAAGCCAGAGGCGGAGCCAGAAACTATAATTAGGGGGGCGAAAATTACAGAGTAAAACCCAGGTGTTCATGCAATTTCATTTAAGCCTTATAAAAATTTCAAATTTCATTTTAGTCTCTCCAAGAAACTTTTAGTGAGAACTAGAGTGAAAATGTTGAAATTTTTATAAGGTTGAAATATAATTTTCTAAACATTTAGGTTCGATTCTATAATTTTAGAGGGGTGGGGCCACCCCTAACCCCTAATTCCACCCCCCGATCAAAACCCAATGTTTAGATACATATGTGCCTTCTTATATGATACACTTAAAAAAAATACTTTTGTCAATATTAAAGGTAGAAGTTTAGATAACTAATTTCCATAATATTTATAAATATATTATTTGTAATAAATGTGTCTTCATTTTTTAAAATTCTTAGGGTCTAAAATATAGGTCATTTTTAACCACCGATAATTAGAATTAATAAAGAGCTGTTAATTTATCAAACATTTCTTAAATTGAAAAAATTTCCACTTTTACCCAAACAAATAAGGTCTTGAAGGAGGGAGATAAGTACAAGGAGCCACATTTAAGCATTAAGTACATGTAAAAATTTGGCAAATAAATATTAATTACTTCCAAGTAACTTATATTTTAGATCAAAAAATCCTTCTAGATTAAGACATATATTGTGGACAGGAAAGAAAACACTCATTAATGAAAACCTCCTTTAGTATATAATAATCAATATGATTGTTTTAGGGCAAAATCATAAATTTATAAGATAAAATAGACTGAGATTTTACATTTAGAATTAAAATAAACTATTTAATTAACTCATATAGGGTGAAAAGGAATTATGGATAAGAGGGAGTAATATTGACAAGAGAGGAGCAAATTTCTGTTCCAACTTCTTTGGAAAGAACGGAATGGAGAAAAGATCACATTCCAAAAAAAAAAAAAAAAAAAAAAAAACGTATAAATAAAGAAACACTATCTTTTTTCTTTTCTTTCTTTTTTTTTTTTTTTGAAATAAGTTCCCAAACAAGAGTCCCTAAATGCCATCATACATTTTGGCTTAATGGTGAGAACAATATAGTCTCACCAATCAAGTCATGTGTTCGAAACGGGCACTTATCCCTCTGTTGTACCAAAAAAAAAAAAAACCCTTCACCTATTTATGAGGTGTTTCAAAACACCTCTCATTTTAAATAACCAAATCATTCTTTTCACCTTTTAAAACTTATTAATTATTTAAAGCTTATGGTGATTTGTAGATATTGTCACACCCTCTCCATTTAATAAATCATACAACATATCATATATGGTAAGTGTGAAATTACCGTTTGGACAATAAAACTATAAATTTTACCTTTAAAATTCTAGAATCTCCAGCTTAAAATATTAATACAATCATGTGAGTTGCATGCTCTCATCATTGGATTTCAAATATATTCATCATCTCTCTCTATTTTTTTATATATGGATATCTAATTAGATTGGATTTTACAAGTTTATTAAAACCGTCACTAAACTGGTAGCAGGGTACTGGGTCAAGGGTCGATGGATTAGACCGAGAGTCAAATCAAAGCTAACCAAGAGCCAAACCGGTGAGAAAGTGATGATTTCATTGTTCTTAATATGAAATTATAAAGAAAATTTGTTTTAAAAAAAAAAATAAGGGGGTTAATGCCTGGACCGGACCCTATTGGTTTTCGGTCGAACCGGCCGGTCCAATCTAGGCTTAATTACACTTTGGGATTTTAGCACTTTTAGACCCCAATTGTAGCTCTTCTAAAAACATTTTTTTACATTCACACGAATTTAAACTCTAGATCTCGGGTTTAAGTGGTCAAACTCTCTTACACTAAAACTAATATTTTTTTTGCCAGCACCTTAGTAGCGCAGTGGCATGGGAACCAGTGTTAACTGGTCTCCCCTTCTCCCCGTCCGAGGTTTGATCCCCGTCCCCTCCCTACCATGTAATATAAAAATAATAATAATAATAATAATAATTTTGGTTTATCCCTCTACACACTACTACAAAAAAAAAAAAAAACGTCAAAAACGTCCCCGAATTAGAGGCAATTAACGTCCTTTTTGCGAAGGACGTCGACCCGAGGGTAGTTGAAAAAATACTCTATAAGGCGTCCTATGTTAAAAATAGGACGCCTTTTTTAAGGCGTCCTATGTTAAAAACAGGACGCCTTTTTTAGGGCGTCCTACAATAGATATAGGACGCCTTTTTTAAGGCGTCCTATGTTAAAAAAAGGACGCCTTTTTTAGGGCGTCCTACAATCAAAACAGGACGCCTTTTTGGTTAAAAAGGCGCACTTTGGGCGTCCTTATTTGTAATCAGGACGCCTTATATTATAATTTGTTTTTTAAAAAAATGCCCCCCTTTTGAATTGATATAAAACCGAAAACCCGTGTGCAATAGAACAATGCAAATAAGACCAACAACGTACAAAAGAACAACAACAACATCAAAAACCAACAACAAAACAAGGCACTTTGGCAACCAAAGAAGACCAACAACAAGAACAAGGCACTTGGCAACCCGAGAAAATGCATATATATATATGAGATGCAAAAACCAACAACAGCAACAAACAAACAACAGCAAGCTAAGTGACCAAAACCTGTAAGACCCAATAAGATAGATCAGTTTAGACCAAAACGCACTTGGCAACTAGCAAGACCAACAACAGCAACAAGGCACTTGGCAAAAGAAGAAGACCAACAACAGCAACAAACAAACAACAACAAGCTAAGTGACCAAAACTTTTAAGACTCAATAAGATAGATCAGTTTAGACCAAAAAGCACTTGGCAACCAAACAAGACCAACAACAAGCAACAATAGCAAGTGACCAACAACAACAACAACAAACTATTACTTAAACTGACCAAAAATTCAACTTTCAGCTCCGAGTTTCAATTCCAATACGTAACAAAGATCACAAAGAACAACAAAACTCTAAATGATTGATATGATTTAATTTTCGGGGCTATTTACAAATGAGTTACCAATTCCACGAAACCAAGACTATTAAAGGCGAACAAGGCAACACATGATGTACATATCTATATGCATTGAAGAAAATTTGCAGCCAAAGCGTCTCGAATCAGATCAATCTCTTCCTCCGAGCACGGATCCAGACTATCAAAAAGCTATAAATTGGAAAACAACGTATAAGTTAAACCAATGAAGCGAATAAAATAATTAACTCAAGTAGAACAAAAAATATTATCATTTGAGAAACAGAGAGCGATCACGTACGTTTTGAAAACCCGTAGTACGCCCGCCCGTAACGATGGTATGCATATAAAACATAACGAAGTATCCGCACTCGAGTTCCCTGGTTGTTTTGGGCACTATAAATCAAAAGAAAATTGTTAAAACGGATAAAGGCATATCGAAAGCTACCATTGTGTCAATGAAATAACTTGAATTGAAACTACTTACTTTCGGATAAAACCACTTTGGTCCGCCCCGCTCGGTGCTCCAAAGAATCGATCTAGCCGCCCGAATGCACTACATTAAAATGGAAATTAGCAGACATGAAAACAGATCATATAAATGAAGAATCAATGATTTAGACAAAAATTTACTTACTTGGCAAACATAGATTTGATTTCATCGTTCGGCTTGCCACCTCTTAAGGGATCAAACCAATAACATGCGTTCTTGGAGGGACAAACAACACACGGGGTTCACCAATGACCACTACAACAAACACATTATAATATTAATTAAGATAAGAAACGAATCTATTCTTAAAAATCTTAAATAGACAACTAAATTACGTACCCTTCAAGTATTGGGGCTAGATAACAACGATCATCTTGCTGGACAATTGTACCACCAACATAAAGCGTCCTTTTGGTTAACACACTACGAGCCGCGGCCGTGTTTATTGGACTTAAGAATCCAAACAAATCCTTTCGGCCTTTCTGGACGCATATGTCGTAGCAGACACTATGATCGAAATAAAATGATAAACGTTGTTAAGTATAGCAAACAAAAAAGATCAATGCAATAATCAAAGGGGAAAAAACGTACATTATCGCACTTCAAGAACGACTAAATCTAAATCCTCCATATGCAAAAATTCGACAAGATCTTTTTGGTCAACTCAGAAACTCATAGGTCTTGTCTACGCCGACAATGCCAGGTTGCATCTTGAAGGAGAGATAGCTAATGTCCTTGTACATGGATCGCAAAGCGGTGCTAAGTGTGGAAATTTGCCCTCATCCACTTCATTCTATGAAAACATAAACAAACATATTATGAGTGAGTTACCAATGAAAAGCAAGTTCTAGTAATGTATTTCCTACCATTGGAGGTGTCGCCACCGCCATCATGATAAGATGATTCGGCCAAAGGATGAACGATCCTATGGCCCGCCTAAATCAGAACCTCGTCATCTTGAATCGGAATGTCTGTTTTGTCTTCCCCTCTCGAACACATGTCACAATCACCCTAGGTAGGTCTTTTGGAATTTCAATATTATGGTGGATGGTGTGATCCGTGTAAATAAGAGCATCGGCAACAATACGCTGTGGGGACATCCAAATAGAGAGTGCAAGGTTGTCCTCTACGTGGCGTGTGAGAAGGTTCGCCGAGATCAACATCCGGAGGGTGAAAACTCTCTTTACCGCTGGGGAAGGCCGGGATTCACGAGTTGTATGTTCCGTATTGTCCCTCGAATCCATCATGGTTTTCACTTCGGATCGTACTTGTTGCATGATTTCATCAAATAGTCCCGCCCGTATTTTGGCTACAAGGCGAGGACTAGGGTTGTTATCGTCATAGAACCGTGAACGCCGTCCAAAATATTTTGCGGCTGTAACTCCCCTAGGCTCCCCTCGAATGTTGTCAGGGTAATCCGGCTTCCCAATCGCCGTTGACAAAATGTCCATCCGTGAACCCGGTGTAAATGAACCTTGGGAACTCGCTCCTCAAGTGCATCCCGTATCATAAGATGTTTCATAAATAACAACTAAACCCTATAATATGAAAAAACTGAGGCTATTTAAAACGTCTAATTTAACTACTTACAATCTTGGAGGCAACCTCGGAACATCTGCATTTATGTATGTGTCGCCCCTCATCCTCGCAGCTTTCCATTTCTTGTGACGAGGAGGAGGTTCGAGGGCTGGACAACGGTGGAAGGATCGGATTCGGAAGCTTCCTTCATTCTCTCTAACCGCTCTTCCATCATTCTCCGTTCCAGCTTTTCGTACCCACCATGAGACATACAATGCGGATACTTATTTGCCGTTTGTCTCTCTTTATTGGCTTGACTCATTTCCTATGACACAAAAACAATTAAAACTAAGTTGTGAAATAAAAGAAATGATATGAAATGAAAGAAATTTTAATTTTACAATAAACTCGGATTTTGCCGTGACGCCACAAACTCCCTCCAGGTCTCCGGAGAAATATAAGGATATTTCGACATGGATCCTCATTCCTCCTTTGCCCTTGAACAAACTTTTTAGTCAACTTATTCTTGAAGTCTTTCCAACGTATACGGACTTCCCCATCCAATGCTTTTCCATTTCCTTAGTGTTAGGGACGTCGTACGTTTGCTTTGCAAGGTAAAAGGAAAGATAATTAAATTTCAAGTAACAAGCCAAATGATACAAATGCAAATATATTGAAAGTGACGAACCAAAAGTTGTGCCCAAATCAACGCTTCGTTTTCTCCTAACGAACTTCCAAGCGAGAGATCATAATGCGAACTTTGCTTCGAGCCAAATAGCCTACATAGCTAATGAAATTGTCTTCCTCCGGGCCAATTGGATTCAACTTGTCATCAAAGTCCACATGCGCTCTTTTTTGATCAATCACGACGGCCACTAGCGCACTCATCTCGTGTGCAACCTCTACCCCTTCTCACAACGGGCTCGCCACCTCTCTCACCTCCCCGACTCATCGAGCTAGAGCTAGACATGTTCCTGTTCATCAAGGACAAATCAATGTTAGATAGGTTATTAAATAGTAAACAGATTAATAAAATAAACTAAAATGTTAAACCATCTTAAGTTATGACATATTACTATTTCATAACTTAAGATCTTACTTTATATGGTTTCCCATATTCCTTCACAATGATCTTTTCTTGCAAGCATCTTCTTCATCATCTACCAATTCCACATCACGCGTTGTAGGGGGATTTGTTGTGAAAGGGGGTGTATCTTCAAGGTCGAAGGATTCTTCACCATACTTCTTTTTTACTTTGAAGTACAATGGACATTTTTTTATTTGTAGGGTCCGTAACATAGAACACTTGTTTCGCCCGGCTTGCTAGAATGAATGGCTCATCTCTATGACCAACTCGTGAAGATCAACCGAGACAACTCCAAATTGTGGATCTATTACAACAAAGATTATTGCTAACCCACTCACATTTCAATAGAGCAACTTTAAACTTGTTGTAACTCATCTCCCATATTTCTTCAATAACTCCATAATAAGCCATTGATGCTAATACCGGGTTTTTGTCTTTCGTACTCGCAAAGTGCATGGATTCAGCTTTCAACCATCACCCCACTATTTTGCCTGAGAACTTCGTCGTCTTGGCCTTTTGTGTAGAAGGTATACCCGTTTATTTCATAACCTTGCCAAGTGATGACCTGAAAAGAAGGCCCCAGGCCAACCACTCGATTGTATCCGACACTCCGGTCTCGTGCGATACCTTCTCCTCAAACCACTTTATGAACGTCCTCTTTTGCTCATGAGCTATTTGCATGTCATTCTTCCTTGGATTCTTATTCTTCAAACTCTTTATGTGATCATCAATGTATGGTTGAACTTCTTCCATATTATTCAAGATGTACAGGTGTGCTTGCAACACCTCTTCACGACCCTTATTCTTCAGTTTGATTCCTCGAGTTCCCTCGGTTATCCCCTTGTCATCTTTGAGATCGTATCATCGTCCCCGATAGATAATCTTTACAAAAATCCATAGCCTCTTCAACTACATATCTCTCAACTATTGAGGCTTCCTCGGCGATAAGGATTTTTAGAATACCCTTTTAAGATCTTCATGTATCGCTCGAAAGGGTACATCCACCTTAGGTAAACCGGACCGCAGAGCTCGACCTCCCTTACCAAGTGCACTATCGGGTGCACCATTATATCGAAAAATGCGGAGGAAAATGCATCTCTAGTTGAGACAAAATAATATAACCCTCATTTTCCAATTCATCCAACTTTTCAATGTCAATGACTTTGTTACGAGATAGCATTAAAGAAAATACACAATTTTGTTATAGTGTTTCGCACTTCATCTTTCATAATGCCCCTAATAGATACGGGCAATAGTTGTTGCATCAAGACATGATAATCATGGGACTTCATCCCCACTAACTTCGATCGTCCATTGAAACACACCTTCTCAAATTTGAAGAATATCCTTGTGGAACCTTAATGTCATATAAACACCCACACAAACTTTTTTCTCATTTTGATAGTGTATGGGCTCTTTGGCTCCATATATGCCTTCTTACCATCTTCTTTTACTTGTGGATGTAACCGTTCTCTTATTCCCATATCAACCATGTCTAGTCTCGCACTAATTCCATCCTTAGTCTTTCCGGTATGTGCAAAAGAGTACGACAAGACTATCACAAACGTTTTTCTCCACATGCATCACATCAAGACCGTGTCTCACATCAAGACTACGCCAATATGGAAGATCAAAGAAAATTGATCTCTTCTTCCATATATTCTTCTCACCCACAATCTTTCGCCGCTTACCCAATATGACATTGATATGTTTCACCCGACTATAAACATCCTCTCCTAAGGTTAATGCCTTTGGAGCCGTTCTATGCTCTGGTAAGCCGTTGAAACGCTTTCTTAACTTACGATATGGGTGGAACCGATCAAGAAACCTCCCGTGGACCGAGATAGACCATTTTTTTTCCGTGCTTTAGTTGATGGAAGTTTGTGTCTCACTTCACATATTGGACATGCTTTATGACCCTTGACATTGTACCACGACAAATTTCCATATGCGGGAAAGTCATTTATCGTGGTAAAAATCATTGCACGCATCTTGAAGGACTCCTTCTTATATGCATCAAACACATCTACGCCTTCCTCCCACAATTTCTTCAAATCCTCAACCAAGGGCGCCAAGTACACATCGATATTGTTCCCAGTCGCTGTTTTGGTCCGTAAATCATCATAGAGAGCATCACATACTTGCGTTTCATACATAGCCGGGAGGTAAGTTGTATATTACAAGGAGAACCTAGGCCATGCACTATGGGTGCTGCTAAGAGTCCGATACGGATTGAAGCCATCTGCAAAAGCCCCGACGAAGATTTCTTGGCTCACCGCCAAATTGAGGGAACATTTCATCTATTTTTTCCATTGCGAGAGAGTCACCGGTGCCGAGATATTTTCCATCGGATATTCTCTCATCGAATGCCATCTCAATCGCTTTCGCCGTGGCTTCACTAGTAAAGAGACGCTTAAACCGCGGTATTATTGGAAGATACCACAATGCCTTCACGAGTTGCCTTTTTGTTGTCTCATCATCTCCCGAACCACCACCTTTCTTCACTTTGTATCGTGAAGTTTTACACTTCGGACAATTACTCAAGCCTTCATACTCATTTCTGTACAATATGCGGTCATTAGGGCAACCGTGTATCTTTTTATACTCCCTACCCATCGAAGACAAGATTTTCTTGGCCTCATACATACGATTTGGAAGTACATTATCGTCTGGAAACATATCACACAACAATTGAAGCAGGGACGTGAAACTACTATCGGTCCACCCACAAGTTGCCTTTAAGTTGATCAAATGTAAGGTCCCAATCAACCGTGTATACTTAGTACACCCAGGGAACAACGGTGTCTCTGCATCACTCCGCACGCTATCATATTCATGCGGTTGTGCAAAAGATTCGACCTCAACATCATGAATCATTCTCTCCATTCCATCGTCATCTTCCTCAACTTCATTTTCGTCCGACACACTTTGGTACTTATTACCTCCTCACCATGCCATATCCACGTTGTGTATCGAAGGTTTATTCCATCACAAATTAGGTGATCCCTTATAGTAGGAATATCCCATCGAACCCCATTTAAGCAATTAACACATGGACAATAATACATCCCTTTTTTGTAGCCACATGCCTTCTAGCAAATTCAATAAACTCTTCCACCCCATTCTCATATTCTTCACTAGTTCTCAAAGCATTCATCCAACTATGCCCCATTTTAATACCACCTACGATATTTCCACCAACACTCAAGTTTATATAACAAAAACATCAACGACATGCTTTTTTCTCTATCTTTTAAAAAAATTTCGGCAAAAGATTTCCCCTTAAAAGTAATGCATCCCAAATTTTCAACAACAAACAATTTCAAAAGCTTAATTCAAGGTGATTCAAACAATATCATCCATTAAATGCATCAATTTCATCATTACAAAATAAAATTGATAGAGGTTGAGTAACTACACTATAAAATGCAAAAAGGGTTGATATTGATAGACTATGCTCTTTCCGGCATTATGCTAATCAAAATAACATACAAAGAACCCTACCAATATGGGAAATTGTAAAAATTAAAATTACGAGTACAGATCGAAAACCAACAAAACATAAAGAAAGCAAAGCCGAGCACAACAATATTGAAAGAAAGAACATAAACATATAAATGTGGATTAATGATTCAAGTCTTGTGCATACATACCGATGATGCCTAAGAATATGAAGTCTCTCTAGTTGTGGAAAGTAACTACTTGTCTACCTTTAAATTCTGGATCTTGGGCAAAAACTGATTGCACGTGCATTTAAAGGATTAACATAGATGCATAAATAACTAGACAGTAACACAGTAAACAATTTAAAACAGAAATAAACGAAGAAATCATCATCATCAAAGCCCGTACAAGTCAAAGTCGAGCACATGGGGATGGGATTATGGGAAGAGGGAATTTGATTCGATTTGGGAGGAAAAGGAACAAGTCGAGGCTATACATTACATTTACGGGATAAGAGAGACACAGATCTACAAAAATTGGTAAAATCGAAATAGAAAAGGAGAGACAAACCACAATCGCTCGTCGCTCGATCACCGGTTCGAAATCGCCGAGTTGAAGGAACAGAGGTGGACCGTGGATGAAGAACCGGAGTTGGAGCCCGAGAAGCCTCGGAGGAAGGAAGAGAGCTGGACGAGTGTAGAGGGGAGAGGGACTCACGGGAGAGAAGAGAATGGGCCACAATCACACATTGCCTTGTCGGCTCAATGAAGCAAATCAACACCTTAGCATTTCCTACAATATACAAGATCATCACAAACAAATCATCACACGGAATGGGGCAAAGAAAAACCAATAATTTCTTATTTTGCTCACTTAATCATGCATTCAAAAGAACCTAAGTCGTACATATCAAGGATTACAAGATATCATTCATGATAGTCAAAGGTTCTAAAATCATTAACTAAACTCTCTCAAGTTAAGACTCGATTTTTCATTTTCATTAAAATTATTAAATGTCCTGTTTATAATTAATGAAAACCATATTTCCAAAGCAATCCTTCAATATACTATGCTAGGTTGTTAGATATATTTCTATTCTAACAACAAACCATCCATTTAATCACTAACAAGATTTTTCTTAATTTCTACAATCAAAATGGCTCTCTCAAGCATCTTCCAATTAAACTACTCTAATCATGTGGTGATCAAGTACAACATAGCATTGAGCACAAAGATAATTAAAATCAACTTATATACTCATCAACCGACAAAACCAAGATAATCTAGTAGTTTGAATTCATACAATGGAGAAAAGCAATCCTAAATGAGAGTTTTTAGCCACTCATGGTCTATACATGCCAAAATCCCAAAAAAAAAATCAACCATTTGATTTTCAATATCATGAAAGCAAGGGCCAATCTCATACAATGGAGAAAAGTAATCCTAAATGAGAGTTTTTAGCCACTCATGGTCTATACATACCAAAATCCCACTAAAAAAATCAACCATTTGATTTTCAATTTCATATCTAGTAGTTTGAATTCATACAATGGAGAAAAGTAATCCTAAATGAGAGTTTTTAGCAACTCATGGTCTATACATGCCAAAATCCCAAAGAAAAGAAATCAACCAAAACAGATTTTTAATATCATGAAAGCAAGGGCCAATCTCAAAAATTTGATTTTCAATATCAAATATGAATAACAAATCCCTATAATCCCTAACTAAAAAAGTGTCATCACATATGAAATTTCCAATGTTTTCAACGCCCAAATAATCAACACATCGCACGTAGTTAGAAGAATGAGGTGGACCGATGGACTTACCCAACGAGAGCGCACAATGTGAGAACAATGGCCACCATGAAGAGCCGACGGAGAACACCGCCGGAGAGCAAGACGAAAAGAGAGAACGAGACCCACGCACACCGACGGACTGTCGCGATGGGAAGAGACGGCGGCGCACAAACGGCACAAATGTGAGAGGAAGGGTTGAGGGCTCAGATGAGAACGAGGTAGGAGAGTGCGGTCGACTATCGCGAAGGCCCAAAAGACACGGAGGAGGAAACGGCGCACAAATGATCAGAGAAGAAGGTAGGGTTGAGGGAATCGAATGAAGCGAGAATGAGGATACGCGTGTGCAAAATAGGGTTTATTTTGCAATAAAGGCGTCCCGAAAGCATATTTAGGGCGCCTTAAAAGAATTAAAGGCGTCCTGAAGTACAATCAGGGCGCCTTTAATTCATTAAAGGCGCCCGAAGTTGAATCGGGCGCTTTAATACATTAAAGGCGTCCCGAAGTTGACTCGGGTGCCTTTAATGATTTTAAGGCGTCCCGATGTTGAATCGGGCGCCTTTAATTTTTAAAAGCGTCCCGATCTTCTATCGGGACGCCTTAAAACTTATTAAACAAATAAAAAATTAATTCCTCATCATTCTTCGATCGGTGCCAAAAAATTTGTGAAATGGCGCCAAGGCGCGCTAAAACATTAATTTTTGGCGGAAAAAATTTTAATTTAAGCGTCCTGAAATTATTGTAGGACGCCTTTATTTATTTTAAACGATCTTAAACTGGTTTTAGGACGCAAAATTTGATAATATCAGTATTTATTTTACAAAAATGCCACTACGATCACTTTTAACATCCTTTTTAAAAATAAGGAAGTCTTTTAGGGAAGTAGTTACCCTTTTTTGTAGTAGTGACAGTGACTCTGGATGTCTTTTTCGTTTAGATGAAATTAATCTTCTAAGGCTAGAGTGCAGGTTTTAATTCGCTAATGTGGATTGATAACTTCGAAAAGTTACGGATACTAAACTGATTAAAAATGTTGAAATTGTAAAGGCTGAGGTGGAAATTGACGTTAAGTATTGGAGTTAAACTAATTTCTGGCCAAAAAGGGCCTAAAGAAGAAACATATGAATAAATTTAGGATGGGCCACAGCTTTGCCTATCAAACTCATGGCTTGATGGTGGAAGTGTTTTCCTTTCACTCTCTTGAATATGAGTTCGAACGAGGCAATTTCTGTAATACCCAAGAATTTATAATTCTCATAAATACTATTTTTGGGCAAATAATACCTATTAGAAATAGGTGAATATGTGGTCTCAAAATTTAGTAGCTTAATTTAGGAAATTTTGTTCTAAAAGTAAATAAACCAAAGACCCAAATTTTCTAATTTAGTTTAGATATCATAAAATACCCTAAGATTATTATATTACAATATAGTTTTATTTAATTATAGAAAGTCATAGAATGTTATGAAAATACCTAAATCAATTAAAGGAAATTACCAATAAATAAATGACAATTAAATTTACGTTAATTAAAATAATTTTATAAATGTCCATAATAAATTTAGTGGCAATTAAAAGTCATCAATTAGGGATATTTTAACTTAATGAAGAATCAAGGGCCAATTTTGAAATTATATTTAAGGATCATAAAATATGATATAAATACCATATTAAACTATAGTTCTCATATGAACAAATGAACAAGTTAGCTTGCACTAATTGGGATTAGTTGCAAAATAATCAAGAGGCAAAATAAAAGAATAAAATGAGGGTGAAATAATACTTTCCTAATTAAGCACTAATTTTCATGATTAGTTAAATCAATTAATCAAGAGAGAAAAAGAAAATTAAAGCAAATTTGATAAAGTTTGAAATCCTAAAGTAAATTGGATAATGGTTTGAAATCCAAGAAATATCGATGTACACAAGAAAAAACTCAAAACAACAAATAAAGTGAGAATTTATACAAATTTAAATAGTTGTGAAGAAGTAGGAACCTGGAGAAAATATAAGGACTTATCTTGAACCCACGTAATTTAACCTCGAAAGTAAGCCTAGTAAAGGCTATTTTTGCAAACGTTGAAGAATAAACTTTGTACAACCAGGGGAATCTAATTAGACCATAAATCTGGATATCCAACTACTAATCAAAAAGCCTAAGAATTTAAAAGTATTAGTGATTGATAAGGCAACCAAAATGAATTTCGTTAAAGCAAGGAAAAAGATGATGGAAGAGAGAGAGATTAAAATATATTATATTTTGTGCACATGGGGCATTTAATTTTAGAAATTAAGATAATTAGCTAAATCCAATGTAATTGTTTCTAACCAATGGGAAGCATTTGCTCACAAATTGTATCTTCATAGAAGCACAAATTAATATTAGCCATTGATAAGAAAAGTTGATCCAAGGGATAAAATTCATAAGCTTTTGCTATAAATAGAGGCCTTGCCTCTCATCATTCTTCACACCAAATCAACCACCAAGTGGTGATTTCTAAGAAGGAGGAAGGAGTTCAAGAAGCTTCAAGAGGTAAGCTTGTCTTTAGTTTTTAGTTTTTAGTTTCTAGTCTTTAGCTTTTAAATTCTTAGATAGAAGTAGTGTAGATCTTAAATATTCTAGAATAATTCTATTTACATGTTTTTATGGGAAAAATTGGCTTTATTTCGAAAAAAAGGATGAGGGAGGTTATATAGCAAAATTTCTGGAAGAGAAACATCAAAGTAACGAAGTTACGCGAAATTTCATCGGTTTTGGAATTTCTGGAATCAGCCATGAAAACGCCAGAATTTCATATTGAAAATATAGTAAAAAAATTCTGGGAAAATTCATGGTTAAAATAGACATATAGGGCTTTTTAAATATGTCAAGAACATGTTAAAATGAGTTTTTTACAGGGAGATAAAAATTCTCAAAGTTGGGCTACGAATTTCTGGAAAAATTCTGGGCAGAGGCTCAAAACTTAAGAACTGGGAATGATTCGTGTAATCTGGGCAAGTTTTAGTATTTTTACTTGAAAATAGACATCCTAAGGATTGCAAATAATTTTACGTATCCTCATTTCGATTTTTCTAGAATTAATTATGATTTTTCGAAGTTAGACGAAAAATCTGCCCAGAAACTGTGCCAGCGTTTTTCTGAAAAATAAGGGAAATAAGCTGAAAAATAATTCCACCATGAGTAAAATGGTCATTAGTGACTAAGATATCTACTAAGATATTATTTGTGAATTAATAAATGCGATATTACCATTATAGGATAAGCGTGACCACGATCCGATCAACGAACGTACCAAAATCGTCAACGAAGGTACGGACGCGTCTTTCGTAATACTAACTCGATGCTTATGGTGTACATATATGTGATAGATGTATTCATAGACTCAAAAATTGTTTTAAAGTTTCATACACATACAGCTGTACACGGGTTATGGTCTTGATAACGCCGTTGAGTTTTCTTAATGCTGAGGACATGATAGGCCATCGTGGCACTGGTGAATAGTGCAGACTAGAGATAACGGACATATGCGGTGGGCGTACCGTTATCCGGAAAAAATATGCTATGAGTTTTTATGTTGATTATTGCTTTGTAATGTCATGAATATCTCACATACATAACTTACGTAAGCATGAGGTTAACAGTTACGAGGTTCAATGGTAATTGAACCTCAGCCCTCACTATAGCTTCAGGGTCCGGATGAACCAGGACCGAGGACAAGGGTAAACAGCACACGTGAGGACACGAGCGGAGAAGGCTGTTATGAAATATTGTATCACTGTATTATTAAATATTCGGATAATTGTACCACCGTAATAACAACCGACACACCGGCGAAATGAAGGTTTATCGGATGCTCGCTCTTTTAAATTATTCCGATGCTCTACTCTGCTCAAACTATATTAAAAACACTTTAGAAAATTGGGATGTTACAATTTCACTCCACAATTATCAACGATTAGTGAGGTATTGCAAAATACCTCTCCTTTTACAATATTTATTTTGATTTATTTTCATAACTTTAACTGAAATTGCAAGCCACTTAAAATCATACCGGTTGATGTAGTGATTTAAGAAATTAGCAGTTCAATTCCATGTTAGACAAGTCATAATTAAAATAATTTATTTAATTGAAATATATAAAAATGTTTGAATAATTTAAATATAAAAAGTCATCAATCCATGAACAAATAGAATATTTGTGCGCAAACCACACATGATCCAATGAAACAAGAGTTGTTAGAACACAAATATGATGGACTACTATATATTTTCTTTTTCAACTGAAAATGATGTCGCTTCAAGGTTATGATGAAAAAACAAATTTCTCATAATCATCGTATCCAAAACTCTTAACTGAACTGATTAGGAATTAATTCACTAATCTAATTGACTGAACAAAGTTGAATTAAGGAAAAAAAAAAAGGGGGGGGGGGGGGATTGCAATAGGTGACTCCTCCTAAGATTCTAATTAATTGAACGATTCAACTATTGGAGCCTTGTAGCTTGTTGGCTGGCGGGCCGTACCCTACTCCCCAAGTTGCAAGTGCGAATGAGCAAAAATTCAAAAGGCTTAATTTAAAAAAAATGTCACACTTGTATTTTTATTTTGTCACAATAAAGTAGGCTTAGTAATTCCATCAAGTATGGGAAGTAAATTGCATTATTTAAAGCTTATAAAGTAAATAGTAGATAATATACAAATTGTACATAATCATATTTGTTATAGTTTGGTCTAGCTAGTAAATATTTGGTTCATGGTTACATAGGAGTTAAATAACTCATTTTTATAAATTAATTAAGTTAATTATTTCTAAAAAATATGTATATATATTAGTTTTCCTAAAATATCATTTTAATCAGTTACATTGGAAAGCACTTCTTCAATGGAAAACTCATTAATATACAATATAAATACGATGAGCTTTTTGGGTGGGCCCCCGAATTATTCTATAAATTATAGAGGAAAAGTTGATTGAAACTTATATTTAAAATTAAAACCAACTTTTCAACTAGCTCTTATCTAACATTTATCAGGTAGAGTATTTGATTTTCTTATTTAATATTGGGTTAAGAAGCAAAAATATATATGTACTTTTTCTAGAGAAATGCCCAACATCAAATGTTTTTTTAGGGAGTTAATGAGCAATTTGGCCAACAAATTTTTACTTCAGGAATACCCAGACCAAATAGCTTTTAAATGGACAAAAAATACTAATTTTTTTAAAAAAATGTGCAGTCAACACAACAAATAGAGTAAAACTTTTTTGTGCTGGGGCACTCCTAAAATAGAAGTTTTTTGTACTGATTACACATTTTTAAAAGTTTTTTTTGTATATTTGATCCACTTAAAGTTATTTATACGGGGGCTCCTGAGGTAATAATTCGTTAGCCAAATTGCTCCTTAAACCTTTTTTAGGTGTAAAAGTGACTACCTGGTTACAAACTAATTAGGTGCAAAAATATCATTTGACCTTTAAGTTTGACTTTTTTACTAACTTGAATGATGATGTGGCATTCAAGGTGCAAAAACGGACGATGACGTGGCTTCTAAGGTGCAAAAATACATGTGGTTTGGCCAAAAGAGCACCTAACACCAAGTATTTTTTTTAGTACCGGTCAATATCTTGAAGTATTTTTTTTTAGTACATGTCAGTACCCTAGAATATCTTTTCAAGATACTAAAACAATTTTTCAAAATCATGAAGTATTTTTTTAGTATTAGTCAATATCCGAAGTATTTTTTTAGTACCTGTCAGTATCTTAAAGTATTTTTTAGTACCATTCAAGACCTTGAAATATTTTTTTGAGATCTTAAAATAATTTTTCAAGATCATGAAATATTTTTTTCAATGCTAGTCGATCTTGAAGTATTTTTTTAGTGCCAGTCAGCATCTTGAAATATTTTTTCAAGATCCTATATTCCAGGGTACTAACTGGTACTACTTTTTCTACACACAAAAGTCAAAATTAATGGTCAAATGATATTTTTACACCTAAAATAAAGCACTTGGTGTTGTCCGCTCTTTTAGATAAACCACATGCATATTTTTACACCTTAAAAGCTACGTCATCATCCAGTCAGTAAAAAAAGACAAACTTAACGGTCAAACGATATTTTTGCACTTTAAAAAAAAAAAGCACTTGGTGTTGGACACTCTTTTGGACAAACCACATATATATTTCTGCACCTTAAAAGTCACGCCATTGTCTAATCAGCAAAAAAAGTCAAATTTAACGGTCAATTGGTATTTTTGCTCCTAATTTTTAACCACGTAGTCACTTTTGTACCTAAAAATAGCACTTGGGATTGAGCGTTCCTTCAGAAAAAGCACATGTTTATTTTTGCCCTTGACCCTTTAATATTCTCGTTGTTCCTTTAATATTCTCATTGTTATTACTCCCTTTGTCCTTAATATAAAACATATCCAGGAAGTTGATCTTGATCCTAAATGTAAGATATATTTTTTCATATTTGTCAATATTTTTCTATTTGATTCCTTTTTATGCTTCTTTAACAATAACGAAGGAAATAAGGAAATTAAAGAAGATGGGTAGGGTATTTCAAAAAATATATATTATATTAACTTATTTAACTTACTACTTTAATCTAATTAGATTAGGTAAATATTTCTTATATTAAGAATTAAATGAGTGCCTTTTTATGTCATCCAAAAGAGATCGGAATATGCTAAGATAAAGAAAAACGCAGTTAAAGTTGCTGTCGATTTCTTGGCTCTCTGGTTAGAGCGTGTTCGCTTTACCTGGCAAGTGAAGGGATCGATTCAGCATGTAAAGCGATCACTCTGTTTCGTTGCCTCAAAAATGAGGTGTTTTAAAACACCTCTCCTTTTGCAAATTCTAAGTATGATGAATCACATCAAACAAATTATACTTAAGAGCAATTTTTGTTACTTTATTTTTATGAGATATGTTTTCTACGTCTGCAATTACGGTTATATACACATTATAGTATATTATCCTGATAATATTGGAAATCAATTGCAAAATATTTTAAAAGCTTATGGAAATGAATATACAAAGATATCTATCTACACACATGTAGATATACCATTCTATTAATTCTTATTATAAGTCCAATTTAATCAAATCTCACATACTAAAAAACAGACGTTGAGGTATTTAATGCCTGAAATTGATTATATTTTTCAAATTTGCGGTTATTTAATACTTCCTCCGTGAGGAACGTTTAACCGAAAGGTTATTATACTCCTCAAAGTAAATATTAATTTTGTGACCAGTTATTTGTTTTAAACACAAGTAAGAAAATAAAAATACATTAGGATATTACATGATCTTGCAATTAACATTAGGATATTACATGATCTTGCAATTAATAATACAAAGCACATGAACCCGTTGCAAAGGAAATAATATAAACAACCTAACATCATGAAATAAAAATAAATAAATAAATAAAAGGGTGAAATTGAAACTTGATGTAAACTTAAATGATGAGACTTATATATACTTTAGTCTAGATAATTTCTTTTCTATATAAGATAGATGGAAAGGTAAATTCACTAAAACAAACAAATAATTAAAAAAAATGTCAAACTGGCAAAGAAAGAAAGGGAAACCATTCATAAGTTTAATGATGTATTCCCAAATACCTCTCATTTTTTGTGGGTTTTTTTAATAATTAATGATACCGAATTATTCTTTTTTTTTTTTAAAAACAAGTATTAAATTCTTAAAGTGAAATATTAAATGTGTATATATAATTTATCTTTTTATTTTTATGATACTTTGTAATTTCTTTATAATTTTCATTTTAAAGTTATTGTAATTTGCATTTTTCACCTACAGAGTTTTATAAGATGTATTTTTAGCCTATTATTAGTCTTAACACTATTAAATTTAAGTATGTTTTATTAGTGGTCAACTACAGAGTAGACATCATTTTTTGTTTATGAACCGTGTCAAGAAGATCAAGAGATTAAAAATACTTTATAAACTTAATGTATTAAACTAAAACTTTATGTAAACCTAGATGATTAAATTAAAACATATATTTTAGATATACGCAAATATGTGTGCATGTATTAATTAATATTTTGATCACGTGCATCAACTTAATTAGACCATGTAACATGTACAGTTGTACAGTATTATCTCACAAAAAATAAGCATCCCCCGTCTATGGCTTCATGTGCGTACTCAGGGCCGAAGCCACACTAGTGTCTATGTGGGTAAGTGCAGACATAAAAAATTTAAAATATATATATATTGTGAAGGACTTTTATTACAACTTACCTGGTTGAAGTAGTTGGTTCTAACTTTCCTCATCGCCTTCAAGGTCCCAGTTCGAACGTCCTCATTTATCCTCTCTTTTTTTTTTTTTCAACTTCATTCTCCAAATTTCTCACCCACGGCTCTCTCGACTCCCAAACTCCCCCTCCGTCGTCGGCATCGTTGTCCCTTCCGGATCCACCGTTGAGTGCTTCTAGCTCCTCTGTCGTTGCTTCTCGATTCTTTACGAGGTAATTTTTTGCTCTATCTTCCTATTAGGGTTCGTGTAGCTCTGTCTTCCACAATGATTTTGGGATTCTTTGGTGGTTTGGTGCATTCAAATCCAACTATGGCTAAATTCTGAATTTGCTTTTCCTTTGCTGAATTCTGAATTTTGCTGATTTTAGGAAGAATTTATTGCTTTTCCTTTGTCTTTGTCTTTTACGCCAAAAGCCCCTTAAGCTGGACATTTAAGCTTCTTATGAACTTGATGTGTTATGCTCTACTCCTTTTGATTTGGAATTCGTCTTAAAATCTGTTAGCTTCGTTTTTTTACTCAATTTTTTCGGCATAGAGTGGATGCTCATCCAATCTTTCCTAGAAACTATGCCACTATCACCTTCTTAATCTCCCTTGACAAAATTTGTTATGCTGCAAATTTATTTCTCCGGTGTGGATACCAGTACAATTATACTCTGGAGCTATGCTTCATTTATTTATTTTTTCATCTTTTCTGCACTTGATTGGATTCTAGATGAGTAAACAACTGGAATCTGGATTTTCCTTTATTGAAGTCGATGGTAGATTCCAACTGTCTTATTTTGCTCTGTTGCCATAAGTAGTTGAAAATCTCACTAGTGCATTTTTTGTATTGCATTCTGATGTTGCACGTAATTTACTTATTGGTAATTGGGAAGAAATTCCAGATGAGTCCATTATGTGTAAGTTGAACTGACTTGAGTTTTCAAGCAATTCTTTGTGCCTAGCACTTAGCGGCGGCAGCTCTTAGTGTTATATAAGTAAAAGGTGCTTCCTTAACATACTATATAGCATTCTTCATACCTCTTTGATGGACTCATCCGATAGAATACCATGACTTATATAGAGTAGAAATGGCAGATGATAGAGACCTAATTTTTGTGATTTAGTTAAACTGGCAAGGATAGTTTCTTTAATTCAGAAATCATTGTGTAGTCCAATTTCATTGATTAGCTTTCTTTAAATTTCATTGCTCTATATTAGCTTCATTGATTAGCTTTCTTTAAAACTTTCCTTTAAAAAAAAAATCGGGGGCGCTGCCCCCAAACCCCTGAATCTCACTACTAATTGTGCACCCACAAACCTAAGATCATAACTCCGCCATTGTGCATACTACTAAAATATTTTAAAAACAAGGGGAATGAGCGACGAAAGAGTGAGTGGGAGCCCAAGTGCGGAGGACCAAAGGAGGTAGCGGATCTTCTGCATAGTCGGAAAAAAAAGTACGGAAAGGAGATTGTGTGACGGTGAGTGGGCGTGCGAATGTTCCAAAAATGGGTTAGGTAGAGGAATAGATGGAGGATGATGCAGAGGAGGAGATGGCCGGGAGAAGGTCAAGGTGAGCATTTGCTAATGGAGAGGGTGTTGATATTGGAGCGAACGGATAAGGGCTCTAATAGTATCATGCTACCTGAATACAGAAATCTAGTGGTGAAAGTGGCGTTTCGTGGTAATTGTCAAGCACTGGGCCCAGGTGGCGGACCCGAGGATTTTAGGTTTGTGGGTGCATAATTAATGGTGAGATTTGGGGGTTGCTCAAAAAAAAAAATTTTAAGGAAAGTTTTAAGCGCATTAAAAAACAAAAGAACATAAACAATAAAAGAAAAGAAAACTTCAACTTCACATAGAAAAATAATAATCAAGAGTCAACTAACCCTTACATAAAAACGATTACAAAAGCATTCTTCCTGAAACATGTTGCAACCTACAAGCTAGCTCATCTCAATGCTTCCTCTATAGAAACCTATAAGATTGTATCTTTTTTTTTATACAGGGACACTAAGCAACTAAAGCTATGATTTCCAATTCCAAATCAACTAAACAATTCACACTCTATGTCAATTTAGTAAGTAATCGGCAAGTAATTCAAAACAAGATAAATTAACATCCAAAGGATGAAAAGACAGTATTTGTAATCAATAAACTATGGATAAGTAAACTAAATGAAAGGTGTCTTTTTATTTTTATTTTTTTGTCTCCTTCTCTCAATGAAAGGTTGCGTCGCTCAACTGGCAGAGTGCATCCTCTTAGAGTGTAGTGCACCCTTATGTCACGGGTTTGAAACCCCTTGAGTGCGGTTTTTGTGCAGCGTGTTTTAAATAAAGGATGCGTTTCACTGTTTTTTTTTAATAAAAAAAATTATGAGAGAAACGCGCCTTGGAGGAATCCAAGCCACGCACAACAGACTTGCTCCCATGTAGCGAAGAGAGCTTTCAGTCCTTATTCCCGGAAACCTCTAAAAGATCTTTTTAAACCAAGAAAAGAAAGGCAAACAACATCAAGGGTCACTATGCCCGTAACACCCCATTTTTCAAAAGCGGAATAATTTTTTCATCGAGTAGAGCATCGAAGCAAGTAAAAGAGTGAGTAACGATATATCATTAACCGTGGCGTATCCGTCTCGTTTATAATGTACGGTACATTTATCCGAGTAATGTCATAATATTACAAGTCTAAAAATAGGAATCTTCGGTCGGGTCTCTACGCGTGCTTTTTACTCGCTTACTCTTGTCTTCGGTCCTCGGTTCCCGAACCACGAAGCTATGGTAAGAGCTAAGGTCCAATGCCCATCGGACCTCAAGTAACGGTGAACCTCATGCTCATGTATAACAATGTATGTAGGACAAATATTCATGACATTACAGCAATAATCAACACATAAGCACACAGCAGATGTAAGATTAATATATTAATAGTACATATCACATGTAAAGTTATCTATACAATTCACATGTAAAGTCGTTTGCACCTCACCATGCCACGATGGCCTATCGTGTCCTCAGCGCTAGGAAAATTGTAACGGTATTATCAAAACCATAACCCATGTATAAAGCTGAATGTATAAGTAGTGATCTAAGCCCCATAAACTTAGTCACGGTGCATGACCCCAGACCGAGTCTTGTCCATGACTCTATAAAAGTATCTATCACATATAAGCATACAATGTATGTAGGACATATATTCATGACATTACAGCAATAATCAACACATAAGCACACAGCAGATATAAGATTAATATATTAACAGTACATATCACATGTAAAGTTATCTATACAATTCACATGTATAGTCGTTTGCACCTCACCGTGCCACGATGGCCTATCGTGTCCTCAGCGCTAGGAAAACTGTAACGGTATTATCAAAACCATAACCCGTGTATAAAGCTGAATGTATAAGTAGTGATCTAAGCCCCATAAACTTAGTCATGGTGCATGACCCAAGACCGAGTCTTGTCCATGACTCTATGAAAGTATCTATCACATATAAGTACAATAAGCATCAGAGTCAGTGTTACAGTACGCATCCGTACCTTAGTCCGTTTGGATGGCAATACGCTTGCCTGTCGACGTCTCCCTATTTTTCTCAAATATCCTATAATATTATTATCACATTATTACCTCATAAATAATATCTTAGGAGATATTTTAGCCGCTACTCGACCTTTTTACCACCGGTGGATTTTATTATTCCAATTATATACCATAATTTTCGTAAAAAAACGTTGTTCCAAAGCATTTCTGGGCAGATTTTTCGATAATTTTGAAAATTCATAACTAAATCCAAAAAAATCAAAACGAGGTTCCATAAAATTTCATGGAAACCTTAGCATGTCTATTTTTGTGAAAAAATAATTTTTTTTCACCCAGAATTAGTGAATCATTCCCAGTTTTACAATCTTCAACCTCTGCCCAAATTTTTTCCAGAAAAATGTGGTCTTATTTCCAGAATTTGTATCTCTCTCTACAGACCTCTATTTGATACATATTTTGTATCAATGAAAAGCTATTCATGTCTACTATGATCATGAATTATTTCAGAATTTTTGAATATAAATTTACTCATAAAATAATGCCCTCTAACTGACTGACTCTCATTGCCCAGCAAAACCCCACAATTCCTATCTTACTCTAACTTGTTACATAAATCCCTAGAGCATTTTCCCAACATGTTTTTACCTCGTCAGGCATCTTTCAATGCAATGAGGCCTAAAAACACTTATGGGAAACTACTTTACCTACTTCCTAGATTAAAACTAGCAATTCTACTAAAAGTTACTAAGAACTATAGAACTAAAGACTAGAAACTAAAAACTAAAGACAACCTTACCTTTTGAAGCCTCTTACTTTCTTCCTCCTTCTTGCTTCTACTCTATTAGAAATCACCACTTGGTGGTAGATTTGGTGTGAAGAATTGTGAAGAGGCAAGGCCTCTATTTATAGGAAAATCTCAAGCCCAATGTGGGCCCCACCATTTGCCTCTTCCTTAATCTTAACCGTTGGATCTAAACTTAATTAAGAAGTTTTAATCTACACCCTTCACTAATAAGCATGTGCTCTTGTGATGTCATCCTAAGATAACATCATCAAGACTTAGGTGTCATTGTTGACTTTTCAACATTAATTAACAAAGTTTAATTAACTCTAAATTTCATTTGCTAGCTAACCATGGAAACTAGTGCTTAATTAAATCAAGCTTTGTGCACCTTAATCTTTACTTATTTCTATTTGTCTTTTAATTGATCCTTGATTTTTAATTAAGACATTCCCTAATTGTTGCTTCTTAATTTGCCCCTTGATTAATTATGAAGATTTACACAATCATTTAATTAGTGAAAACTTAATTGTTCATTTATCTTTATTAATTTCCTTTAATTTGTTTAAGTATTCTTATAACATTATCTTGCTTCTTTTAAGAACCATGGTTTAATAAGATGATTATTTTGTATTTTATGATATTTAAATTTGGTCTTAAATTTAATCTTTGGTTTATTAAATTCTAAGGAAAAATTGTCTAAAATCTAATTAATAACTTACAAAATTTAGAGACAACATACTCTTCTTTATTTATGTAAAGATACCCTACTTGCTTTTGGAGATCTTTATCTTATATCACATGTGCTTCTATCTTATATTATTGTCTAATCTTTTGTTCCTTTATTATTGTGAATTTCGCCCCCTATTAATTATCCTTAGGGAATGATAATTTAATCCAAGTTATTATCCCTAATGTAGTGTTTGAGATGTTATTATGCCTAATTGTAAAAGTATGATGGGTTCCTACATTAATTATGACCTTCACTAATTCATTTTATACTAATATTAAACCCCTATTGGCCTTTAATATCTAATTAAGCCAAAATATTCCAAATTGTTGATTAACACTTGCCACTAGATTAATTATGAATATTTATGCAATTAACTTAATTGATATAAATTTAATTGCCTCTTAATCCATCTTAATCCTTTTCATACCCTTTTATGACTTTATTCATGATTACATATAAGAACTAGAGGTTAAAATACTAATTACAGGGTATACTATGATCCCTATTTAAAGATTAGAAAAATTGGGTCTTTCTGGTTTATTTAATTCTAGGAGAAAATTCCCCAAATTAATTAGATAATCTATAATATTTTTGAGACCACATATTTACCTATTTTAATAGGTATCATTTATTAAAATAAAGTGGTTATGCTAAACATGATTTTTAGGGTATTACGGTGTCATTCAACTCGTAGACTTATAACCAAACTAGGCCACCTAGACAAGTTGATATAGAATTCCTTCAATATATATATATAATCAAAATTTTAGTGTCTGCACTTGCCCACACTGACACCAGTGTGGGTCCACCGCTGACTGGGGTGAATGGTGAGGGAAGATGTTCTTGCTACCAAGATTTCTCAGCTGTCGGGTGACGTTGAAACCATTGATATGTGCTCGTTGGAAGGTACACCCGCTATCATTAGCTGGGAGGCACATATTGGTTGCTTCGATGATGGCGGCTATTCCGAATTACACCATGCAACCGTGGCGCTACCTCCTAGCATGAGTGCAAGTTTAGATAGAAAGAATCGGAATTTCTTATGGGATCCGACGGAGGAGAAGGAGAAGTTGCGGTTGGTGGCTTGGGATAAAGTTTGCAACAGAAAGCAAGAGGGGGCCTGGGCTTACGTAATGGTCAAAAGAAAATTTAAAATTTGACCAAATGATCATTAAATTATAAGAGAAAAATACCTTAAGGGTGTTTGGTGAAATTTAACGACTTTGATGAATTTACACCCTTTTAAATTATTCATTAGTTTTTTTACCCTTTTCAACACTTATTTATGTCAACGCCATTCGGAGAAAAAAAAAAAAAAAACTTTATAACCCTAAAAATAAATAGAACAAGAGATATGATTCAGGGGAACAAATAAATAGCCGAGCGAATGGATAAGGCCTTGTCATAGAACCCACAACCCGGTGAGTCCGCCCACAACCCAATGCAATTGGGTCATTTTGAGCCCGCCCAAAAAAGCCCATAACGGGTTGGGTTAAAACCCGCTTATTTAAGACTTAAATGGGCGGGCTATGGGCGCACCTTCGGGCTACCCAAACCCGCCCATTTAGTTATATATATTTTTTTTTATTAACTATATGGACACTTGGACAATAACACGCCACATTGTCATGAAATACCGATTCCCCATTTAACCATTCCCCCACTTGGAGTTTGAAATCAACATTATGTTATGATAACACTTGTCTAAATTTAGATTCTTTTGTGTGAATTATGACTATTGAATTTTGAAGATTCATATTTCAGAATTTAGAATGATAAATTTGGGTGAATACTTAATACTTATATATATTTTTCTCCAAAAAAATAAACTTGTCAAATGTAAATGGGTTACCTAAAACCCGGTCGACCACGCCCATTTATATGTTAACCCATTCAACATGGGTTAGAATGGGTTGAGGAATGCGGGTATGGGCTAACCCATACCCATTCAAAGTTAAATGGGCGGGCTATAGATTTAGGCATGGATCGCCCAACCCGCCCATTGCTCGCCCTACCAGGCTTGCGATGGTTGGGTGTTACACCCTTCACTGAATATCAATTTTATAAATTCAGCTTTTCAAAAAGATACAATTGCTCGTCTATGCACACACCCAAAAAAAAAAAAAAAAAAAAAAAAAAAAAAGTTTTAATGTTTCAGCGTTTGCCTGTAGAAACTTTCCTTTTGCTATATTCATATAAAAGTGAGTGGGTGCACTAATATTTTTCTCTCTTCTCTTTACAATGGGACCCACTTATTTTTATGTGAGTGTGTGGGTCCTAATAATATTTTCTCTGTCTTCTCTTTATAATGGGACACATTCACTTTTATATGAGTGTAGTAAGAAAAACTTTCTCCAGCAAAAGTAAAATAATTAAACCTATAAATAAATAGATAAAGAAATACGATTCACACTGAACCAATATTAAGCGAGCTTAAAAAAGGGCCTTGCAGACTCGTGGCTTACTGGTTTGGGCGTTCGCCTTCACTAGTTAGTCGCGAGTTCGAATAGGCACTGAGAAAGAAAAGAACAAAGAACTAGTGATAATAAATTATTATTATTATCACAAAATTATGAGGTATTTCAAAATACCTCTCATTTTCCTACTCTCTGTCTTTGTTTAATTTCTGTTATAGCCAAGGGCCTTTGGTCAATAGCAATTGCTTCCCCTTTTACCTGTTTGACTCGTGTTTTTGTGCTAATATATGCTCTTTATCGTTTTTTTTATTAGGTATTTGATTATTTTTAAAGAGCATTAAATATTTTTTTCTTTGTATGCCCATAATTAACAAGGGTAATGGGTGAGAACAATAATTAATACGATATTAGATTTTTGTGCAATTAGTATGGGTAATATTGGAAATTATTTAAATTTTAGGACAAATTTATTGACTTTAACTATTTTTATTGATTTGTGAGAATTTTTAGTTATTATCTTATAATAAAAACCATATAGAGTATGTGTTTTCATTTGACTTCTATCAAAAAATAATATACTGTACAATTTTTCTGTTATAAAAATTGGTTTTTATAAAGCGAACATTTTGGAACTATGCCGTCACTTAATATGACACAGAAATTATTTTTAGAAAGAATAATCTTTTGGTGATTCAAGTTTTGACTCAGGTGTGATGTATGATTTGGTAAGAATTATGTGTCAACTTAATGTTATGCAAGATAAGAAAATGTTTTCATGAAAATTAATTTTTTGGTACTTCAAGTTATAATTTTGTGATAATTTCACTATGAATTAATCCAAAATCTTTTCATATTTAATAAATTAAGTATTAAAGAGCATTCACCGCCATTAAGTACTTTTTAAATGGCATTAAGTATTGTAAATTATTTTTTGTGCATCTAACACCATTCAATATTTTAATATAGGGTGTTTTTTGCAAGTTAAAAACAAAATTTTGAAAAGCAAAATTGTTAAGCTAAGCAAAAATATTTTAATACTTGGTTATTTTCATTCTGAGGCCAAAACAACTTTAACCACGCCCTCGTAAAGATCACAGACAGCTAAGGTAAAATAGATATACGTTTGTAAGCTGAGATAAAATTAAATCACATACTTTTATTTTCCATGAAATAAAATCAAACATTTTTAATGTAGGCTTCTAAGAGATTTATGTAAGAAAATTATACATAATTTTATATTGTATAGTACTCACTCTAGTTCTAAATATAAAATGTAGTTGACTTTTTTAGATAAATTAAAAAAGTTAATTAAATTATTTTAGAGTATTTTTATTTTTCTCCAAGCTAGTTAGTTTGACTAATAAATTTATTTACAATTTAAAGATACACAATATATAATATGATCAAATAATTTATTTTATTTATTTTATTTCTTAAAAATAAATTGACTTTGTCTTTTATGTATAACCGAAAAATGTAATATTTTGATCACTTAGTAATCAAGTTAGTAGATCATTTCACATGTACATCATTATCTCACGTGAATAGGAGCTCATACGAATAAAATCTTTTTAAAAAAAGAGTTCAACTATTCGTAATTTATCAATAGAATTTCCAAAATTCATATTTTATACGGAAAATATTCATTCAAAAATGCAATTTTTCAATAATATAATTGTTTATCTATGCACAATAATGACAGGCGATTCATGTAGACAAATGATTTATGGAGTGAAAACTTCGAGCCTTCTGGAATGTGGCTTGCTAGTTAGGGTGCTCCACTCTTACCAGTAAAATCATGAGTTCGAATACGCTTTTGGGTGCTTGTTTGATTTTTGCCTTGATTATTATTCACAAAATCGTGAGGAATTTCAAAACACATCTCGTTTTTGTTTTCCTACTCTGTGTGTTTTTTTAAGGGGGAAAAAAATTCTTTGTTCTAAGTTCTTTTCAGTAGAGATTTTGGAATTTTGTGTTCAGATAGAGTGACCCAGGACACCAATATATAAGCAATTTATTAATAAGCAGGCTTAATTTGTAGGAACTCAGAGAAATGATTAAAGTATATCTCATATTAGTAGAAGAAATTACTTTTCCAATGTGATTTACGATATATGTAATTTTGTGATAGAAGTTTTGTTTCGACTTGCGTAACGGATTTTTCCACTTTCTAATCCAAACAGTCATTTTATGATTTGAAAATTATGCAGCTTCATAGAGATTTCATATATATTTTTATTTGGCCTTTAACTTGTGTATTTTATAAATACTCAAGAATGAGATATATTATTATTTTGCCCAAGTCATACTGAAATAGATCATATTATCCTTTTTTATTTTTAAAATTAAATGTAAGTCTTATCTATTATAGAGCCTAAAAAGTAAATAATATATTACTCTTAGTCTTAATTGACTATTTTAAAAGATTAAGGAAGCTAAATAAGTTATTTAATCATATCATATGTGTGCATTATTAGATTATATATAAGTTTAAAGTAATTTATTTAGCTTTCTTAATATCTTCAAAAAATTAAATGGGTCTCATATTTATGACCTAAGGTAGTTTTATTTGATAGTATGACTTAGTAGAGTTTTCATATTTTTATTGATGATCAATTTGTCAATGTTATTCTTGAAAAATAAAAAATATTATTTAAAATGTGTGAATAGTGCAATTTAATAATATTTTTATTTTTATTTTTTGTTGATTTTCAAAAAAGGTATTAAATATTACTCCCTCGCTCCTTTTTATAAGGAACATAATCTCTTATAGGGGTGATCCTTTTTATAAGAAACATATCTTATTTATATGTTTAAACCGGTCTTTCCATTTTTACTCTAATTAAATATATGTCACTTGTTTTTGTCTTTGCAATAAATTTAATTTCCACTCACTATCTCCCGTATACATTCCTTCTAAAGGGTTCATACATATTTAGTCCATCAATTTGCCCTCATTTTGGTTTTGGTCCTTGTAGGGGCAAAATAGTATAGGTTTTTATTGAGTTATAAGGACCAATATTTGAAACAAAACGAAACTTGTGAAACTAAAACCTAGGGTTGAAACTTGATCGAGGGACAAAAACCAAAATGAGGACAAATCTAAAGGACCCAAGATTATATTAACCCCCTTATAAACAATGGTATAATTGTTGGAAAGAAATATACATAAATTATAAATTTATTGTATTTAACTAACATTTTAAATTACACGATTTTAGTAGTTATTCCTTATTAAAAGGACTAGATGGAGCATATAGAGATGCATGACCTACATCTTTTTCTTATATGTAATAGAGAAAATTAATAATTTGATTTCTACCACAAAAATGAATAAATTTTAATTCGGTGTAAGTCAAACGTTATAATATTATATGGATTAAAACTCAATTTATAAACTTTGATTTGATACAACTCATTCCCTATAATTTTAGTTATTCAAAACACTAGTCCTTAGTGTTAAAAAAACTGTAACTTTTATGATCTTATTTTTTAAAATATAAGAACTAACATTTTAAATGGTTAAAATTATTAGGATTGAGTTGTAACAAATCAAAGTTTAGAGACTAGAGACAACAAAAATTGGTCCAAACCTATTTAAGTTTTGAGACATGCATTAATCTTAGTGCCTCAGAATCTTACTCAACAAAACCAAAAACTTTAAGGACTAAATTTTGAGTCAACAAGATCTTACTCAATTTGCCCTCATTTTGGTTTTGGTCCTTGTAGGGGCAAAATAGTGTAGGTTTTTATTGAGTTATAAGGACCAATATTTGAAACAAAACGAAACTTGTGGAACTAAAACTTATGGTTTGAAACTTGAGGGACAAAAACCAAAATGAGGACAAATCTAAAGGACCCAAGATTATATTAACCCCCTTATAAACAATGCTATAATTGTTGGAAAGAAAGATACATAAATTATAAATTTATTGTATTTAACTAACATTTTAAATTACACGATTTTAGTAGTTATTCCTTATTAAAAGGACTAGATGGAGCATATAGAGATGCATGACCTACACCTTTTTCTTATATGTATTAGAGAAAATTAATAATTTGATTTCTACCACAAAAATGAATAAATTTTAATTCGGTGTAAGTCAAACGTTATAATATTATATAGATTAAAACTCAATTTATAAACTTTGATTTGATACAACTCATTCCCTATAATTTTAGTTATTCAAAACTAGTCCTTAGTGTTAAAAAAACTGTAACTTTTATGATCTTATTTTTTAAAATATAAGAACTAACATTTTAAATGGTTAAAATTATTAGGATTGAGTTGTAACAAATCAAAGTTTAGAGACCAGAGACAACAAAAATTGGTCCAAACCTATTTAAATTTTGAGACATGCATCAATCTTAGTGCCTCATCAGAATCTTACTCAACTAAACTTGTTTTCACCTAAAAACCAAAAACTTTAAGGACTAAATTTTGGGCTTTTTTCCCTATTTGTCACCTTTTTAATAATTAATTACCATTTTGCCACTTTTTTTAAAATATTTCCTGATGTGCCACCATTTAGTCGACTAAACCAAGGTTTAGTCGACTAAATCGCGGGTGGCTGATTTTTTTAAAATTCCCGATATTTAGTCGACTAACTCACTTGGGTTAGTCGACTAAATCCGACATTTAGTCGACTAAAAAACCCCTCTGCCGACATTTAGTCGACTAACCCAAGTGGGTTAGTCGACTAAATGTCGGATTTAGTCAACTAACTCAAGTGAGTTAGTCGACTAAATATCGGGTCATTTTTAAAAAATCAGCTACTCATGATTTAGTCGACTAAACCTTGGTTTAGTCGACTAAATGGTGGCACATCAGGAAATATTTTGAAAAGAGTGGCAAAATGGTAATTAATTATTAAAAAGGTGGCAAATAGGGAAAAAAGCCCTAAATTTTGAGTCAACAAGATCTACAAGGATGAAATGATTCATTTTCCCTATTTACTACTATCATATTAATAAAATCCGTCACTTTTCTTTTTCTTTCTTTGGTCTATGTTATCTTTATGTGTTTTCTTACCTAACATATTAATAAAAGTATTTTCATTCCACCATTTCCTTCATCGTAATTATTGACTCGTCGTCCAGTTATAAATAAAATTAAAATAACCAACTTCACGCTCTGCGGACTAATGGCTTGCTGGTCAAAGTAAATTGCTTTGATTTTATAAGTCATGGGTTCGATTCAGCATTCTTCCATGCATCTCAGATTCTGTGTTCCCCATAACATGAGGTGTTACAAAACACCTCTCCTTTTTCAAATTCCGAGTGAATCATATCAAAATACCAATTGTTACTTTCATTTTCATATACTCTTTCTTTCCTTTTTGTTCTTATTATAGGACATATTTTAAGAGTTAATTAGTCTTGATCCTAAATCCAAAACATATTTATCAAATTTTTTTCCCCGTTTACAAAGGAACTGACAATCATAGATCACCGAACATTGGAACAGAACCTAGTAGTTCCCACTCCCTCAACATCTTCACGCAGGAGGCTATGCATTCCCTCGGGTGGGAGGGCCAACGTATGAAATCCTAACCTCAGCGTCAGTGCGTGCGAGGCAAGAAAATCTGCACATCGATTTCCTTCACGAAATACATGGGTGATCGAGACTCGCCACTCCCGCGACAGGAGACGTTGAATCTGCCTTAATAGGCTCATATTGCCATTAGAGCGTGCTGTTGTACCCCTCACCAGTCCTACGGCCACCAAGCAATCAACCTGAACCAGAACCTCTTTATAGCCTAAATCCCACGCCAATTCCAACCCATCCATTAGTGCCCACAATTCAGCTTGGAGGGAAGTGCAGTTGCTAATGTTCCGATGGCATCCCCCTAACCATCGTCCAGAGCAGTCACGAAGTAGGCTGCCAACCCCCGCACACATGGACTCCCTCTTCTTGGCCCCATCACAATTCAAGGCAATAGTCATATGAGGCGGTACAATCCATTGTACAACCCGACAAAGCTGCAGCATACCACCTGGAGTCGCCAGAGCTGACTTCTCAGCTTGGGTGTTGAACTCACTAAGCAAGCACACTTCCCTAGCTAAGGCGTAGCCATGAGTGGTAACCTTTTGAAATATTTCCTTGTTCCGTGATTCCCACAGCTTCCAGCAAAGTATCCCAAAGACGCTCGCCCAACGTAACTGTCCCTCCTCACCATAGTTCTGCCGTGTAAGGTTTCTGAACAGCCACGTGCAAAAATCCCCCTGTGTAAACCGCTGGAGTTGAGTCATTGTCATGAACTGCCTCCACATTGTCCGCACATACCGACATTGCCTCAACACATGGTCATACTTCCATATTAGCGCCTCCCCACATCTCCTACAACGGTCCAAATTTGTCATATGTCGTCGGCATCGCTCAACATTGGTGAGAAGGCAATTACGGGCAGCTAGCCAAAGAAACATTCAAATACATTGCGTCCCTTTCCACTTCCATATTACCTCCCACAGTCGGTCATGAACACCATCGTCTCCGTTATCCAGCATATCATAGGCCGAGGTAACAGAGAAGTCCCCATCTATGGACTGGTCCCAAAAGCAGGAGCCTCACCATCGCCAATTGCAGGAGGTTTACACCCCGATATGAGCGAGCAGACATGCGCTGGAACAAGACTCTGCAAAAATTCCCAGTTCCAATTCCCATCCACGTTAACGAATGAGATCACCGGTAGAGAGGCCTCCTCAGCTGTGATCTCCCGAAACGCCAACAACTTTAAAGGTCCGACCTCCGGCACCCAGTTGTCAGACCAGAACTTGACACTTGTACCATCTCTGAGCTCCCAGTGCGCCCCAAGCTCCACATCAAGCCACAACTTTTGCACATGACGCCACATATAGGACCCTCAACTGGAAGGACGCGTTGGACCCTTACAAACATCCCACTCGTACTTCTTCCGCAACACCTCAACCCAAAGAAGCTCAGGCCGTGAGCGAAGGGCAAACCCAATCTTGAGGAGAAAGGCCTGATTCTGTTTTGCCAGTTGTTTGAAGCCACATCCACCCATTGAAGTCGGCTTACACATCTCGACCCAACTTACCAAGCTCGGTCTTCTGTCAGGGCCCGCACCTCCCCAAACAAAATTGCAAATGTGCCACTCTATGCGACGAAACAATCCTGAAGGGATACTAGTGGTCTGCATAGTGTACGATGAGGAGAGAGATGAAAAAAAAATTACTTCTACTGATACTCCCTTCACATTAAGTAATGAGGATAGAGATGACAAAAATTAAAGAAAATGATTATTAAGGTATTTTTTTTAAAAAAATATCATATTAACTAACTTCACTAATCTACAACCATATTAGGTAAATATATCTTATATTAAAACAGAAGGAATATATAAATTAATATATTTTATCTGTATGTTGGCCCCAAAAAAATATATGGTATATTTCCATTGAATATTGCAACATGTTTCAAAAACATAAGCAGATACGCAATGATGAACAGTAACTAGTCCCCTGAAGTTATAAATGTATGGCCCCATAGAAGTTGACATATCACTAACTAGTTTAAATTTGGTAGGCCAAAAAAAGAACTAGTTTAAAATTTGGTTTAGATGGGAGTCTTTCCTTCTCCGTCGTGAGAGCTTCTTCCCTTGGTGTTGGGGTGTCGATGCCTCTTTCTCCTGCGGCTCGCCCAAGGGGGGTCATTTGATTAGGGGATGGGTCTTTTGGGGATTTGTGGTATTTGTTTCTGTGTTTGTTGATAGTTGCCATGATTTATGGGGTGCCCTCTAAGGGAAGAGGGGTTAGGTCGGAGGAGCTCATATTGACGGCAACGGTTTGGCTAGGAAGACAAAAGCTTGGTAGTGTCTAGCAAATCTTTATGCCTTTCCCTGATGAACCCAAGACAAAGAGCTCAACCTCCAATTTTATGTACTATTTTCTTCAATTTAAAGAAAATGATTTAGATAGATCCCAATGGGAAGTTATCCTAGCATAATTTTTTATTCATTAAATTCCAAAATTAAGATCTTTGAAAGTGTTAATTCATTTATCAATCCACCTAATTAACTTAAGTTGGCAAATGTTTAATAACAATATGTAAAAGGAGATTAAAAATAATATGATATTATTGTAGAATATTTAATTATTTAGGAATAAGCTTGTATGGTTTACAATGACACCTTATCTGATCATAAAATTAGACAGGAACCGTACTAGTAAAATCTTAAAAGGGGAAAAAAAAAAGTTTAACTATTGCAAAATTTTCAATAAAATATAATTTCGTATCTATCATTAATAAATATACAGAGAAAGGCGATGCATAACAAACAAATAATTAAGTGAGTAAGGGATGAAAGCCTTGTAGGCTTGTGGCTTGCTGGTTAGGTTACCCTACTCTCCACTGGTAAGTTGCGAGACCGAGTAGGCATTGAGCAGATAAGTACCTAATTACTATTATCACAAAACCATGAGGTATTTTAAAATACCTCTCAATTTTATGCTCTCTGTGTATCTTTAATTTCTTTGTTATAAAAATTGATTTTAAAAAGTGGATATTTTGAAATTTTGTGTTCACTTCATGTGAGGTAGGATTATACAATATCTTGACAGATTATTTTGTGTTCCAAATTTTAACTTAGTTATTATGAATGTCAGTATAACTCGGTACGATCCATTTCTTTTCTTTTCTTTTTTTATTCTCAAACTTTTCTCATTTAATAATTTAAGACTAAGTAGAATCAAGCATCCTAAGATTTTTTTTTAGTAGTAATTGTTACCATAAACTAATTGCTTTGCAATATTTTTCCTATAGTATTTTTACTTATGTTTTGAATGAATAAAATTTTCCAATTGTTAAGAAAAAAACATAAAACATTAGACAATCAAACTAGTGAACAAAGAAAGAAAAAAAAATAAAACATTAGAGGATCAAACTAGTAAACAAAGAAAGAAGAATAATCATAAGTTTAACGAGATATTCTTGAATACCTCTTATTTTCTGTGGCTTATTTGTAAAAATGTTATATTTTTTGGGATTAATCTATTGGTATTTGGTGGTGTTATCAACCAATTAATCCAATTTACGAGACTGTAAGCCTATAGCGTGAAATTACAAAAATCTTCTTTTATATACTGAATATTTATTAAAAGTGAAAATTTTCAATAAAGTATATTTCTTCCATCAATTTCTCAATTACATAATCGCTTATCTTGTACACGATAAATAAGTAGATAGAGACAGTCGATTCATGATAAACAATTACGAAAACGAATGCATTCTGCCTTTTGAGACTTGGCCTTGCTGGTTTGGGTGTCTCAGCCCTTAACTGTAATGTCATGAGTTCGAATTGGGCAATGTGAAGAACCGGAAGACAAGTATCATCATTAATACAACAAAATTATGAGGTATTTCAAAATACCTCTCATTTTCTACGCTTTTGTGTGGAGAATTTATAAATTAAAGTGGGTTAATGTATAAATTTGTTTTGAAAGTTTTTGTTGAGATATTTTGAAATATTTAGAATAAAACACATTAATGCGTGCAATCAATACTTATACTAGAGAAAAAATATAAATTTTGGAAATAAAGTTGATTAAATTTTTATATTTAAGACTAAATCATTCCCAATTAGCTTTTATATAAGAAGCAAAGCTAGTATATTCCTTGTCTTGGGGTTTGCTAAGATGAGGACTGAGGAGTCACCCTCACACCTAGAGAGAGCAACTAATAAGCAACTTATTTAAGTAGGCTTTTGTAGGTAGTCTGAGAAATAATTAAATGTAAGTCTCATTTATTATAGTCTCTAGAAAGTGAATAATGTATATTATATGATCGGTTAAAGTATACTTTTAGTCCTTTAAATTTACATGAAGTATACTTTTGATCCCCTAACTTTATAAAGTATACTTTTAGTCCTATAATTCTAACACTGTTAAGTTTGCCAATGGAAAATGCAAACTCAAGTGATAAGTAATAACTGTGTAATTAAATGCTATTAAGCTTAAATTTAAAATATGGGTAAATTGAAGAATATATAAAATTTATGTAATTAAATGTTATTAATTAGTCATCACTTAAGTTGGCTGCATTAACGTTTTCCGTTAGCAATATTAACGATTCAAATTTTAGAACAAAAAATATACTTTATAAAGTTAAGAGACCAAAAGTATGTCTTATATAAAATTTAAAGGTTAAAAGTATATACTTTAGCCTATATAATATGATGACTTAGTAGAATTGTTAGTGTTTTATTGATGATCAATTTGTCAATGTTATATTGAAAATAAACAGTATTATTTAAAATTTATGAATAACGCAGTTTAATAAAGCTTTTATATTATTTATTGATTGTCAAAAAAGATAACTATTATATAGAAGGTAAGAAGGGCATGGCCTACATCTTTTTCTTATATATGTATTAGAGAAAATCAATAATCTGATTTCTACATTTTTTTATTAAGCGAATTTTGACTTATGTAATTCAATCTGCATAATGCTTTCATAGTTTAAAACTCAGTTTATAGACTTTAACATGATATAACTAAATCTTTATATATACTTTTAGTTGTTCAAAACACTAATCCTTAATGTTCATGAAATAACCTCAATTTTTTATGATTTTATTTTTCTTAGTGTAGGAACTAACATTTTAAATGACTAAAATTATTCGGATTGGATTGCACTAAATCAAAGTTTAAGAATTGAAAAGGAAAATTGTTTATAAAATAAAAGGATATTACAAATTGTAGGGTAAAATAAAATAATAATGCCAAAATACATAATATAAATTCCACAAATAATAAACAGTAACAAAAGATTTGATATATAATTGGTTATCCTTCCATAACGTTAATAAATATACCCAGAAAAGCGATTCACATAAAGATTTTAAGCGACTGAACAGTTAGAGCTTTGTAGGCTTGTGGCTTGCTGGTTAGGGTGCTCCACCCTTTACTGGTAGGTTGCAAGATCGAATAGGCGTTGATGAAGAAGAAGAAACAGACATTATTAATGAGGTATTTCAAAATACCTCTCCATTTTCCATTGTGTTTCTTTAATTCCTTTATTATAAAAATTATTTTATCAAGTGGACATTTTGAAATTATATGTTCACTTCAAGGGATACAGGATAATAAAATATCTTCGGGAAATTATTCTTATGGTGTTTCGAGTTTTGGCCCAATTCAATAAAAGGTCCTTATATAGAAAGTCTTTTTTTTTTAATAGGTTATCCCTTTTTGTAAGGTTTTATTTGAATTGGTTAGAATAATAAATACATTTTTACCAATTCTATTCTCATTTAATCTCATACATTGTATTAATTAAAGTGTTGACTTATTCCTTTTTTTTCTCTTTATTCTTTTATATCATCTTTCCTCCATAAATGAAGACATTTTAGGGGCAAAGAAAAATATATTTCCTGTATATTTATTATTTTTAATAAATCTTAAGAATTCTAAATAATCCATAATTCGGTATAAAGCGCCTTTTATATATACGTGTGTTTGAACGAAGGAAGCAATAAATTGTCATACACAGCAAATCATTGATGCCGTGAAGATCTGTGGCTTGCTGGTTAGGGGTTTCCACTCTTAACTCCAAGTCACAGGTTCGAGTAGGCACATGGAAAGACCGGCGGAATTATTATTATTATTATTATTATGACAAAACTATGAGGTATTTCAAAATACCTCTCATTTTCTACCCTTTTGTGTTTTATTCTAACAATTGCCATTATTTTCTATTCTTTTGGTGCTATTTACCAGACGAAGTGAGAAGAAAATTTTTACTCCTATTTATAGGATGATCAAATTTTTTTTATATGAATATACAATTTTATCTTTAATTTATTATTATATTGATTTTGTTCTCATTGTATATATTAAATATGATTAAATTTAGAAAGTTGTTGAATTTTATAAGGAGGTTAATAAAGTTTAACGTTTTCTTTTGTATATGTAAAATATGTTGAAAGTGTCTTATAAAAATAAACCAAACTTTTGTAAGAAGTAAGATAAATAATGAATTTTTTGGCAAAATAATTATTAAGATTGCGTGGATGTGCATAGCATCCAAGAATGACATTTTTAACCTGCCAACTTATATTGGATAATTTTTTTAAAAAAATTGTAAATTTAGAAGCCAACACATTTTAAGGTTTTTTTTTTTTTTTTTTTACTATTATCTAATATTCGGTTCAGGGTTCGTGGATGCCTCTCTCAACACAAGTGTATCATTTAGGATTCAAATGAATTAAGGTTTCATATACAGGAGAAGAATAAATTGTTTTTAAATTGGGGGAGATTTGTAATTAGCAATTACCACTATATGAGCTAGACAATGAATTTATTTTAATCTTAAATATATAAACTCAATCTAATATATCTCCCAAATTTATAAGTTTTTTAAAAATATCATAGTGATTGTGTATATTATGTGTGGCAAAAAAAAATTTGTACTACCTCTAGTCCTTAATATAAAATTTAGTTGATTTTTTTTTTATAGAAAAGTTTAAAAATATGATTAAATTACTTTAAATTATTTGTTTATCATTTTTATATCAAACTAATTTTCTCACTTATAAACTAATAATATGTAATCCAATAATATACAATATATTATAATTCAGTTATTTATTTAGCTTCTTTTATCTTAAAAAAAAAAATCAACGGAGTCTTATTTAATGGCCTGAAGGAGTATGTATATATATCACACATATGATGAGGATGTTTTAAAGGCCCCAGGGTGCTTGATATAATGGTGAAGATAGTGCCCATCCTGAATTTTTTAAATAAATATAATAAAAACAGCATACGATATGCTATTTAGACTCATGGCTTGTTGGTTAGAGCAGATTTGTTTTTACCCTCTAAAGTCATGGGTTCGATTCAGCATCATCTGTAATGTGAACTCTGTCTCAGTCTCTCATAACATGAGGTGTTTCAAAACACCTCTCCTTTTACAACACGTTTTAAATATATATATGGCAGCGAACAGTAAATCCACTATAATTCTAAATGCTACAGCCTACAGAGCCCTTTTTTATTGTAACATATATTAATTTAGAGAAATTCATTTTTACTATTTTAACTTTCTAAAAAACTTATATGCTATTGGGTCTATTTCGTTCATATTTTTTTACATATAATTATTTATCCTTAATATTAAAGAAATTAATTAAAATAAAATTTATTAAAATGATTGAATCAAATAAAACTAAATTATGTTAACATTTATTGTATATTATTAAAAATTTATTAAAATGTACAAAAAAAACGCTTGTTTTAAAATGTACTTTTGGTTACATGACAAAAAAAAAAAAAAAAATGTTTTGGAAAAAAATCATAACATCTTTATATTTTTTTAATTTTCCTAAAAAAATAGAAAACATCCAGGAAACTTTGTATTGTTATTAAGTTGAAAATAATGTAAATTATTCTTTAATCCTTTCCTTCACCATTTTCCATATAGTATTTTAAATAATGATTTAATTTTTCTCTATTTTAATACTAAAAATTTACTCTACATAACTGCACTAGGAAAATGAAAATATCGGTTAAAATTAAACAAGATCTATTTTTCCCTTATTTTAACAAAGGAAAGATAAATACAAAAAATTGACGTCAATGGAAGACAAAGACAAGAAGACGTTGATGGGGTAATAGTCCGTTGGCCAATTTGCACCTTAATTGTATTTTTTTTTTCACTTTTTAATTGTTGATTAGTAATTTTGGTACCCTCAATTATTTTTTGTGCCAGATACTTCTTGGATAATAGTTCATTGGCAAATTTACACCTTAACCCTTTTAATTACTTCAACTAATCATTTATTACACAATATACAACTAAGCATAATTTGCCGGCATATCAAAAGTAAACCCCTCCATCTCATTAAGTTGCTATGCATATATAGGTTTAGCTAAGAAACTGTTATAAATAATTAAATACTTCCTCGGATCCTAATCATAATATCAAGTTGACTTTTTTGAATAAATTAATGAAGCTAATTAAATTATTTTAGAGTTTTTTATTTTTTCTCAAAATTATTTAGTTTGACTAATAAACTAATATATAATCAAGAATACACAATATATTATATGATTAAGTAACTTATTTAGCTTCCTTAAGATCTTCAAAAAAAAAAAAAAAAAAAAATCAACTTGGTTTCATGATTAAGACGAGAGGTAGTATTATGTTTGGGTGTGTGAAAGGAAGACTCTTTTTAATATATTGCAATGTTTCGTCTTGAGAAGTCATGTCCTTAGAAATTAAAGGATTTGTGTTGGTTTATGAATTTAACATATGATTATGACACTTGGTTGGACATGTACAGTTCTTCAAAATGCGCCACTTCAAGATATTAATTCATTGTCTATAAATACCATCATCGTGACCCCATTTAAAGAAAAGAATGAGAAGCATCAGTTATTTCTTGTTGAGATTACTTTACCTTTTGTCATTTCTGTTATCCTGTATTCTTATAGGAATGATTCGTTTAATCTTGGGGAGTGTTGCTTCATGTCAATTGAAGGGGTTGCGGAATAACTTTTAATTAAGGAGCATGACTCGAACTGAATATTTTCTTGTTTCTTAACAGATTTTGCTAACAGGAACAAGGTAGTTTATCTAACTCATGTTTAAAACTGTAGAGACTATTTAACAATCAAATTGATTATCCAAAAAATGAATTAGAATAATTTGATAAAACATAGGTTAAGATTTTATATTCAAGACAAAAATAAACATTTTGTTTCAAATAGGTGGGATAGGTAATTACTACTCCACTAATTCTTGATATATGAGCTAAATAGCTTGATTTATTATTATATTGACTTTGTTCTCATTGTATATAGTAGTATTAAATATAAATAAAATTTGGAAAGTTATTGAATTTTATAAGAGAGTTAATAAAGTTTAATGTTTTCTTTTGTCTATGTAAAACATGTTGAAAGTGTTTTATAAATAAAACAGACTTTTGTAGGAAGTGCGATAAATAATTAATTTTTTGGCAAAATAATTAGTAAGATTGCGTTGATGTGCATATCATCCAAGAATATATTGGATGATTTTTAAAAATTGTAAATATAAAAGCCAACACAGTTTAAGGTTTCTTTTAGAATGATCTAATATTTGGTTCAAGGTTTGTGGATACCTCTCTCAACACAAATGTATCTTTTATGACTCAAATAAATTAAGGTTTCATATGCAGGAGAAGAATAAATTGTTTTCAAATTGGGGGAGATGTGTACTTAGCAATTACCACTTCTTATGTCCTAAATATATGAACTAGATAATGAATTTATTTTTATCTTAAATATATAACTTCAATATACTATATCTCCCAAATTTATAAGTTTTTTCAGAATATCATATTGATTTGTATATAGTGGCCAAAAAAATTGTACAACCTCTAGTCTTTAATATAAAATCCAGTTGATTTTTTTTTTCAAAATATTAAAGAATCTGAATAAATTACCTTAAAGTGTTTATTTATCATTTTTATATCAAACTAATTTTCCTCAATTATAGACCAATAATATGTAATCTAGTAATATACAATATATACTGTGATTTAGTTATTTATTTAGCTTCTTTTATCTCTTAAAAGAATCAATCGGCTCTCATCTAATGACCAGAAAGGAGTATGTATATATATCACACATATATGATTAAAGAGGATGTTTTAAAAACCCCAGGGTGCTTGATATAATGGTAAATCAAGTTATTATTATTTTTTTGGTCAAAGGTAAATCAAATTATAAAGTGACTGTGTATAGTGTCGATCCTGAATTTATTAAATAAATATAATAAAAGTACCACAAATTATGCTACTCGAACGCAAATTTGTCTTTACCCAGCAAAGTCATGGGTTCGATTCAGCATCTATACTGTGAAGTCAGTCTCTGTCTCTGTCTCTCGTAACATGAGGTGTTTCAAAATACCTCTCCTTTTACAAAATGTTTTGAAAATATATGGCAGCGAACGGTAAATCCACTATAATTCTAAATGCCACAGAGTCCTTTTTTATTGTAACATATATTAATTTAGAGAAATTCATTTTTACTATTTTAACTTTCTAAAAACTTATATTCTATGGGGTCCTTTTCGTTCATATGTTTTTACATATAAATAATTTACCCTTGATATTAAAGAAATTAATTTAAAATAAAAATTATTAAAATGATTGAATTAAATAAAACCACATTATATTAATATTTACATATTTCCATTATATTTTTGAATGGAATTTAAATATAAAAATTCATTATGGTTCAATATGCCAAAGGATTCTGTTCTATTTTAATATTATTAATTAGGGAAAATTTCAGAAAAATACCTTTAAAAATTGAAAAATCCTAAATTAGTGATTGCCTATTAAAATAGGTTGTCAATTGCCTATTAATTATATTCAGTACATAAATTAGTGTAGGAAACAAAACTGGTTTGAAATTTTGATTTTTGTAAGTATTTTTTTGAATTTTTTCCTATTAATTATTATTACTACTATTATAATAAGGAAAAGCTAATCTTTTGATTACTGTAAGCTTGAATTGATTGTGATCAAGTATTTGAACTTTGACTTAGTGTAACTCAATTCATATAATTTTAATTTAGTTGAAATTCAGTCTCTATTTAACTTACGGTAACTCAATACCTACAATTTTAACCATTTAAAACTTTAGTTCTTAAATTTCATAAAATATATAATTTTATTTTTCAAAATATAAAGACTAATGTTTTAAATTTTTAAACTCTATGGACTCAATTGCAGGTCAAAGTATGGGAATTGAGTAAGACTACGTAAATTGAGGTGCGCCAAGGCTAAAAAATTTAGGGCATGTTTGATTTCGTGTCTCCTGTTTTCAAAATAATTTTTTGTTCTGAGAAACAAAAAGTAACAAACAAAAAAAAGTCTGTTTTAAAATGTGTTTTTGGTTACGTGATAAAAAACAAAACAAAAAAATTGTTTTGGAGAAAAAAAAAGTCATAACATCTTTTTATTTTAAAAAAAAAAAAAATCGTAAAAAAATTACAAAAGATACAGGAAAATTGTATTTTTTAAAAAAATGAAAATCATGTAAATTATTCTTTAATCCTTCACTTCGCCATTTTCCATATAGTATTTTAAATAATGGTTTTTTTTTTTCTATTTTAATACTAAAAATTTACTCATATAGGTTAAAGTTAAACAAGATCTATTTTTCCCTTATTTTAACAAAGGAAAGATAAATAGAGAAAACTATTTTCATTTATAAATAAATTTAAAAGGGTCATTTTGGCGCATTCGAACTCTTGGCTTGATGGAGAACATTTTAGCTCCTCCACTCAGGTCAAGAGTTCGAAACCGCGCATATGAATCAGAACCCAAGCGATCTTCGTGGGTCTCCAATATGAGGTGTTTCAAAACACCTCTCCTTTTAACAATCACACCCCATTTTTTGCCCACTATTTCAACAAATCATCTTTTTAATTACTTCAACTATTCATTTGTTACGCCATATACAACTAACCATAATTTTCGCCGGCATATCAAAAGTAAACCCCTCCATCTAATTAAGTTGCTATGCATATATAGGTTTAGTTGAGAAATTGTTATAAATAATTAAATACTTCCACGGTCATAATTATAAGACTAATTTGACTTTTTTAAAGAAATTAATGAAACTAATTAAATTACTTTAGAATATTTTTATTTTTTTCTCCAAACTAATTAGTTTAACTAATAAACGAATATATAATCTAATAATGTATAATATATTACTACCTCCTGTCCTAATTATAAGATCTAGTTGACTTTTTCCTGGAGAGATTAAGGAAGCTAAATAAGTTATTTAATCATTTCATATATTGTGTATCCTTAGATTATATATTAGTTTATTAGTTAAACTAATTAGTTTGAAGAAAAAAAATACTCTAAAGTAATTTAATTAGTTCCTTAATCTCTCCAAAAAAAGTCAACTAGGTCTTATAATTAGGACCGGAGGGAGTATATGATTAATTAATTAACTTACTTAGCTTCCTTAATCTCTTAAAAAAAAAAGTCAATTTGGTTTTATAATTAAGACCAGGGGTAGTATTATGTTAGGGTGTGTGAAAGGAAGAGTCTCTCTAATATATTGCAATGTTTTGTCTTGAGAAGTCATGCCCTTAAAAATTAAAGGATTGTGTTGGTTTATGAATTTAACATATAATTACGACGCTCGGTTGGGCATGTACAGTTCTTCAAACAAGATATTAATTCAAAAGATATTAATTCATTGTCTATAAACACCCTCATCAATCATCATGACCCCATTTAAAGAAAAGAATAAGGAGCATCAATTATCTTTTACTGTAATTACTTTCCCTTTTACCGTTTTTGTCATTATGTATCCTTACAGGAATGATTCATTTAATCCTGGGTAGTGAATTTTTAGGGCTTTTACCTTAACTCGCAAGTTGCAAGATCGAATAAGCATTGATGAACAAGCAGTAACAGACATTATTAATGAGGTATTCCAAAATACCTTTCCATTTTCTACTGTGTTTCTTTAATTTCTTTATTATAAATATTTATTTTATAAAGTGGACATTTTTGGAATTTTGTGTTCACTTCATGGGATACAGGATAATAAAATATCTCCAGGAAATTATTCTTATGGTGTTTCAAGCTTTGGCCCAGTTCAATAAAAGGTCCTTATATAGAAGGTGTCTTTTTTTTTTTTTTAATAGGTTAGCCCTTTTTATAAAGTTTTATTTGAATTGGTTAGAATAATAAATATATTTTTACCAATTTTATTCTCATTTAATCTTATATATTGAATTAATTAAGGTGTTGACTTATTCCTTTTATTACCTCTCTTTCTCTATATTCTTTTATGTCATCTTTCCTCCATAAATGAAGACTTCTTTTTTTTTTTTTTGGGGGGGGGGGGGGAGACATTTCCTGTATATTTATTATTTTTAATAAATCTGTTTCATTCTTTTGTTATTGTTATTAATAAAGACCGGAGGAAGTATTATTATTGTTATTACGACAAAACCATGAGGTATTTCAAAATACCTCTCATGTAACAATTGCCATTTACCAAGTGAGAAGAAAATTTTTAGTCTTAATTTATTATTATGTTGACTTTGTTCTCATTGTATATACTCCCTCCGGTCCTAATTGTAAGATCAAATTGACTTTTTTGAAAAGATTAAGGAAGCTAATTAAATTACTTTAGACTATTTTTATTTTATTTTTTTATCCAAACTAATTAATTTGACTAATAAACCAATATATAATCCAACAATACACAATATATGATATGATTAGATAACTTATTTAGCTTCCTTAATCTCTCCAAATAAAGTTAACTCGATTTTATAATTAGGACTGGAGGTAGTATTAAATATAAATAAAATTTGGAAAGTTATTGAATTTTATAAGAGAGTTAATAAACTTTAATGTTTTCTTTTGTCTATGTAAAACATGTTGAAAGTGTTTTATAAATAAAACAGACTTTTGTAGGAAGTAAGATAAATAATTAATTTTTTGGCAAAATAATTAGTAAGATTGCGTTGATGTGCATATCATCCAAGAATGACATTTTTAACCTTCCACCTTATATTGGATGATTTTTAAAAATTGTAAATTTAAAAGCCAACACAGTTTAAGGTTTCTTTTAGAATTATGTAATATTCAGTTTAAGATTCTTGGATGCCTCTTTCAACACAAATGTATCCTTTATGACTCAAATAAATTAAGGTTTCATATGCAGGAGAAGAATAAATTGTTTTTAAATTGGGGGAGATGTGTAATTAGCAATTACCACTTCCATGTCCTAAATTTATGAGCTAAACAATGAATTTATTTTTATCTTAAATATATAACTTCAATCTACTATGTCTCCCAAATTTATAAATTTTTTCAAAATATCATATTGATTGTGTATATTATGTGTGGCCAAAAAAAAAAAAAAGGTGTACTACCTCTGATCTTTAATATAAAATTTAATTGATTTTTTTTTTAAATATTAAAGAATCTGAATAAATTACTTTAAAGTATTTATTTATCATTTTTATATCAAACTAATTTTCTCACTTATAGACTAGTAATATGTAATTTAGTAATATACAATATATACTGTGATTCAATTATTTATTTAACTTTTTTATCTCTCTAAAAAAATAAATTGGTTCTCATCTAATGACCCGAGAAGGAGCGTGCTATGCACCCGGAAAAACTTTAGCCTGGGCCAAAAAATAAATATATTGAACTACTCCCTTTAGTTCTTATTACAAGGCATCAACTAACAAGTATATTTGGTCCTTTTTATAAGGCACTTGCTTGTTTCTAAATAGCATTAAATACTTTTATGTATACCCATACTTTTATGCATACTTTTTATCTATACTGTGAACTCAGCCTCAGTCTCTCGTAACATGAGGTGTTTCAAAACGGGTTCTCATTACATGCACATAATTATATGTTTTTTAGGTGCTCATACTTCTAATTAGAGATATGAGCATATTTTTTTAATTAGAGGTATGAGCATATTTTTTTTAATTTTTTTATATATTGTATTTATTTAGATTTAAATTATATACTGTTTTTACGAGAATTTTTTTACACCTAGTATTTTAAATTAATTAATTTCCAGTTCTGTATTTATGCTAACACCGTATTATGGAAATTAATTAATTTGAGATAATGATGCAAAAAATCTCAAAAAGCAGTATATAATTTAAATCTAAATAAATACAATATATTAAAAAAAAAAAAAAAATATGCTCATACCTCTAATTAAAGGTATGAGCACCTAAGAAGCACATAATTATGTGCATGGAATGAGAACCCTTTTCAAACCACCTCTCCTTTTACAAAATGTTTTAAAAATATATGGCAGCGAACGGTAAATCCACTATAATTCTAAATGCTACAGAGTCATTTTCTATTGTAACATATATTAATTTAGAGAAATTCATTTTTACTATTTTAACTTTCTAAAAAACTTATATTCTACAGGGTCCTTTTCGTTCGTATGTTTTTACATATAATTAATTCATCCTTGATATTAAAGAAATTAATTAGAAATAAAAATTTATTAAAATGATTGAATCAAATAAAACTAAATTATATTAAAATTTATATATTTCCATCATATGTTTGAATGGAATTTAAATATAAGAATTCACTATGGTTCTATATGCCACAGGATTCTGTTCTATTTTAATATTATTAATTAAGAAAAATTCCAGAAAAATACCTTTAAAATTTTAAAAATTCTAAATCAGTAATTTCCTATTAAAATAAGTTTTCAATTGCCTATTAATTATATTCATTATATAAACTATTGTAGGAAACAAAACTGGTTTGCAATTTTGATATTTTGAAGCTATTTTTTTAATTGTGATTGAGTATTTGAGCTTTGACTTGGTGTAATCCAATTCATATAATTTTAATTTAGTTGAAATTCAATCTCTATTTATAACTCACTGCAACTCAATACCTATAACATTAACCATTTAAAACTTTAGTTCCTGAATTTCATGAAATATATAATTTTATTTTTCAAAATATAAAGACTAATGTTTTAAATGATTAAACTATATGGACTCAATTGCAAGTCAAAGTTTAGTAATTGAGTTGCAACAAAGTTAAGACTACGTAACTTGAGATGCACCAAGTGAAAAATATAAGGCTAAAAAAATTTAAGGGCGTGTTCGATTTTGTGTCTCCTGTTTTCAAAATAATTTTTTTTTCTGAGAAACAAAAAGTAACGAAAAAAAAAGGCTGTTTTAAAATGTGTTTTTCGTTACATGATATATATTGGAAAAAAAATCATAACATATTTTTATTTTTTTTAAATTTTCGTAAAAAAATTAGAAAAGATACAGGAAATATTGTATTTTTTTTTTAATGAAAATAATGTAAATTATTATTTAATCCTTCACTTCACCATTTCCCAGGTAGTTTTTTAAATAATGATTCAATTTTTTTCCCTATTTTTATACTAAAACTTGTTATTAAAATTTACTCTACATAACTGCACTAGGAAAATGAAAATATAGGTTAAAATTAAACAAGATCTATTTTTCCCTTATTTTAACAAAGGAAAGATAAATAGAGAAACCTATATTCATTTATAAATAAATTTAAAAGAGCCCCCATAACGCATTTGAACTCTTGGCGTGATGGGGAACATTTTAACTCCTCCACCCAAGTCAAGAGTTCGAAACCGCGCGTATGAATCAGAACTGAAGCGACCTTCTTGTGTGTCACTATGAGGTGTTTCAAAACACCTCTCCTTTTAACAATCACAACCCATTACTTCACCTAATCATCTTTTTAATTACTTCAACTAATCATTTGTTACGCCATATACAACTAACCATAATTTGCCAGCATATCAAAAGTTTAAACCCTCCATCTAATTAAGTTGCTATGCATATATGGGTTTAGCTAAGAAACTGTTATCAATAATTAAATACTTCCTCCAGCGCTAATTATAAAATCAAGTTGACTTTTTGAAAAAATTAATAAAGCTAATTAAATTACTTTAGAGTATTTTTATTTTTTCTCTAAACTAATTAGGTTGACGATAAACTAATATATAATCTAAGAATACATAATATATTATATGATTAAGTAACTTATTTAGCTTCCTTAATCTCTTAAAAAAAGTCAACTCAGTCTTATAATTAAGACTAGAGGTAGTATTATGTTAGGATGTGTGAAAGGAAGAGTCTCTCTAATATATTGCAATGTTTTGTCTTGAGAAGTTATGTCCTTAGAAATTAAGGGATTTGTGTTGGTTTATGAATTTAACATATGATTATGACACTTGATTGGACATGTACAATTCTTCAAAATGCACCGCTTTAAGATATTAATTCATTGTCTATAAATACGCTCCTTGTGAGCCCATTTAAAGAAGAGAATAAGAAGCATTAATTATCTCTTGTTGTAATTACTTTATCTTTTATCATTTCTGTCGTCATATATTCTTATATGAATGATTCGTTTAATCTTGGGTAGTGCTGCTTTCTATCAGCTGAAGGGGTTGCGGAATAACTTTAATGAGCGTGCCTCGAACTGAATATTTTCTTGTTTCTTAACAGATTTTACCAACAGGAACAAGGTAGTTTATTTAGGAAATTGTAATTTTTTTGTAGCATTGATTAAGATTGAAAACTTAAGGCCATGTTTGTTTATGTTTTATGTTTTTATGTTTTCAGAATAGTTTTATAAAAATTTTTAAAAAAAATAATTGTTAAAAAAAAAAAAAAAAATCAGTTTGGATAATTGTCCTAAGAAATTGAATTTGAAAACCAAAAAAGCATAAAAACTTATTTGGAAGCATTGATTTTCATATCAACTTGGAGAACTGAGAGAAGGTCAAAGATAGATTATTGGAGAGTGCAGTGACCATAGAGAGAAGGGAGTGTGACCACAAATGAAAAGGAGAATTAGAAAAAGTAACAAAAAAATAAAAATAAAACATGTTATCGTTGTTTTGAGTTTTTTGTTTCTCAAGACAGATTTCTATGTCTTCTTTTTTTATTAAAAAAAAACTTAATTAGAAATTAAGAACGACCAAACAAGTTTTTGTTTTATTTTTGTTTTTGTTTTTTGTCTTTTGTCTTTTGTTTTTTTACATTTACCAAAACAAGTTTGTCTTTAAAAGAAACAAAAAGTTGTTTCCAATTAGTAACTAAAAAAAAAAAAATAGGCCCTATAATTTTTTTAATAAAATATTTAATATCCAATATTACTGAGTTACCCCATATTCAAGCACGAATGACTTTAAATAGGATTTTTTTTTTTTTGAGGACCAATATTTCTCACAGTGGTCTTTTGATGAAATGAATAGTTAAAAAAAGTTATAATTTCAAAATGTAAGATCAGCTCTACCATATGAAATAAAAATTTTAAAAACCAAATATAGACAAAAAAAAAAAAAAAAAAAAACTAAGAAAAATTGGGAAAAATTTTCCTATTAAAAAATTTATTGGTGAAAATTATTTAAATTTGAGCATAACATCGATACTTTGTATATATAAAATTTTATCGGATCCATCTTACCAATAAAATATAAGGCTAAAAAAAATTTAAGGGCGTGTTCGATTTTGTGTCTCCTGTTTTCAAAATAATTTTTTGTTCTGAGAAACAAAAAGTAACGAAAAAAGGCTGTTTTAAAATGTGTTTTTGGTTACATGGTATATATTGGAAAACAAAATCATAACATCTTTTTATTTTTTTAAATTTTCGTCAAAAAAATTGGATGCTATGCACATCCACGCAATCTTACTAATTATTTTGCCAAAAAATTAATTATTTATCTTACTTTCTACAAAAGTCAATTTTATTTGTAAACATTAGACAAATGAAAACATTAAAATTCATTAACTCTCTTATAAAATTTAACAACTTTCTGAATTTCCCATATTTAATATATATGATGAGAACAAAGTTAATATAATAATAAATTAAAGATAAAAATTGTATATTCATATAAAAAAAAATATTTGCCTTCACTCTATAAATGGGACTAAAATTTTTCTTCTCACTTCGTTTGATAAATAAGATAAAAAGAGTACATAACAAATTTCTTATTAATCCTTTATAAATTCTACACTTTATAATGGCAATTGTTAGAATGAAACATAAAAGAGTAGAAAATAATGGCAATTATTAGGATAACACACAAAAGAGTAGAAAATGAGAGGTATTTTGAAATACCTCATAGTTTTGTCGTAATAACAATGATAATAGTAATATGTACTTCCTCCAGTCCTTCCATCTGCCTACTCGAACCCGTGCCTTGGGAGTTAAGAGTGAAAATCCCTAACCAGCAAGCCACAGATCTTCAAGGCATCTTTGACCGACTGTCTATGTCAATATATTGTTTTCTCCGTCCATACTTATATATGTGCTTTAAACGAAATTATGGATTATATAGAATTATTAACATTTATTAAAAATAATAAATATACAGGAAATATATTTTTTCTACCCCTAAAAATTTCTTCATTTATGGAGCAAAAATGATGTAAAAGAATATAATAAAGAGAATGAGAGAAAATAAAAGGAATAAGTCAACACTTTAATTAATACAATGTATGAGATTAAAATTGGTAAAAATGTATTTATTATTCTAACCAATCCAAATCGGTAAAAATTTCTATTTTAATACTAAAAATGTACTCTTCATAGCGGCACTAGGAAAATGAAAATATAGGTTAAAATTAAACAAGATCTATTTTTCCCTTATTTTAACAAAGGGAAGATAAATAGAGAAACCTATATTCATTTATAAATAAATTTAAAAGAATCCCACTTGCGCATTTCAACTCTTGGCTTGATGGGGAACATTTTAGCTCTTCCACTCAAGTTACTAGTTCGAATCCCCGCATATGAATCAGAACTAAAGCGACCTTAGTGTGTCACTATGAGGTATTTCAAAACACCTCTCCTTTTAACAATCACAACTCATGTTTTTTCCACTATTTCAACAAATCATTTGTTACGCCGCCATATACAACTAACCATAATTTTCGCCGGCATATCAAAAGTAAACCCCTCCATCTAATTAAGTTGCTAAGCACATATCGGTTTGGCTAAGAAACTGTTATAAATAATTAAATACTTCTTTTGGCTCTAATCATAAAACTAAGTTGATTTTTTTGAAGAAATTAATGAAACTAATTAAATTACTTTAGAACATTTTTATTTTTATTTTTTTCAAATTAATTAGTTTGACTAATAAACTAATATATAATCTAAGAATACACAATATATTATATGATTAAGTAACTTATTTTATCTTCCTTAAAATCTCTAGAAAAAAGTCAACTGGGTCTCATAATTAAGACTAGAGGTAGTATTATGTTTGGGTGTGTGAAAGGAAGAGTAGTCTCTCTAATATATTGCAATGTTTTGTCTTGAGAAGTCATGTCTATAGAAATTAAAGGATTTGTGTTGGTTTATGAATTTAACATAAAATCATGATACTTGGTTGGACATGTACAGTTCTTCAAAATGCACCACTTCAAGATATTAATTCATTGTTTATAAATACCCTCATTGTGATCCCATTTAAAGAAGAGAATGAGAAGCATCAGTTATTTCTTGTTGAGATTACTTTACCTTTTGTCATTTCTGTTATCATGTATCCTTATAGAAATGATTCGTTTAATCTTAGGGAGTGCTGCTTCATATCAATTGAAGGGGTTGCAGAATAACTTTTAATTAAGGAGCTTGACTCAGAACTGAATATTTTCTTGTTTCTTAACAGTTTTTGCTAACCGGAACAAGGTAGTTTATCTAACTCATATGTTTAAAACTGTAGAGACTATTTAACAATCAAATTGATTATCCAAAAAATGAATTAGAATAATTTGATAAAACATAGGTTAAGATTTTATATACAAGATAAAAATAAACATTTTGTTTCAAATAGGAGGGATAGGTAATTACTACTCCACGAATTCTTGATATATAAACTAAATAACTAATTTTATATACATTAAGAAAATTAGTTAAGTTAGCTATTTAAAAACCCCCTTATTCTTTGATCATCATCATTTACATTAAAATTCTCTCTTAATAGAAATTTCTTTAACATGTACACTCAATAGGCGTAATTTTTTTTTTTTAAAAAAAAAATTATAAGTTTGAAAAATAAAATGATTATTATTATTATTATTGCTAAAACAGAGTTGTGTATTATATTTTGGACTAACCTAATCAATTAACTTATATATATATATATATATATATATATATATATATATGTATATGTGTGTGTATATCACATGGGATTAAAAAGAGGGAGTATAATAATAAAATAAATTAGAAACAGTTTGACGCCTTCTTGAGTTATGGCTTGCTGGTGAGGGTACTACGCTGTTAACTAAAAAGGCGCGAGTTCGAATAAGCAAATGGTCGGAGGTGGCATATAACCATAATAATTTCCCAGTCATGAAGTATTTCAAAATACCTCTCTTTTTATTATTTTTATCTTTTTATATTTTTTTAAAGGGTTAAGTAACAAATTTATCCTGGAAGTTTTTGCTGAGGAGCAATGTTAATTGAAAGTTTTTATTGGCTCAATGTTGTCCTAGAAGTTTTAAAATGTAGCAATATTATCCATTTCTATTAAAAAATTCATAGTCAATGTCAATTTTTTGACGATCAATGTTAATTTTTTTAATGGAATAAGGTAATATTACTATATAACATCATTCTTATACTTCCGAGGCGGATTTTTACTTAACCTTTTTTAAAATACACTTTTTGAAATAACACATGGGACAGGCTGCAAATTCGATGGAATAAATAAAATGCTTCTACCTGTCACCGATTTTTAATTTATGATTTTGAAATATTTGATTTTTTATAAACAAAATTACGAGAACTTACACACTCTCACGTTTATAACCTTAATTGAAGAATAACAGTATAAAACTAGAATTGTAACAATAAATATACACTCACACACTAAAATATGAAAATAGATAAAAACGTGACTCCTCATAAACTATCAATTTTATTAAACAAGTCCACAAAATGGAACCTTGAAAACTTGCAGCTTCTAGCGTGCCTTGCACCAATAACCCTCAAGTTACAAGTTGAAATAGGCTGAATGCAAAGGACAGTTGGAATTAATTTCAAAATACCTTTCTTATTTCATTCTGAGCCTCTTTGTTTATATTAATAAGCCATTAAATTGTAATAAGAACAGAGTAAGGGATGTTCATTAACCATTGGATTGTAATATACTCCATCTGGTCCTAATTATAAAAACAACATTTAGGAGTTAGTTTTGGTCCTAATTATAGGACAACATTATAATTTTTGTCAATTTCTTCCTAAAATACCCATATTTTATTTTCTTAAGTGTGTTTGGTTTTTGGTGATTACATGTGTGTGTGTGTGTGTCTATATACAAATACACACACACACACATGTGTGTGCACATATATAAGTACACGTATATATACTTGTTGTGTGTGTGTGTGTGTGTGTTTATTTGTGTGTGTGTGTATTCATATATATGTCTGTAGATATATCTTTGTGTGTGTATCTATATATGTATACACACATAAATATATATAGTAAGATCATTATTTCAACTAAAAAGCGTGTGGAAAGGAAAATTTTAAGTCGGAGAGGTATATGATAGGGGTTGTTAATTCACTTTTACTTATATCATTTTAAATTTATAAATGGGCATTTTAGGAAAATAAGTAAAATTAACTAATTTAACTTCTCTCCTTAATCTCCCTAAAATCGGTTAAATATATCTTATAATTAGGACCGGAGGAAGTAATAGTTTTGATCAGTGAAGAGTTAAACTTTTTTTTTTTTTTTTTTTTTTTTTTTTAAACGGAGGAGTTTACCTCAATACCATCATATTACAATCCAATTATTAATATCTTCCCATCAAGTTTCAACTGAAGGAGCTCAATAGAGAGGATCAAAACCAGAGGCAGAGCCAGAAACTATAATTAGGAGGCAAAAATTACAAAGTAGAACTTAGGTGTTCATGCAATTTCATTTAAGCCCTATAAAAATTTCAAATTTCATTTTAGTCTCTCTAAGAAAGTTTTAGTAAGGATTAGAGTGAAAATATTAAAAACAAAAATTAAGGTAGAAATATAATTTTCTAAATATTTGGATTTGATTCTATAATTTTAGAGGGGTGGCCTAACCCCTGGATCAAAACCCAATGTTTAGATATATATGTGCCTTCTTATATGGCACACTAAAAAAAATAAAAATTTTACTTTTGTCAATAAAAGGTAGAAGTTTAGATAACTAATTTCCCTAATATTTATAAATTTATTATTTTTAATAAATGTGTGTTGATTTTTTTAAAATTCTTAGGGTCTAAAATATAGGTCATTTTTAACCATCGATAACTAGAATTAAGAAAGAGCTGTTAATTTATCAAACGTTTCTTAAATTGTAAAATTTTTCACTTTTACCCAGACTAATAAGGTCTTGAAAGAGGGAGATAAGTATAAGGAGCCACATTTAAGCATTAAGTACTTGTAAAATTTGGCAAATAAATATTAATTACTTCCAAATAATCTATATTATAGATCAAAAAATCCTTCTAGATTATGACATATATTGTGGACAGGAAAGAAAACAGTCATTAATGAAAACCTCCTTTAGTATATAATAAATTAATAATCAATATGATTGTTTTGGGGCAAAATCATAAATTTATAAGATAAAATAGATTGAGATTTTAGATTTAGAATTAAAATAAACTATTTAATTAACTCATATAGGGTGAAAAGGAATTATGGATAAGAGGGAGTAATATTGTCAAGAGAGGAGCAAATTTCTGTTCCAACTTCTTTGGAAAGGACGGAATGGAGAAAAGATCACATTAAAAAAAAAAAAAAAAAAAAAAAAAAAAAAAAACGTATAAATAAAGAAACACTATCTTTTTTTTTTTTTTTTTTTGGAAATAAGGTTCGAAACAAGAGTCCGTGAATGCCATCCAACATTTTGGCTTAATGGTGAGAACAATATAGTCTCAGCAATCAAGTCATGTGTTCGAAACGGGCACTTATCCCTCTGTTGTACCAAAAAAACCCTTCACCTATTTATGAGATGTTTCAAAACACCTCTCCTTTTAAATAAGCAAACCATTCTTTTAACCTTTTAGAACTTGTTAATTATTTAAACCTTTTAGATATTGTCACACCCTCTCCATTTAATAAATCATACAACATATGATGCAGATATGCGTGAAATTACCATTTGGACAATAAAACTATTAATTTTACCTTTAAAACTCCAAGATCTCCAGCTTAAAATATTAATACAATCATGGGAGTTGCATGCTCTCATCATTGGATTTCAAATATATTCATCATATCTCTCTATTTATATATATATATATATATATATGTATATGGATATCTAATTGAATTGGATTTTACAAATTTATTAAAACCGAACCAGTCACTAAACCTAGGATACTAGGTCAAGGGTCAATAAATCAAATCGAAGTCAAATCGAGCTAACCTAGGGCCAAACCGGTGAAAAAGTGAAGATTTCATTGTTATTATTAATATGAAATTATAAAGAAAAATTGATTTATTTTTTTATTTTTTAAAAAAAGGGGGGGGGCACTACTAGAAAATTGAAAAATTGCGACGGAATTTGCGAGGGAAAAAATTTCCGTCGCAAATTTTGATGAATTTGCGACGGAAAAATAGTTCCCTCGCAAAAAGGTCAATTTTGCGAGGAAAAACGTTCCCTCGCAAAATACCCTCCTTTTTGCGAGGGAATCACTTTTCCCTCGCAAAATTTACAGATTTTGCGAGGGAAAAACGTTCCCTCGCAAAAAGGAGGGCATTTTGCGAGGAAAAAGTGGTTCCTCGCAAAATTACTTATTCTTGCGAGGACAAGATTTTTCCCTCGCAAAGAGGGCTTCAAACCCTAATGTCATGGTTCCTCTTTCTCATTATATCTCCAAATATCTCAACTGCGGCTCCCGGCTCCTTCCCTCAAATCCCTAACTTTCATTCGATCGAGCAATTTCTCACGCCTACCTCACCGTCACATCCCACCCCCCTCCGTTCACCGTCGCCCTTTTCCCTACCACCGCCGGTGCCGCGATCCACCACCACCGTCGGCCTCTCTCTGCAGTTCCTCCGTCGATCTCCCTCTGCAACGCCTCCACTGTCTCTCTTCTCATTTCGTCTTTCACCATCGGCCATCTCTCATCGTCCCTCTTCTCCTTTCGTCTTTCACCGCTGGCCAAAGCTCACTTGCTCTGTTTTTTTGGCCCAAACAAGCGAACTCTCACCATGCTTCCAGATCACCCACACCTCTGTCGATCTCTGCCTTCTTCGTTCCAGGTCCAGCGGCTGTTCTCTAAGCTTGTCTCTCGACTTTCTATCCGCTGCTCTGTTTCTGATCTGATATTGTTCTCCTTTTTTGAGGTAAACCTCATGGATTTCTCCATTTTTTTTCTTTTTCTTTCTTGTTTTTGTTGTTGTGATTAGGTAGATTAGAGTTTAGTTCGATGAAGTAATTGTATGAGGCCTTTGTGTTTTTCATTAACTCAAAGCGAAAATATATATGTAAAAAAAAAAAAAAAAAATTGTGTGTCGCCTAAACCCGGACCTAAATCGATCTCGTCTTGCATTCGAACTCTAGGAATTCTCTCTTTAAGATGCGAACAATTTGTTCTTCGGGAGAAGCTTTGAGACGCGGAGGAATCGAGATCCATGGCACCATGCCAACGTCCTCGATTCGCAAGTTAGTTCCTCATCCATTGTTGCCTTCTTCGCTCGGTGTGCGAACGCCACTCTTCCTTCTTTGCTCTTCACCCGACTCTGCAATGGGTGTAGCGACAATGGCTCTGGTAAGCTGTATTCAATTCTAATAATTTTTTTCATTGAGAAACAATGAGATCGTGGGGGAAATTGCATCAATTGATCGCATGATTGTTTAAGTCTATCAGCGTACTTGTGAATTCATGCTCTGGGATGTGCTTTATTTTTCTTACTTAAAGCCGGATGAACTATGATACAGTGTAAAAACTATGCCGGGACTTGTTTCAATCTGTTATGGAATTAACACTGAATTGGTTCTTTCAATCTTGTATGGAACTAACGATAATTTGGTTCTTTCATGTTGTATGGATTTAACAATGAATTGGCTGTGTTTCTGTTGGAAACTTTGGGGTAAAAAAAAGGGAATGCAATGTAAAGGATACATTTTCCTTCCCTTATATTGTTTCATATAGGAAGAAGAAAGATATACATGAGGATAAGCTATTAAATAAATTTTTATTTTCTCCACCTACTTGAAGATATTTATCATACAAGAAAGGGGATGGAGGTAAAGAAGGGGTTTTGGCATTCCTTACTCTCCATTTCCATTCAACAATTGAGGTATTAATAATCTGCACATGCTTAAAAATTTTACCATGAATTTTTGGAGTTGCATAATGTCACTATTTTTCATTGCAAACTAATATTTGCTTCTTCTTTTTTAACCTTGTGGGCTAAACATTTACTTGAATATCTGTCTCTTGTTTATTTTGTTTTTTATGCCTAGATCCTATACCCCGGGAGGGACACCAACAAAAATGGTTTTAAGGCACTTATTGCAGCAGAGTATGTGGGTGTTTAAGTTAAGGTTGTCGAAGATTTTGAGATGGGTGTCTCTAATAAAACTCGTGAATTTCTGAAGATGAACCCTATTGGCAAGGCATGCTACTTATATCTCTTTCTCTGCAATAAAGAAAATTTTGACTTTTGCCTGAAGTTATTGAGAATTTGAGATGCATTATCTTTACAGTTCTGTTTTGGAAACACCCGAGATGGCCCAATATTTGAGAGCAATGCGATTGCACGCTATGGTATGCTTTCATGTGCACTATATATTGTTTCGCCTTTTTGATATTGTTGGTTTTATGTCTACATGTATTTGTGTATTTTTTATTTGCTATAGTTGCTCGCTTGAAGGCTGACAGTCTGTTATTTGGATGCTCCTCTATTGATCATGTAAGCTTTTCTAATTATTATTCATCATCCACTTATTGGGGGCTATAGTATCTCACCCTTTTATCTTCTGTGTAAGAGGTTGCCTGCATCACTTAGAGCATTTTTGGTTATATCTGATCATTGTTAATGAATCAGGCCCACATTGAACAATGGATCGATTTTTCTTCATTGAAGATTGATGCTAATCTTTTGGCTTGGATCAAACCAAGAGTAGGATATTATGGTCCATACCTTCCCCCGGTAGGTTATGTTACTGTTAATAATTTCACCCTGTTCATTAGCCTCTGAAAATGTTATTAAGTCTATTCTTAAGAATTGATTTTCATTCCATTGTATAATCCATGTGTCATTGTGGTTCTTTTCAATTGTTCCTGTCATCCTGTAAAGATTCCTTGTATAGTTTATTCATCAAATAATTTATGTGAGGCACAAGGGTAGATAAGTGTGCTGCTGACATTCTAGGGGTAGTTAGCTGTGCTGTTGAAATGTTACAGCTAAATAATGAATTGTCGATGTTCATTCTTCTTGTTATCATGAAAACGGTGGCTTATGTTTACAAGAATTTTTTTATTTCTTTTAATTTTGTACTTAGAGCTATTTTATTAGCCTAATCTCTTACATTTTTCTGGAGGAAGGCTGAGGAGGCTGCAATTTCTCCATTGAAGAGAGCATTGGGTGCTTTGAATGACTTAGGCTTTTTTATTTATTTTTTTTTTTTTTCCATTTTGGTGCAACATTATAATTTGTAATATTTTGTTTTTGCTATGTAAACTCTTATGATTGTTACAATTTATTTTTATGATATACAAGTTTCTTTATTTTCTAATTTTTTATATTTTTTTATGTAATTATATTATTTTTTTTTTGATTTTTATATATATATTTTTAAATAAATTGAAATTTGCGAGGGAAAGTTTTCCCTCACAAAATCCTTTTTATATTTTTTTTTAAAAATAAATTGAAATTTGCGAGGAAAATTTTTCCCTCGCAAAAACCAGGATTTTGCGAGGGAAAAATGTTTCCCTCGCAAATTTTTTGGATTTTGCGAGGGAAACGTTTTTTCCCTCGCAAATTTCAACTTTTGCGAGGAAAATTCTTCCCTCGCAAAAATCCAAAATTTACGACGGAAAATACATTTTTGCGACGGAAAATTGTTTAGCGAGGGTTTTTTTTTGCGACGGAACTTTTTCCGTCGCAAATTCCGCCGTAAATTAGTTTTGTGACGGAAAATGGCTCTTTTGCGAGGAATTTTCCGCCGCAAAAAAAACTGTTTTTTTTGTAGTGGGGGTTAATGCCGGACCGGACTCGGCCGGTTTTCGGTCGAACGGCCGGTCCGGTCCAGATTTAATTACACTGAGATTTTAACACTTTTAGACCCCAATTGCAATAGCTCTTCTAAAAACATTCTTTGCATGCACATGAATTCAAACTCTAGATCTAATGATTAAGTGGTCAAACTCTCTTACACTGAAACTAATGTTTTTGGTTTATCCCTCTACAATGACTCTGGATATGTTTTACGTTTAGATGAAATATTTAATCTTCTAAGGCTAGAGTACAGGTTTTAATTCGCTAACGTGGATTGATAACTTCGAAAAGTTACGGATACTAAACTGATCAAAAATGTTGAAATTGTAAGAGCTGAGGTTGTTTTTTTTTTTTCTTTTTGCTATAAAAATTTCAGGAAAGGGGTTGGACCTACCCACAATTTAAGGGCAGGGCGCTTAAGCCTAATCTACAGATAATACTGGGTTAGAGAGTACACATGTCTCTACCTCCACCAAGCGTTACCGCTACTTCATAGACCCCATAGAATGCCTCCCCCAACACCTTGATCAATTTTAGGATCGAATCCCCTCCCTTTAGGTGAGGAAGTCCAACCCTTTCGCTTGTTGAACCTAAGGACGAGGAGGGCGTGGCTGAGGTGGAAATTGATGTTAAGTATTGGAGTTAAACTAATTTCTGGCCAGAAAATGGCCTAAAGAAGAAAAATATGAATAAATTTAGGGTGGGCCACAATTTGCCTATCGAACCCATGGCTTGATGGTGGAAGTGTTTTCCTTTATTTCTCTTGAATGTGAGTTCGAACAAGGCAACCACACTCCACACTCAACAATTATCAACAATTGATGAGGTATTGCAAAATACCTCTCCTTTTACAATATTTATGTTGATTTCTTTTTATAACTTTAACTGAAAAAATGCAAGGCACTTAAAGACATACCCGTTGATGTAGTGATTTAAGAAATTAGCAGTTCAATTCCATGTTAGACAAGTCACAATTAAAATAATTTATTTAATTGAAATATATAAAAATGTTCGAATAATTTAAATATAAAAGTCATCAATCCATGAACAAATATAACATTTATGTACAAACTACACATGATCCAATGAAACGAGTTGTTAGAACACAAATATGATGGACTACTATATTTTTTGAAAAAAAATTTGAAAATGATGTCGTTTCAAAGTTATGGTGAAAAAAAAAATTTTCTCATAATCATCCTGTCCAAAACTCTTAACTGAACTAACTAGGAATTAATTCACTAGTCTAATTGACCGAACAAAGTTGAATTTTCATGCTATAAATAGAAGAAGAAAAATTTGCAATAGGTGAATCGTCCTAAGGTTCTAATTAATTAAACAATTCAACCATTGGAGCCTTTTAGCTTGTTGGCTAGCGGGCGGTGCCCTATTCCCCAAGTTGCAAGTTCGAAGGAGCAAAAGTTTTAGAATAAAAAGTTTTGACACTGAACTTATAATAAGGACGAGGGTGCTATCTAAATAATACATATGATCCTTACTGTAAGACATATTTTAATGAAGATATTGAATTATAAAATAAGTCATATATTAAGAATAAAAAAAGGTAATTATACTCTTCAAAGTAAATATTAAATTCTTTACCAATTATTTGTTTTTTCCATTTAAGGACAATTTTATTTAAACACAAGTAAAATAATAATAATAATAATAATAATAATACATTAGGATATTACATGATCTTGCAATTAATAATACAAAGCACATGAATCCGATGCAAAGGAAATAATATAAACAACCTAACATCATGAAATAATAATAAAAAAAAAGGATTAAATTGAAACTTGATGTAAACTTAAAGAATCAGACGTATATATCCGTTAGCCTAGATAATTTCTTTTCTACATAAGATAAATGGAAAGGTAAATTCACTAAAACAAACAAATAATAAAAACAAAAAAGTCAAACTGGCAAAGAAAGAAAGGAAAGCATTCATAAGTTTAATGATGTATTCCCAAATAATACCTCTCGTTTTTTGTGGGTTTTTTTTAATTAATTAATGATACTAAATTATTCGTTTTTTTAAAAAAAAAACAGTATTAAATTCTTAAAGTGAAATAATAAATTTGTATATATAATTTATCTTTTTATTTATATGATACTTTGTAATTTCTTTATCATTTTCATTTTTAAGCTATTGTAATTTGCATTTTTCACTTCGGAGTCTAACCTACTGTGAGTCTATAATAACAAAGCCTTTGGCTTTGTTCCTTAAAGCTAGTCTAAGCTAAGCTACCATGATAGCCGTAATAAAAAAGAAAAACTACCTGCATGATACCCATTATAATTGGAATCCAAATTATAAATAGTTATCTTGCTATTGACAAAAAAATTGTTATTTTGTTTTAAGAGATTTATTGAAGAAAATTAGACATGTTTTTATATTATATATAGAATAAAGTATTCAACTGGTCCTATAAATTTACATCAAGTTTTAGTTTACTCTCTTAAGTTTTATAAGATGTATTTTTAGCCTATTATTAGTCTTAACACTATTAAATTCAAGTATGTATTAGAAAAAATGAGAGAAAAAAGTTCTATAAAAAAAAAGGAACTTTGCTCTCCTCTCTTTTCTCCTCCTTCTCTCCTCCTCCCGCACTTTATCTTCTTCATCTCATGCTTCCTCGCCGGCGGCTTGTGCCTTACACACAAGCCGCCGGCGACCACCGCCTTTGTGCCACAGATGAGTCCGAGTGGTTGTTACGAGTCCAAATCTTTGATCTACGGTCCAGGTGTTTTGGAGTCCAGATCCTTGATCTATGGTCCTCTCCCTCAGAGTTCTGTCAGACGTAGCCTTCTCTCGTCCTTGTGGTGAGCCCTTTCCTCTCCTCTCCAGATCTGATCTATGGAGGTGAGATTTATTTGTTCTTTTATTACTTTTCTGTGATACTGGGTTTTCGGTGGTGTTTTTGTCTCATGAAATAAGCAGATCTGTAAGATCTGAGTTCAATTCCTCTTGGTTGGACGACTGTATGAACGTTATAAGATCCAATTCTCTCTTGGTAGTTCGGATTTGCGTTCCTGGGGGCAGATCTAAAGAGGCGTTGCTTGTTGTACTATGGTCAAGGTCATCAGATCTGATTCAATAGAGGAGCAAAAGTTTTCTTCTGGACATCATAGGTCTTCTTACGTCTGAGGTTGGGTTTTTTGTGTTCTTAACCCCAATATGAGGTACTTGTACAGCTGCTCTCGTTGTAGCTAATGCTTATAAGGAGGTGTACCCATTTGGGTGGGTTTTACAACCATCACCTTCTTCCTTATCACTTCTAACCCCAGATATTGAGGAGGCTGCTTTGTCCATGATTCTAATTCTACTTCTAAATATTTTATGTACGTTGATTTGGCTATTTTTGTTGTTGTTTTTGTCTTGGATGTATTTTGTTGTACTGGATCTGACTTTACTTGTATCCAGATATTGTACCTGTTTTTAGTATTACTATAAATATCTTTCCGATAAAAAAAATGAGAAACAAGATAAGGAGATGATCTCCTTCCAAATATGTATGCATGTATTAATTAATATTTTGGTCACTTGCATCAAATTAATTAGACCACGTCACATGGACAGGACTATCTCACAAAAATAAGCATAGGATACGGCTTCATGTGCGTATCCTATGTTTATTTTTTGGGTTAAGGAGCAAAAATACACATGTGCTTTATCTTCGAGAGCGCCCAGCACCATATGCTTTTTTTGGGAGCAAAAATATACATGTGGTTACATTTTAGGAGCAAAAGCCACAGCACCGTTAAAATCTAGCCTCTTGTAAATGACTAGATTTTAATTGTGTTGTAAATTTAGTCTTTTTCTGTTGTAAATGACATTTCTATGTTCAAAATCCAGATGTTTAAATGTTGTTGTAAATATGACATTTTCTGTTATAAATATGGTCAGATTTTAAATTTTGTTGTAAATACAAAGACTTTCTGTTGTAGATATAGAATTTTGTTGTTGTAAATGACCTTTCTATATTTGAAATCCAGGTGTTTAAATGTTGTTGTAAATATGACATTTTCTGTTGTAAATATGACGTTTTCTGTTGTAAATGCATCGTTAAGTTAGATTTTAACGGTAGTATGATTTTTACTCCTAAAATGTAACCACATATGTATTTTTACTCTCGAAAAAAGTATATGGTGTTGGGCGCTCCCGAAAATAAAGTACATGTATATTTTTACTCTTTTACCCTTATTTTTTTGAGATAATATTTTAAGACAAGGGAAATGAGCGACGGTAGAGTGAGTGGGACCCGACTCCAAAGGAGGCGGCGGAGAGGAAAGGGGATAGTGTGACGGTGAGTGGGCGTGCGAATGTTCCAAAAATGGGGTAGGTAGAGGAATAGATGGAGGATGATGCAGAGGCGGAGATGGCCGGGAAAAGGTCAGGGTGAGCATGTGCGAATGGAGAGGATGCTGATATTGGAGCGGACGGCTAAGGGCTCAAACATTATCATGCTACCTGAATACAGGAATCTAGTGTCTAGAAAGTGGCGTTTCGTGGTAATTGTCACAGTACTGGGGCGAATGGTGAGGGAGGATGTTCTTGCTACCAAGATTTCTCAGCTGCGGGGTGATGTTGAAACCATTGATATGTGCTCGTTGGAAGGCACACAGGCTATCATTAGCTGGAAGCCTTGGTTGTTTCAGTGACGGAAGCTATTCCGAATTTCACCATGCAAACTGTGACGGCAGTTATTCGGAATTTCTTATGGGGTTCGACGGAGGAGAAGAAGAAGTTGCAGTTGGTGGCTTGGGATAAAGTTTTCAGTAGAAAGCAAGAGGGGGCCTGGGCTTACTTCATGCTCAAAAGCAAAACCAAACTTTTCATATGAAGTCGGGATGGAGTCTTGTCAAGGGAAGGGATGCCACTGAAGTGAACTGGAAGAAGCGAAATACGAGAATCTTCGAGCACAGAAACTTACAGAATGAAGCTATCTATGCTCAATTATTAGTTCTATCCAAGAGACCAGTTTCAGGTTACAAAATGCTTGGAGTACTTGTGGCAGTTTTGCAGACTTGGATTAGTATTTAGCTAATAAGGATATGCACTTGTGGCTGCGGGGTTGAACAAATAATTATGCGAGCAAATAAGAGGGGCCTTGCAGACTCGTGGCTTTCGGGTTTGGGCTTTAGCCCCCTCACTGGTTAGTCGCGAGTTCGAATAGGCACCAAGAAACAAAGGAACAAAGAATTAGTGATAATAATGATAATTATTATTATCACAAAATCATGAGGTATTTCAAAATACCTCTCATTTTCCTACTCTCTCTCTTTGTTTAATTTCTCTGTTATAGCCAATGACCTTTGGTCGATGGCAATTGCCTCCCCTCCTTTTACCTGTTGGACTTGTGTTTTTGCGCTAATATATACTCTCATGTTTTCCTCCAATTACTTTGTTTTGCCGCATTCCTCCAACTCCAAATCTTGCTTCAAACCAACTATAGGTGATGATGGCTACTTTCTTTTCTTTATACCAAATGCATCGTATCATTTGTTTTAAAACAATTTATTATGAACCTTCTTCATTAATAACAAATACGAGTACCAATTTTCTTGAATATATTTTTCCCCGATTAAGCTTATTTCTAAATAAAAGCTAAAAAGCGAATTAATTACGAACTATTGTTTAGGGAGGAAGAGCCTTCATCACTCCTATAAACCTGAGTTTTTTTTTTCCCAAGTGAAAAAAGAATCTAATTTTATTATATATATATATAAGTTTATCTGATCAATTAAAGGGACAACTATATTTGACATTTAAAAAAAAATCAATTTGTATACAATTCTTTAAAAAAAAGTGTAAATTTGAAGCATGATGGTGCCAGCAAAAGAAGATAAGAGAAAATAGTTGCTTCGTTCGTTGGTTTAGAAAAGGTGAGTGCTTGGTGGAAATGCCCAGGGGTATTTTAGGAAGAACCTAACAAGAATCAAAATGTTGTCCTATGATTAGGACTAAAATCAACTCCTAAATGTTGTCCTATAATTAGAACTAAAGGGAGTACTTGCTTATTTTTAAAGAGCATTAAATATTTTTTCTATATATACCCATAATTAACAATGATAACGAGTGAGAGTAATAATTAATATGATATTAGAGTTTTATGCAATTAGTAGGGGTAATATTGGAAATTATTTCAATTTTAGGACAAATTTATTGACTTTAACTATTTTTATTGATTTGTGAGAATTGTTAGTTGGTACCTTATAATAAAGACCAGAGAGTATGAGTTTTCATTTGACTCCCATCAAAAAATAATATTACCTCCGATTCTAATTATAAGATCTAATTGACTTTTTTTAGAGAGATTAAGGAAGCTAATTAAGTTATAGAAAAAAATCCCCAAGATTCTGAAAATCCCAAAAAAGGCCCAAGGGCCTTTTCTGGTATAAATTCATTAAACTTTAACAACTAAATTAGCCGCATTAACAATAAAATAATACTCATTAACAACTAAATCAGTCGCATTAAAAATAATATTTTAACAACTAAATTAGTCACATTAACAACAATATCAAATTTTAGGTTAACAACTATATCATCCCAGTTAACAACTCACGTAGATTCTGAAAATCCCGAAAATGCCCAAGGCCTAAAGCATTTTTTGGGATTTTCAGAATTTTGGGATCTTTTTTGGGATTTTTTTTTCTGTAAAAAGGGCCTTAAAGAAATATTTTTTTGCCACATTCATATAATAATAAGTGGGTCCCACTAATATTTGCTCTCGTTTCTTTTTACAATGGGATCCATGCACTTTTATGTGAGTGGGTCACACAATATTTTTCCTCTATTCTCTTTACAATGAACCCACTCACTTTTATGTGAGTATAGTAGGAAAAAGTTTCTACAGTAAAAGCAAAAACATTAAACCTGTAAATAAATAGATAAAGAAATACGGTTCACGTTGAACAAATAATTAAGCAAGCTAAAGAGAAGGGCCTTGCAGACTTGTGTCTTACTGGTTTGGGCGTTCTCTCCCTTACTGGTTAGTCGCGAGTTCGAATAGGCAGAACAGAACAAAGAATTAGTGATGATAATTATTATTATTATCACAAAATTATGAGGTATTTCAAAATACCTCTCGTTTTCCTACTCTCTGTCTTTGTTTAATTTCTCTGTTGTAGCCAATGACCTTTGGTCAATGGCAATTGCCTGCCCTTTTCCCTGTTTGACTTGTGTTTTTGGGCTAATATATCTATTCTCTTGTCTTTTTTTTGTCTTTTTTTTTTTATAAGGTACTTATTTATTTTTAAAGAGTATTAAATATTTTTTTCTATGTATGCTCATAATTAATAAGAATAATTGATGAGAGCAATAATTAATATAATATTAGAGTTTTGTACAATTAGTAAGGATAGTATTAAAAATTATTTAAATTTTTTGGTACTTCAAGTTATAATTTAGTGATAATTTCAATATGAATTAATCCAAAATCTTTTCATGTTTAACAAATTAAGTGTTAAACAGCATTCACCGCCATGAAGTACTTTTTCAATGTCATTGAGTATCGTAAATTATTTTTGGGAAAATGCATATTAGGGCCCTTTTAATAGAAAAAATCTTTAAAAAGGCCAAAAATTCTGAAAATCCCAAAAAGATCCCGAGCCTTTCTTGGTATAGATTCATTAAAACGTTAGTTGTTAACGGGCGATATAGTTGTTAATGTGACTGATTTAGTTATTAAAATATTGTTGTTAATGCGACTGATTTAGTTATCAACGGGTATTGATTTAGTTGTTAATGAGACTGATTTATTTGTTAACGTTTTAGTGAATTTATACCAGAAAAAGGCCCTGGGGCCTTTTTTAGGATTTTTTTCTGTTAAAAGGACCCGATATGGATTTTCTCATTATTTTTTGTGCATCTAACACCATTATTTTAAAATGATTTTTTTATATATACAATGCCCTAAACTATTTTATTTTTTTGAAGAAAATATTTTTCTAATAACATTTAATATCATAAATATAGGGTGTTTGTTGCAAGTAAAAAATATATTTGAAAAGCAAAATTGTTAAGCTAAGCAAAAATATTTTAATACTTGGTTATTTTCATTCTGAGCCCAAAACAACTTTAACCACGCCCTCGTAATGATCACAGACAGCTAAGCTAAAATAGATATACGTTTGTAAGCTGAGATAAAAATTAAATCAAGTACTTTTATTTTCCACGAAATAAAATCAAACATTTTTAATGTAGGATTCTAAGAGATTTACGTAAGAAAATTAGACATGATTTTATATTGTATAGTACTCCCTCCTGATCCTAAATATTAAACGTAGTTAACTTTTTTAGATAGATTAAGAAAACTAATTAAATTATTTTAGAATATTTTTATTTTTATTATTCTCCAAACTAATTAGTTTGACTAATAAATTTATATATAATTTAAAGATATACAATATATGATATTATTAAATAACTTATTTATTTTATTTTATTTCTTGAAAATAAATTGACTTTATCTTTTATTTAGGACCGAAAAATGGATCATTTTGATCACTTAGTAATCAAGTTATTAGTAGATCATTTCACATGTACATCATTATCTCACGTGAATAGGAGCTCATACGAATAAAATTTTTTTTAAAAAGGGTTCAACTATTCGTAATTTATCAATAGAATTTCCAAAATTCATATTTTATACGGAAAATATTCCTTCAAAAATGCCAGTTTTCAATAATATAATTGTTTATCTAAATAATGACAGGCGATTCATCTAGAAAAAAGATTTATGTAGTGAAGACCTCGAGGCTTGTGGGTTGTGGTTTTCTGGTTAGGGTGCTCCACTCTTACCAGTAAGGTCATGAGTTCGAATAGACTTTTTGTTCTTGTTTGATTTTTGCCTTGATTATTATTCACAAAATCGTCAGGAATTTCAAAATACCTCTTGTTTTTGTTTTCCTACTCTTATGTGTGTGTGTGTGTGTGTGTTTTTTTTTTTTTTTTTTTTTTTTATTTTTTTATTTTAAGAAAAACAAATTTCTTTGTTCTAAGAATCGAGTTATTTTCAGTAGAGATTTTGGAATTATGTGTTCACATAGAGTGACCCAGGACACCAATATATAAGCAATTTATTAATAAGCAGGCTTAATTTGTAGGAACTCAGAGAAATGATTAAAGTGTATCTCACATTAACACTACTAAAAACTCTATTTTCCCAACGTGATATATGTAATTTTGTAAGAGGAATTTAGTTTCAACTTGTGTGAACGGATTTTTTTACTTCTAACGCAAACAAGCATTTTATGATTTGAAAATCATGCAACTCCTAGTCTTAAATATAAGACATAATTGAATTTTTTAAAAAAAAAATTAAGAAAGCTAAATAAGTTACTTAATCATATCATATGTTATGCATTATTAGATTATATATAAATTTAAAGTAATTTATTTAGCTTTTTTAATATCTTCAAAAATTAAATGGGTCTTATATTTATGACCTTAGGTAGTTTTATATGATACTATGACTTACTAGAGTTTTCATATTTTTATTGATGATCAATCTGTGAATGTTATTCTTTAAAAAAAAAATATTATTTAAAATGTGTGTAGTGCAATATAATAAATTTTTATATTTTTTTGTTGATTGTCAGAAAAGGTAATAAATATTACTCCCTGGCTCCTTTTTATAAGGAACATAATCTCTTATAAAGTTGGTCATTTTTTTTAAGAAACATATCTTATTTGCCTGTTTAAATCGGTGTTTCCATTTTTACTCTAATTAAATATACATCACTTGTTTTGTCTTTGCAATAAATTTAATTTCCAATCACCAACGGGGGTTGGCACAAGTGGTAAGCGGCTTGTGTCGCTTAAGCAAGGTCTCAAGTTCGAGCCTTGTGAATGCAGAAAAGCCTTGTTAGGAGACTCACCCACCATAGCTAGGTGCACGACCGGCCGGATTCAGATTAGTCGTGGCGAAGCTCCTGATATCGGATGGGCAACCAAAAAAAAAAAAAAAATTAATTTCCAATCACTATCTTCCTTATACATTCCTTTTAAAGCGTCCCCGTAGGGGCAAAATAGTCCAGATTTTTATTGAGTTATAGAGACCAATATTTTAAACAAAATGAAACTTGTAGAACTAAAACCTATGGTTTGAAACTTGAGGGACAAAAATCAAAATGAGGATAAACTTAAAGGACCAAAAATTATATGAACCCCCTTATAAACAATCGTATTTGGAAAGAAAGATACATAAATTATAAATTTATTGTATTCAACTAACATTTTAAATTACACAATTTTAGTAGTTATTCCTTATTAAAAGGACTAGATGGAGCATATAGAGATGCATGACCTACATCTTTTTCTTATATGTATTAGAGAAAATTAATAATTTGATTTCTACCACAAAAATGAATAAATTTTAATTCGGTGTAAGTCAATCTTTATAATATTATATAGATTAAAACTCAATTTATAAACTTTAACTTGATACAACTCATTCCCCTTTAATTTTAGTCATTCAACACATTAGTCCTTAGTGTTAAAAAAATATTTAATTTTTATGATTTTATTTTTGTGAACTAACATTTTAAATGGTCAAAATTATTAATATTGAGTTTCAGAGACTAGAGACAACAAAAGTTGGTCCAAACCTATTTAAGTTTTGAGACATGCATTAATCTTAGTGCCTCAGAATCCTAGTCAAACTTTTAGGACCAATTATAGTATTTTCACTTAATCTTAGTGCCTCAGAATCCTAACTCACAAAAGTATTTTCATTCCACCATTTCCTTCACCCAATTATTGACTCTTCGTCCAATTATAGTGCGAATGAGTAGGGAAGAAGACAGAAGATACTAAATAAAATTAAAATAATCAACTTCACGCTCTGCGAACTAATGGCTTGCTGGTCAAAGCAAATTGCTTTGACTTTACAAGTCATGGGTTCGATTCATATACTCTTTCATATACCAACATATGTTGTTACTTACATTTTCATATACTCTTTCCTTCTTGTTTTTATTATAGGACCTTTTTTAGAGTTAGTCTTCATCCTAAATCTAAAACATATTTATCAATTTTTTTTTTTAATCTACTCCTACTGATACTTCCTTAACATTAAGCAATGAGGAGTGAGATGAAAGAAATTAAAGAAAATGATTATTAGGGTATTTTAAAAAATATATATCATATTAACTAACTTCCTTAATCTACGATCAAATTAGATAAATATGTCATATATTAAAAAAATAAGGAATATATAAATCAATATATTTTATCTGTATGTTGGCCCCAAAAACATATACGGTATAATTCCATTGATATAGTTGTTAATCTGGTAGATCGATATAGTTGTTAAGGGGGGCTGATATAGTTGTTAACGGGTAGGTCATTAACAACTAAATCAGTACCATTAACAACAATTTTCTAACAACTAAATCAGCCTCGTTATAAATGTATCATGCTTTGATACTCGGTGGCATGCACATTGAATAGTACCATGCTCTGATACCAGGCATATTACAATCATACATTTAGCTATGTGGAAGTTATGTTTTTGTTATGGAGACCCCTTAGGTATTTCAAAATGATTTACAAAATTGGGTATTTCGCTTTACACCTCAGGATATAGAATATCGTGCTGAATTTTCTCTTAAATTTATCCTCCTTTCCAGCTGTTTGCAGATTGGTAGAGCATTTGGTGCTTCTGAAACTGTTGCTGTTGATATTCACGATGATAAGCTAGAGAAAGCAAAAACATTTGGTGCTACTCACAACGTGAATGCGGCACGTGAAGATCCAGTTGGAAAATGTTCTTGTTAGTTTGACTTTATAAATGTATCATCCTCTGATACCACACTTTGATACTCAGTGCCATGCACATTGAATAGTAACATGCTTTGATACCAATCATATTGGAATCATACATTTAGCTATGTGGAAGTTATGTCTTTTTTATGGAGACCCCTTAGGTATTGCAAAATGATTTACAGAATTTGGGTATTTCGCTTTACACTTCAGGATACAGAACATCATGCTGAATTTTCTCTTAAATTTATCCTCCTTTCCACTGTTTGCGATTGCTAGAGCATTTGGTGCTTCAAATTGTTGCCGTGATATTCAAGATGATAAGCTAGAGAAAGCAAAAACATTTGGTACAGTAAATGCTGCAAGTGAAGATCCAGTTGGAAAATATTCTTGTTAGTTTGACTTTATAAATGTATCATCCTCTGATACCACGCTTTGATACTCAGTGCCATGCACATTGAATAGTACCATGCTCTGATACCAAACATATTGGAATTATACATTTAGCTATGTGGAAGTTATGTCTTTTTTATGCAGACCCCTTAGGTATTGCAAAATGATTTACAGAATTTGGGTATTTCGCTTTACACTTCAGGATACAGAACATCGTGCTGAATTTTCTCTTAAATTTATCCTCCTTTCCAGCTGTTTGCAGATTGCTTTCTTGATGTTGATATTCAGGATGATAAGCTAGAGAAAGCAAAAACATTTGGTGCTGCTCACACTGTGAATTTGGCACGTGAAGATCCAATTGGAAAATGTTCTGGTTAGTTTGACTTCATAAATGTATCATACTCTGATACCACACTTTGATACTCGATGCCATGTACATTGAATAGTACCATGCTCTGATACCAGTCATATTGGAATCATACATTTAGCTATGTGGAAGTTATATTTTTTTTATGGAGACCCCTCAAGTATTGCAAAATGATTTGTAGAATGTAAGATAAATAGTCTGAATATTGTGTATTCATTCATGTAAAGACGGTACACATATATACAATAGATGAGAGCCTTAATAATAATTGCTCTTAATGATCAAGTTAATGAGGATTTCTCAAATCCCTAATTTATAAACTAATTTATAGGGATTCTACTTGATTACAATATATTTCCTGATTTCCGCTTTACACCTCAGGATACAGAACATTGAGCTGAATTTTCTCTTAAATTTATTCTCCTTTCCAACTATTTGCAGATTGCTAGAGCATTTGGTGCTTCTGAAATTGTTGTTGTTGATATTCAAGATGATAAGCTAGAGAAAGGAAAAACATTTGGTACAGTAAATGCGACACGTGAAGATCCAGTTGGAAAATGTTCTGGTTAGTTTGACTTTATAAATGTATCATGCTCTGATACCACTTTTTGATGCTCGATGCCATGCACATTGAATAGTAACATGCTCATTAAATGCGACACGTATTCATCCACATGATGTTTAATTTCTTTCACGTTGACGCCTTTATTTGTTTACACTGATTTAACAGGAAATTACGGTGGAAAAGGTGTTGATGTTGTTTGTGGAAGCCTTGGGAAAACCACAAACGTTTTCCCAGTGCACACAAAGTGTGAAGGATGGAGGAAAAGCTCGATGATTGGACCGGCACAAGCTAGTGCCGTAGGACAAATGGAAATAAATCGCCTTGTTCGCAGAAAGGTGTATATTCTTTGGATCGTAGGGAGGTAGGGCAAGGCAAGATCTTCCTAAGTTAGTTAGACTAGTAGAAACAGGTATCTTCAATCTTTCCAATACTATTTCTAGAAGATACAACTTTGAGGAGGTAGACAAAGCATTTGTAGATCTCAACCAGGGAAAAATTGTGGGACGAGCTGTCATTGAGATAAGATAATCTTGTTTTATATTACTACCATATAGAATTCGAATGATTTGTTCTATGTGCAACTTGTGAAGTATGCCACTCCGATCTCCATGTTATGAAAGATGAAAATCCCTTTTCTACTCCTTGCGTGCTGGGACATGAGATAACTGGAGATGTAGTTGAACATGGACCGCTCACAGATAATAAAACAAAACTAAGGTAGTACATGGAACTTAATGGTCCTTTTACTACTCTTTAATGTTCTAGTTAGTTTGACTTTATAAATGTATCATGCTCTGATACTACGCTTTGATACTCGATACCATACATATTGAAAGGGACCATGCTCTGATAGCATGCATATTGAAATCGAATGATTTGTTCTGTGTGTAGCTTGTGGGGTACGCTGCTTCGATCTCTACGTTATGAAATATGAAAGTCCTTTTTCCACTAGAACATGAGATAACTGATGAAGTTGGGACTTTATAAATGTATCATGCTGTGATACCACACTTTGATACTTGATGCCATGCATATTGAAAAAGACCATGCTTTGATACCATGCATATTGAAATCAAATGATTTGTTCTGTGTATAGCTTGTGGCGTATGCCGATTCGATCTCCACGTTATGAAAGATGAAAGCCCTTTTTCTACTGGGACAAGAGATAACTGACAAAGTTTTCGAACATGGACCTGTCACAGATAATAAAACAAAACCAAGGTAGTAGACAGAGTTTAATGGTCCTTTTACTCCTCTTTAATGTTCTGGTTAGTTTACTTTATAAATGTATCATACCCTGATACCACGCTTTGATACTCGATGCCATGCACATTGAATAGCACCTTGCTCTGATACCATGCATATTGAAATCGAATGAATAATCATTGAAATATCTTGCATTCACATGAATAATCTGGCTCAAGATGGTCTTTGAGTTCAAACTATAGAAACTATGTTTAGTTTTCTTATTGTGATGTTATGAAATTCTTTGTTAAACTGATTTTTATTTTTAGGTACCATTCATTATTACTATGAACCATTACAACATCTCTTCGAGTAGATAAAAGTTATTGGATCGGATGGAGGTAGAGCAAGGCAAGATCTTTCTGGGTTTGTCAGACTAGCAGAAACATGTATCATCACTTCGAATAGGCACATGGAAAGACCGGAGGAAGTATTAACTATTATCATTGTTATTATGACAAAACTATGAGGTATTTCAAAATACCTCTCATTTTCTACTCTTTTGTGTTTTATTCTAACAATTGCCATTATTTTCTATTCTTTTGGTGCTATTTACCAGACGAAGTGAGAAGAAAATTTTTAGTCATAGGATGATAAAAAAAATTTATATGAATATACAATTTTATCTTTAATTTATTATTATATGGATTTTGTTCTCATTGTATATATTAAATATGATTAAATCTAGAAAGTTGTTGAATTTTATAAGGGAGTTAATAAAGTTTAACGTTTACTTTGTATATGTAAAATATGTTGAAAGTGTTTTATAAATAAACTAGACTTTTGTAGGAAGCAAGATAAATAATTAATTTTTTGGCAAAGTAATTAGTAAGATTGCTTGGATGTGCATAGCATCTAAGAATGACATTTTTAACCTTCCACCTTATATTGGATAATTTTTTTTTAAAAAAATTGTAAATTTAAAAGCCAACACAATTTAAGGTTTTTTTTAAAAAAACTATTATCTAATATTCGGTTCGGGGTTCGTGGATGGCTCCCTCAACACAAGTGTATCATTTAGGACTCAAATGAATTAAGATTTCATATACAGGAGAAGAATAAATTGGTTTTAAATTGGGGGAGATGTGTAATTAGCAATTACCACTATATGAGCTAGACAATGAATTTATTTTAATCTTAAATATATAAATTCAATCTACTATGTCTCCCATATTTATAAGTTTTTTGAGAATATGATATTGATTGTGTATATTATGTGTGGCAAAAAAAAAAAAAAAAAAAATTGTACTACCTTTGGTCTTTAATATAAAATCTAGTTTTTTTTTTTTTTTTTTTTTTGGGAAAAGTTTAAAAATATGAATAAATTACTTTAAAGTATTCATTTATTATTTTTATATCAAACTGTATTCATTTATTATTTTTATATCAAACTAATTTTTCTCACTTATAAACTAATAATATGTAATAATTTAGTGATATACAATATATCCTATGATTCAGTTATTTATTTAGCTTCTTTTATTTTTTTTAAAAAATCAACGGAGTCTTATTTAATGGCCGAAAGGAGTACGTAATTTTTCCCATTAGTTCACCAATCATCTTTTTGATTACTTCAACTAATCATTTGTTACGCCATATACAACTAAGCATAATTTTCGCCGGCATGTCAAAAGTAAACCGCTCCATCTAATTAAGTTACTATGCATATATAGGTTTAGCTAAGAAACTGTTATAAATAATTAAATACTTCCTCCGATCCTAATTATAAGAATAAGTTGACTTTTTTTAAAGAAATTAATGAAACTCGTTAAATTAGTTTAGAGTATTTTTTTCTCCAAACTAATTAGTTTGACTCATAAACTAATATATAATCTGAATATACAATATATTATATGATTTAGTAACTTATTTAACTTCCTTAATATCTCCAAAAAAAAAAGTCAATTTGATCTCATAATTAAGATCAAAGGTAGTATTATGTTTGGGTGTGTGAAAGGAAGAGTCTCTCTAATATATTGCAATGTTGTCTTGGGAAGTCATGTCCTTAAAAATTAAAGGATTTGTATTGGTTTATGAATTTAACATATGATTATGACGCTTGGTTGGACATGTATAGTTCTTCAAAATCACCACTTCAAGATATTAATTCATTGTTTATAAATACCCTCATTGTGACCCCATTTAAAGAAGAGAATGAGAAGCATCAGTTATTTCTTGTTGAGATTACTTTACCTTTTGTCATTTCTGTTATCATGTATCCTTATAGAAATGATTCGTTTAATCTTGAGGAGTGCTGCTTCATGTCAATTGAAGGGGTTGCGGAATAACTTTTAATTAAGGAGCTTGACTCAGAAATGAATATTTTCTTGTTTGTTAACAGATTTTGCTAACCGGAACAAGGTAGTTTATCTAACTCATATGTTTAAAACTGTAGAGACTATTTAACAATCAAATTGATTATCCAAAAAATGAATTAGAATATTTGATAAAACATAGGTTAAGATTTTATATTCATGACAAAAATAAACATCTTGTTTCTAATAGAAGGGATAGGTAATTACTACTCCACTAATTCTTTATATATGAGCTAAATAACTTATTTTGTATAGATTAAGAAAATTAGTTATATAAAAACCCCCTTGGTTCTTTGATCATCATCATTTGCATAAAAATTCTCTCTTAATATAAATTTCTTCAATGTGCACACTCAATAGGCGTAATAAAAAAAAAATATAAGTTTGAGAGATAAAATGTTTATTATTATCATTATTATTATTTTTGCTAAAACAGAGTTGAGTATTATATTTTGGACTAACCTAATCAATTAACTTGTGTGTGTGTGTGTGTGTGTGTGTATAATAATAAAATAAATTAGGGATAGTTGGACTCCTTGTTGAGTTATGGCTTGCTGGTGAGGGTACTACGCTCTTAACTGAAAAGGCACGAGTTCGAATAAGCAGACGATCGGAGGTGGTATATAACTAACAATAATAATTTCCAAGTCATGAAGTATTTCAAAATACCTCTCTTTTTATTCTTTTCATCTTTTTTTTTTTTAAAAAGGGTTAAGTAATAAGTTTGTTCTGTATGTTTTTGACAGGGATTACATAGCAAATTTTATTTTGATTTATAGGAATCCCTGATTTGTAGGGATTAGGAATAATCTTCATTAATAGTCATTATGAGAATAATCTTCATTAATAGTCATTATGAGAATAATCTTCATTAATAGTCATCATTAGTTATTATGAGCCATTACTATTGAGGCTCTCTTATCTTGTATATATATGTAATGTTTGTACATGAATATAATATACAACATTTATTCTTTCCATTTTGCCAAGTTACATCAATTAGATGTCAATAATGCCTTTTTACATGGGGATTTACATGAAGAGGTTTACCTGGCCCTTCCTCCTGGTTATACTACCTCGGATCCCAAGCTTGTTTGCAAATTGCAAAAGTCTCTTTAGGGTTTAAAACAGGCCAGTCGCCAATGATATTCTAAGCTTTCTTACGCTTGTCCTATGGTTATTGTCAATGCTTTTGATCATTCCTTGTTCTTCAAAGCATCAGACACTTCCTTTACTGTCATTCTTGTTTATGTCGATGATGTGGTGCTTGCTGGAAATGATTTGGTTGAAATTAACTTGGTTAAACAGTGATTGGATTCTGCATTTACCATTAAGGATCTTGGTGAACTTCGTTATTTTCTTGGTCTTGAACTTGCTAGATCTAAGAATGGTATTTTTCTGTCTCAACGAAAATTTGCCCTTGAATTACTTGAAGACATTGGATATTTGGCTTGCAAACTCCTTCTTGCCCAATGGATCCTCACCTCAAGCTTTCCAGTGATCATGGTACTCTCTTACTTGATCCCCTCCCTTATAGAAAGCTCGTTGGCCGCCCCGCAATATCTCACTACTACTCGGCTGATCCGAGTTTCGTCACTCGGAACTTAGTCGCACATGTCTGCACCTCGAGATACTCATTTATCTGCTGCCCACCGTGTTCTCCGTTATATCAAATCCTCTCCGGGTGCTGGTATTTTCTTCTTGCTTCTTCTGATTTACAATTAAGAAGTTTCAGTGATTCTAATTGGGCTGGTTGTTTAGATACTCGTCTCTCGATTCTTGGTTTTGCCATTTTTCTTGGTTCTTCCTTAATTTCTTGGAAAGCCAAGAAGCAGCCACTTGTTTCCAAATCTTCTTCGAGAGGCGAATATCGAGCTTTATCGTCTACAACTTGTGAAATACAATGGCTTATATATTTGTTAAATGATTTTCACATTTCTCATGTTGCTCCTGCCTTACTTTATTGTGATAATCAATCAACCATTAAAATTGCTGCCAGTCCAACTTTTCATGAGAGGACCAAGCATATTGAGCTAGATTGTCATTTGGTAAGGGAAAAACTTCAAGCCAAGCGATTCGTCTTCTCCTCGTTCGGTCGCGATCAACTTGCGTGACATATTCACAAAGCCACTTCATCCTACTCGGTTTCATGAACTTAGGTCCAAGTGGGCATCCAAGACATCCATGCTCCACTTGCGGGGTGTGACAGATTACATAGCAAATTGTATTTTGATTTATAGGAATCCCTGATTTGTAGGGATTAGGAATAATCTTCATTATTAGTCATTATGAGAATAATCTTCATTAATAGTCATTATGAGAATAATCTTCATTAATAGTCATCATTAGTCATTATGAACTATTTATATTGAGGCTCTCTTATCTTGTATATATATGTAATGTTTGTACATGAATATAATATACAACATTCATTTTTTCCATTTTGCCAAGTTACGCTTTTTTTTGAAGAGCAATGTTAAATGAAAATTTTTATTGGCTCAATGTTGTCCCAGAAGTTTTAAAATGTACCAATATTGTCCATTTCCATTAAAAAGTTAATAATCAATGTTAATTTTTTTATGGTCAACGTTAATTTTTGAATGGAATAGGGTAATATTACTACGTTTTGAAACTTTCAGAGCAATATTGAGAGAAGAAAAACTTTCGTGGTAATATCGCTCCTAATATTATACTTACGAGAGATCTAATTTACTATTTAACCCTTTTTAAAATGCACTTTTTGAAATTACACGAGGGCATGTTGCAAATTCGATGGAATAAATAAAATGCTTCTACCTGTCACCGATTTTTAATTTATGATTTTGAAATATTTGATTTTTTTTTTTATAAACAAAATTACGTGAAATTACACAGTCTCACGTCTATAACATTAATTGAAGAATAAGAGTATAAAACTAGAATTGTAACAATAAATATACACACACGCACTAAAATATAAAAATAGATAAAAAGGTGACTCCTCATATCAATTTATTGAACAAGTCCACAAAATGGAACCTTGAAAACTTGCAGCTTCTGGCGTGCCTTGCACCAATAACCCTCAAGTTTCAAGTTGGAATAGGCTGAATGCAAAGGACAGGTGGAATTAATTTCAAAATACCTTTCTTATTTCTGAGCCTCTTTGTTTATATTAATAAGCCATTAAATTGTAATAATAAGAACAGAGTAAGGGATGTTCATTAACCATTGGATTGTCAGGTCATATAATAGTATTGATCAGTGAGGAGTTAAACTTATTTTTAAAGGGGAAAAAAATGAAGGAGTTTACCTCAATACTAATAGATTACAATCCAATTATTAATATCTTCCAATCAAGGTTCAACTGAAGGAGCTCAATAGAGAGGATCAAAACCAGAGGCAGAGCCAGAAACTATAATTAAGGGGTGAAAATTACAGAGTAGAACTCAAGTGTTCATGCAATTTCATTTAAATCTTATAAAAATTTCAAATTTCATTTTAGTCCCTCCAAAAAAATTTTAGTGAGGACTAGAGTTAAAATATTGAAATTTTTATATGGTTGAAATATAATTTCCTAAACATTTAGGTTTGATTCTATAATTTTAGAGGGTGGCCTAACCCCCTGATCAAAACCAATGTTTAGATACATATGTGCCTTCTTATATGGCACGCTAAAAAAATAAAAATTTTACTTTTGTCAATATTAAAGATAATTAGATAACTAATTTTCATAATATTTATAAATTTATTATTTATAATAAATGTGTGTTGATTTTTTAAAATTCTTAGCGTCTAAAATATAGGTCATTTTTAACTACCGATAACTAGAATTAAAAAAGAGCTGTTAATTTATCAAACATTTCTTAAATTGAAAAAAATTCCACTTTTACCCAGACTAATAAGGTCTTGAAGGAGAGAGATAGATACGTACAAGGAGCCATATTTAAGCATTAAGTATAGGTAAAATTTGGCAAATAAATATTAATTCCAAATAACTTATATTATAGATCAAAGAATTCTTCTAGATTACAACATATATAGTGGACAGGAAAGAAAACACTCATTAATGAAAACCTCCTTTAGTATATAACAATCATTAAGATTGTTTTGGGGCAAAATCATACATTTATAAGATAAAATAGATTGAGATTTTACATTTAAAATTAAAATACACTATTTAATTAACTCATATAGGGTGAAAAGGGATTATGGGTAAGAGGGTATAATATTGACAAGAGAGGAGCAAATTTCTGTTCCAACTTCTTTGGAAAGAGCCGAATGGAGAAAAGATCACTTTCAAAAAAAAGAAACTGTAGAAATAAAGAAACACCATCTTTTTTTCTTTTTCTTTTTTGAAATAAGGTTCAAAACAAGGGTCCCCAGCGCCATCCAACATCTTGGCTTAATGGTGAGAACAATATAGTCTCACCAATCAAGTCATGTGTTCGAAACGGGCACTCATCCCTCTGTTGTACCAAAAAAAAACCCTTCACATATTTATGAGGTGTTTCAAAACACCTCTCCTTTTAAATAATCAAATCATTCTTTTAACCTTTTAAAACTTGTTAATTATTTAAACCTTAAGGAGATTTATAGATATTGTCACACCCTCTCCATTTAATAAATCATACAACATATCATGCAAAAATTGGGCAATAAAACTATTAATTTTACCTTTGAAACTCCAAGATTTCCACCTTAAAATATTAATACAATCATGTGAGTTGCATGCTCTCATCATTGGATTTCAAATATGTTCATCATCTCTCTCTAGTTTTTTAATATATGGATATCTAATTGGATTGGATTTTACAAGATTAAAATCGAATCCGTCACTAAACCGGTAGGGTATTGGGTCAAGGGTCAGTGGATTAGACCAGAGTCAAATCAGAGCTAACCTAAGGCCGAATCGATAAGAAAGTGAAGATTTCATTGTTGTTAATATGAAATTATTTAAAAAAAAAAATTGATTTATTAAAAAAAATGGGGGTTAATGCCCGGCCGGACCACTGGGTTTTCGTTTGAACCGGCGGTCCAATCCGGGTTTAATTACTCTAGGATTTTAGCACTTTTAGACCCCAATTGTAGTAACTCTTCTAAAACATTTTTTGCATTCACACAAATTCAAACTTTAGATCTCTTGTTTAAGTGGTTAAAGTCTCTTACACTAAAACTAATGTTTTTGGTTTATCCCTCTACAACGACTCTGGATATGTTTTACGTTTAGATGAAATTAATCTTCTAAGGCTAGAGTACAAGTTTTAATTCGCGAACGTGGATTGATAACTTCGAAAAATTACGGATACTAAACTGATCAAAAACGTTGAAATTATAAGGGCTGAGGTGAAAATGTCTTTTTTATAAAGAAATTATAGGAGAGGAGTTAGACTTACCTATAGTACAAGAGCGGGCATTTTTAGCCCATTCCACAACGAATTCAGGACTAAAAGTACATATACATCCACTTTAGCCTAGATTACTATTGCTTTGTAGATCTTTAGGATACCTCCCCCAACGTCTTGACTAACTCCAGAATCGAACCCCCTCCCTTTTGAGAGTATTCAACCCCTTTACCTATTAAACCCAAAGACAAAGGGTCTAAGGTGAAATTGATGTTAATTGTTAAGTATTGGAGTTAAACTAATTTCTGGCCAGAAAGGGCCTAGAAAAGAAAAATATGAATAAATTTAGGGTGGGCCACAGCTTTGCCTATCGATCTCATGGCTTGATGGTGGAAGTGTTTTCCTTTCACTCTCTTGAATGTGAGTTCGAACAAGGCAACTTCACTCAACAATTATCAACAATTAATGAGGTATTGCAAAATACCTCTCCTTTTACAATATTTATTTTGATTTCTTTTCATAACTTTAACTGAAAAAAGGCAAGGCACTTTAAGACATACCCGTTGATGTAGTGATTTAAGAAATTAGCAGTTCAATTCCATGTTAGACAAGTCACAATAAAAATAATTTATTTAATTGAAATATATAAAAATGTTCGAATAATTTAAATATAAAAGTCATCAATCCATGAAGAAATATAATATTTATGTACAAACTACACATGATCAATGAAACAAGAGTTGTTAGAATTGAAAATGATGTCGCTTCAAGGTTATGATAAAAAACGTGTATAAAAAAAAAAAAAAAGGTTATGATAAAAAAAACAAATTTCTCATAGTCATCTTATCCAAAACTCTTAACTGAACTGAGTAGGAATTGATTCACTAGTCGAATCGCCTGAACAAAGTTGAATTTTCATGCTTTTTTAGTACTGGAGCCTTGTAGCTTGCTGGCTAGCGGGACTTCCACTATGTTGCAAGTTCCACTGAGCAAAAATTCAAAAGGCTTAATTGAAAAAAAAAATGTCACACTTGTATTTTTATTTTGTCACAATAAAGTGGGCTTAGTAATTCCATCAAGTATGGGAAGTAAATTCCATTATTTACAGCTTATAATTTACTATATATGACTTGCTATATTTTATGTTTTAATTTAGGTTGGATTTAATATATTGTTAGAGTTAATGTTCAATAACGATGACAAATGTTATTATACGTTAAATATTTCAATATATTCTAAGAATAGTTGATAATAATAAAAATATTCTAAGACTAAGAGGTGTTTTAAAACACCTCTCTTTTAATTTTAAGAAACTCTAAAATAAATCATACAAAAAGTTATAATTATAGCAATATTCATTATACTTATATACACACATCCGCACACAATTACATTTTTAGTATTTAGAATAGCTAGCATTCGCAAGTCTCAAGAGCTTGAACCAAAGCTATAGGGAGGAAAATGCAAGACTAATCATAATTAAGAGATGTTTAGAAGAATAATGACAATAATATATGTTAATTAACAAAGAAAATTGAACAATCTAATTATAAATTAAACATCATTGATATGCAAGACTAATCATAATTAAGAGATGTTTGGAAGAATAATTACAATAATATTTGTTAATTAACAAAGAAAATTGAATAATCTAATTATAAATTAAACATCATTGATATATATATATATATATATATATATATATGTATGTATGTATGTATATGTATGGTTGTAACAACCAATTTTTTTTTAGAAAAGTAAAATAACTATATAAAAGACATACAAAAAGAGGTTGACAAATAAAGTAAAACATAGATAACACACAAATTGTACAAAATCATATTTGTTATGGTTTGGTCTAGCTAGTAAAGATTTGGTCCATGGTTACGTAGGAGTTAGATAGATAATTTTTATAAATTAATTAAGTTAGTTATTTGTAATATATATATATATATATATATATATATTAGTTGTCCTAAAGTATCATTTTAATCGATTACAATAAAAACCACTTTTTCAAAGGAAAACCTCATTAATATATGCTACAAATACGGAGAGCTTTGGGTGGGCCCCCAAATAATTATATAAATTCCATATGCAAAGTTAATTGAGGTCTTATATTTAAAATCAAAACAAACTCTTTAGCTAGCTTTTATCTAACATTTATAAGATAGAGTATTTGATTTTCTTATTTAATATTGGGTTAAGGGAAAAAAATACATATGTGCTTTTTTTGAAGGAGCACCCAACACCAAGTGTTTTTTTTTTATATGCAAAAGTGACTACATGGTTACAAATTATGTGCAAAAATATCGTTTGACCATTAAGTTTGACTTTTCCGCCGACTAGACGATGATATGGCTTCCAAGGTATAAAAATATATATGTGGTTTGGCCAAAAGAGCGCCCAAAACCAAGTGCTTTTTTTAAGGTGCAAAAATACCGTTTGATCGTTAATTTAACTTTTTTAAAAAATATTTTTAGTATCGTAGTATCTTAAAGTATTTTTTAGTACTAGTTAATACCATGAAATGTTTTTTCAAGATCCTAAAATAAATTTTCAAAATCATTAAGTATTTTTTCAAGTACTAGTCGGTATCCTCAAATATATTTTTTAGTACCATTTAGTACCTCGAAATATTTTTTCAAGATCGAAAGTATTTTTTAGTACCAATCAATATCCTGAAGTATCTTTTTAGTACCAATCAGTATCTTAAAGTATTTTTTTTAGTACCAGTCAATACCCCAAATATCTTTTTAGTACCATTTAGTATCTTAAAGTATTTTTTTAATACTAGTCAAGTGCCCTAGAATATCTTGTTAAGATCCTAAAATGATTTTTCAAGATCATGAAGTATTTTTTCAGTATTAGTCAATATCTTGAAGTATCTTTTTAGTACCTATCAAGATATTAAAGTATTTTTTTAGTACCATTCAAGATCATAAAATATTTTTTCAAGATCATAAAATAATTTTTCAAAATCATGAAGTATTTTTTGGGTGCCACAAAAGATCTTGAAGTATGTTTTTAGTGTCATCAAGATCTTGAAATATTTTTTCAAGATCCCGTATTTTAGGGTATTGACTAGTAATATTTTTTTCACACACAAAAAGTCAAACTTAATTATCAAACAATATTTTTGCACCCAAAAATAGCAATTGGTGTTGGGCGCTCTTTTGGATAAACCATATATATATTTTTGTACCTTAAAGCTACATCATTGTCCAACCAGCAAAAAAATTTAAACTTAACGGTTAAACGATATGTTTGCACCTAAAAAAAGTACTTGGTGTTGAGCGCTCTTTTGGATAAACTACATATGTATTTTTGCACCTTAAAAGTTACATCATCGTCTAGTCAACCAAAAAAGTTCAACTTAAAGGTCAAACGATATTTTTGCGCCTAATTTATAACCGTGTAGTCACTTTTGTATATAAAAATAGCACTTGGTGTTGGACACTGCTTCAGAAAAAGCACATGTGTACCCTTTAATATTCTCATTTTTATTACTCCCTTTGTCCTTAATATGAAACATATTCAGAGAGTTGATCTTGATAAATATAAGATATATTTTTTTATATTTGTTAATATTTTTCCAATTTACTCCTATTTATGCTTATTTAACAATAAGGGTTAAGGTGAAGATTTGCCAACGAACTATTACCCGAGGAGCATATGGCACAAAAAACAATTGAAAGTACCAAATTGGCCAACGAACTATTAAAAAGTGAAAAAAAAAAATTTGTGTAGATTCGACAATAAACTATTATCCCGTCACTGTCTTGATGTCTCTGTCTTCCATTGACTGTCACAATGTCGGCGACATCTATGTCTCCAAAGCTTCCATTGTTGCTGGGTGTTCCACTCACCCTCTTGAACTCATCCAGCAGTCCATAGCTTTCGACCGGCACGCGCCTTGCACCCTGGTCGCGTCCCTCCGATGCCACAAGCAGCAACTGCCGCTGCCATAGTGCCACTCGCATGGGTCCCATCTTTGTTGGTGTTTACCTTATCCAACAAGAAGGCTTAACCGCTCTTTTTTCCAGTGTCTCCACCACCGTCCTACACCAGTGCCTCATATTTTAACGTAATTGTGATAGTTGTTTTTTTTTTCCCAATAGTTATTTGGTACTTTTTTTCATTTTTTAATAGTTCGTTGGCCAATTTGGTACCCTCAATTGTTTTTTGTGCCAAATGCTCTTCGGGTAATAGTTTATTGGCAAATCTGCACCTTAACCCTAACAATAATGAAGGAAAAGAGGAAATTAGGGAATTAAGGAAGACTAGTAGGGTTTTTAGAAAATATATATTATATTAACTAATTTAACTAACTACTTTAATTAAATTAAATTAAATTAATATTTCTAATATTGAGAATCAAATGAGTACCTTTTTATGTCAACTAAAAGAGATCGGAATATGCTAAGAAAAAGAAAAACGCAGCCAATGTGGCTATCGATCTCTTGGCTCCCTGGTTAGAGCGTGTTAGCTTTACCTGGCAAGTGAAGGGATCGATTCAGCACGTGTAATCGATCACTCTGTTTCATTTTGTCAAACAATGAGGTGTTTCATAACACCTCTTCCCTTGCAAATTCTAAGTATGATGAATCACATCAAACTAAATATACTTCACAGCAATTTTTGTTCCTTTATTTTTTTTTTTGCAATATGTTATCTACGTCTGCAATATACGGTTATACACATTATAGTATATTATCCTGATAACGTTGGAAATCAATTGCAAAATATTTTAAAAGCTTATGAAAATGAATACACAAAGGTATCTATCTACACACATGTAGATATACCACTCTATTAATTCTTATTATAAGCCCAATTTAATCAAATCTCATATACTAAAAAATGGAAATTGAGACATTTAATGCCTTAAATTGATTATTATTATTTTTTAAATTTGCGCTTATTTAATACTTCCTCCATGAGGAACATTTAACCGTGTCTTGCAATTTAAAATGTCGGTTAATAACAATAAATAACGGTAAAATGAGAAAGTAAGAAATAAAAAATAAGACATTCTATAAATATTTCTTATAAAAGGAAACATGTATATGTAGCAGTTTTTTCTTATAAAAAGAAACGGAGGGAGTGATGAGTATTGAAAAAATATGTTATACATTTTCTCCCACCTATATCTTTAATAAATGTAAAATCGAAAAATAGTCATTAACAACTCTCGGGCGGACTTATATTTAGAACTAAAATTTTTTGACACTGGACTTATGGTAAGGACTAGAGTAGTATCTAAATGATACATATGATCCTTAATATAAGATATATTTTAATGAACAAATTGAATTATAAAATAGGTCATATATTAAGAATTAAAAAAGGTAATTAATTATACTCTTCCAAGTAAATATTAAATATTTTACCAGTTATTTGGTTTTTTTTTTCATGGAAGGACAATTTTATTTAAACACAAGTAAAAAAAATAAAAATACATTTTGATATTACATGATCTTGCAATTAATAATACAAAGCACATGAACCTGATGCAAAGGAAATAATATAAACAACCTAACATCAGGGAATAATTTTTTTTTTTTTTTTTTAAAATAAGGAGTTAAACTGAAACTTGATGTAAACTTAAATGATGAGATGTATAATTGTATATATACTTTAGCCTAGATAATTTATTTTCTATATAAGATAATTGTATAATTGTATATACTTTTGGTCAATTGTTTTTATTATTATTTTTTCCCCCTTTACACTAATACATATAAGACAAACACTATGACTCTGCCCTTTTTTCTTAATTATGACTACATGCATTTTTATATATATATAACAATCATTACCCCTTTTTCTTTTATAGCGAACAAACGAAACATATAAACAATAACTAAATCCTTTCCTATTCTCCATATGCAGTAGCGTATATATATGTATGTGTGTGCGTACACTGTTCTCCCCTCCTCTTTTATCTGTGCAACGCTAACACATATATATTTATAATATAATAGCATCAACTTCCTCTTTATTTTCTCAAAACATATACTTATCAGCAAAATAGCTTACTGATAGACATATATGTATATAGCAATAAGTTTTGATCTCCCTCACCACGCAACTCTATATATATATTTGTATGACCAGCTACACACACACACACACAAAAAGCAAGGTTTCAAGTTGGTTTCATATGAGCTTAAGCAAGTCTTTAAACTTGGTTCTAGATGCAGCAACGTTTCAGACAAGAAGGAAATCTGATATATATATGACAGAATTTTGTTTGTTTTTTTTTTCTTCTCTTTCCATATGCAGCAAGCTTCCTTTTTTTCAGTTTTGAAAAAACAGAAACTTGATAGACCTAAAGAAAACTCCAACGTGGACATGCATGCAACACCATTAAACGTCTTATTTTATTCTCTATTAATTCATGTAACTTCAAGACATATTCTGAAAATTTCATATGTAAGATAGATGCTAAAACCTCCTTTGTTTCAGGTCCTTTAAACAGAACATGAAGAAACGAAACTCGTCACGTAAGTTTCATATGCTGAAAGCCAAACGTTCAGCAACTACAAGAAAGAGGCTTACCTTGTTCTCAATTCTCAGTCTCGTTAGGTGATCACGCTGCCCCTATCTTTCTCGGCTTTACTTCGGGCTCTCTCTCTCTCTCTTTCTCTCAGGCTCTGTTTCAATCTTCCTCTCACTCTCACACTTAGTTAGGAATGAATGAGAGCCAAGGCAACACCTTAAATAAACTTAAGTGTCCAGTCCAAAAGGAAATGCCGAGCTCTGATCGCTGACAGGTGAGTATGGCTTGCTGCGCGAAAAAGTCGCTGATAAAGTCTTCTTTTCTGTGTTTACGGTGCTATGATCTCGGTGGCATGATCTGGTTTATGCGTTTGACTCTGCTCAGTTAGCGTGTTTTGGCGGAAAGAAATCAGAGAGCAGATTTGCTTCTACTGCTTTGCGTTTTGGGTGTAATTGAAGTCAAATGGGATGGGTTTACGTTTGTCGGGCTTGGAGAATGGGAATTGGGTTGAATAAGTTATATCCGTCTGCCATCTAGGTCGAAAGAAACAAATCAGAATTGGGTTGTGTCTGTGTGAGTGTAAGGTGTTGATTTAATGGATATTGTTTGGTCAGAGAATTAGAAGGCGAAATGGTCCTGACTTTGGTCATTTAAATATGGGCCTAAAGTTATATAGCTTTGAGGCAATCCATTGGACAATAGGTGTAGAGGTGATTTGCACATACAATATAAAAATAATAGAAAATAAGGGAATACGTGTTAAAAGTAAATTCTTAATTCCAAATAAAAGTCAAAATATGGTTATTATGGGTGGTTTATAACAAAACATGAGCCAATTACAAAAACTACTTTTTTAGTGGGTACACTTTCTCTTTGTGGTATTCCACCCTTTGCTTGTAAATACTAATTGAAAATAGGTGAATATGTGGTCTCAAAATTTTGTAGCTTATTTAATTTAATTTAGGGAATTTTCTCCTAGAATTAAATAAAACAAATACCCAAATTTTCTAAGTTCATTTAGGGATCATAAAATACCCTAAAAAATTATAAGATTACAACATAATTCTTATTTGATTATAAAGAACCATAAAATGTTATAAAAATACCTAAAGCAATTAAAGGAAATTACCAACAATTAAAGGACAATTAAATTTACAATGATTAATTTAAATATATTAATTTTCATAAATATAATTAGGGATATTTTGACTTAACTAAAAATCAAGAACCAATAAGGGTTCAATATTAGCATTATGTGAATTATTAATGATCATAATTAATCTAAGAACCTATCTTTGACAATTACACCTAATAACATCTAGAACACTTCACTAAGGAGTTTAATTAGGATTAAACTATAATCCCCTAGAGATAATTATGGGGGGTGAAATTCATAATAATAAAAGAGCAAAAGATTAAACAAAATATGAGATAAGAGCACATGTGATATAAGATAAAAATATACAATAGTAAGTAGGATTTTTCTACACAAATGAAGAGTCAAGATTTAATCTCATAAAGCTAAAACTAATGGCCTAAATTAACTACATGAATAAAGCTTAATCCATGAGAAAATGTTTTAACCAATGAGAGGCTTAAGAAGGTAATTATAAGACATGAAGGAAAAAAAAAAACAAGAGGCAAGGAGGGGGGGCCACGGTTTGCATAGCTTGTGGAAGAGGGAAGAGTTATAAAATCTAGATATTAGTTAGATTAAAGAACATGTTGATTTAACAAGTCAAAAATGGAAGAAGATAAGAGTACTTACCATTAAGTTTCTTAATGACTTTGGAAGAGGATATGGTACTTTGGCTAAAACATTGATGAAGGAGAGAGGGAGAGTTGTGTGTGTGTTGTGAGCCTAGTGTAGGAGAGAGAAAAGTGTGTAATTAATTGAGTTGTGAGTTAAAAACCATTGGGATTAATTCAAGACACAAGTAAATGAGAATCTATACAAAATAAATTGTATCCTGAGATACGTTAATCATAGATCAAATATAAGGATTTATTATGAACAAGCATATTTTAAGTTTGGAATAGGTTATCTCCAAAATCTTTTCCTCAATTTTTGGAATTAAATTTAAAATGATAAAAAGGAAATTTGAGACTTCTAATTAAGCCATAAAGCTCAAAGTCAAGAAGCTAATTAAAGAGACTTGAATAAACTTCAAATTAAATCCTAAATGCATTTTTGTTTAGTTGATAACGAACTGCATTTTCATCTAGTTACAAAGACACCTAAAGTAACTAATAGTTGAAGCATAAAATTGGAGAATCAAGGGGGAAGGGGAGACGAATTTCCTAGCTTGAATAAGGGGTAGGATGTTTGTTTAATATATAAATTAACACACATGCTAATTCAAGATTTATGGAGGGAACAAATTGGAGAGAGGATTGTGTACTTAAGGGAAGGTGAATTAATGGAAAATGGAAGAGGATAGGGGGAGAGAGAGGGGAGGTCAGTTGGAAGGAGTGAATGGTGAGGATTAGAGAGTTCAATTTAACCTAAATCCTATGGTTGAAAATGAGGATGAGGAAGTTCAAAGAAATTACAAGAGTGCCATGACAAATTAATATAACTAGGGGCATTGGTCTTCATAAATTTTCACACCAAAACCAACCCAAGAGGTGGTTTTCTAAAGAGAGTAGAGAGAAGTGAGAGCTAAAGCAAGAAGGAGGAAGCTCTTCAAGGATAAGTTTTCTAGTTCTTGAGTTTTAAGCTTTAAGTTCTTGTAGTTCTTAATAGAAATGTTAGTTTGATCTTTAATCTTCCAATATAGTTTTATTTTCATGTTTTTATAGTTAAACATGTCTTTATTTCGAAAATATGATGAAAAATATTATGGAGCAAAATTCTTGGAAGTTATAGAGCAAAGTAGCGAAATTCCGCAAAATTTATGGTTAGGCGTTTTTGAAAGTAAGTTTCAAAAATGCCAATATCTTATGTTGAAGATGAAGTTCTAAAATTCTGAAACTTTTCATGGTTAAATTAGACATATAGAGCTTTCCAAATATACCTAGAGTGTGTCAATTGAAGTTTTCTGCAAGGAGATAAAAATTGTAGAAAATAAGCTACGAAATTCTGGAATTTTTCTGGGCAAGATATGAACACGTGAAAACTGGGAATTGTTCTTAAGTTCTGGACAAACCTTAGTATTTTTTCTCAAAAATAGACATCCTAAGGAGTCCGAGAAATTTTACGGATCCTCATTTTGATGTTTCTAGAATTAGTTATGATTTTCCAAAGTTAGACGAAAAATCTGCCCAAAATGCTGTATCAGCGTTTTTTCCGAAAAATAAGGAAAATAAGTTGAAAAATAATTCCACCAAGAGTAAAATGGTCATTAGTGACTAAGATATCTACTAGGATATTATTGGTGAATTAATAAATGCGATATTACCATTATAGGATATGCGTGATCACCTTCCGACCGACAAACGTACCAATATCACCAACGAAGGTACGAACGCGTACTGTAACACTAACTCTGATGTTTATTGTATACTTATATGTGATAGATGTATTCATAGACTAAGACTCTGTCTTAAAGTTTTTCATACAAATTCAGCTATACAGGGTTATGGTGGTTCTAATAATACCGTTGAGTTTTCCTAGCGCTGAGGACACGAATGTACATCGTAGCACTGGTGAATAGTGCAGACATAATAACATACATATGCAGTGGCTGTGTTCTGTTATTATCTTTCGTATGTGATTACTGCTGTAATATCATGAATATCTACCATACATAAACTGTTACATAAGCATGAGGTTAACCGTTACCAGAGATTCAATGGTCATTGAATCTCAGCCCTCACTATAGCTTCAGGGTCCGGAGGAACCAGGACCGAAGACAAGAGTAAGCAGAGTAAACAGCACGTGTAAAGACCCGACTGAAGATCCTATTTTTAGACTTGTACCGTTATAACATTACTCGGATAAATGTACTGTACATTATGAACAGGCTGATACACCACAGCTAATGATATATCAGTTACTCACTCTTTTACTTGCTCCGATGCTCTACTCGGATAAAAAGAATTAGTCTGCTTTTGAAAAATGGGGTGTTACAAGATATGGATCCTCTTAATAATAAACTATCTTAATAATTGTGACAAATTTCCTCAATGGGTCTGCGAAGATTTTTTTGAATTATGACGAGTTTTTTTTTTTTTAAAAAAAAAACTGTACAAAATATTCCAATAAGTAATTAAAAGGTTGACTTTGACCATCATCTTCTATATATACTTGCTACTTCAGCGGCAAACTTGCTGGCAATTTATCTACACAAACCACAACATAAAGAACCAGACTCGTACCCACTACTACAAATATTGATATCACTACCTTAAAAAACGTCCTAATTTTAAAATAAGAAGTAAAAAATGAAGGTAGTGGCAATCTTGTAATTATATCGAAGGAAAATGAGCCTTCGTCCCGAATTATTGTTAGGACTTATAAAATTTTATTTTGTCGTCCTAAAACCATTTCAGGACGCCTAATAGCCATTGAGAATTTTTTGTTGTTTGGCGCCATGGCATTTTCGTTGGTTTTTCAAATTTAGGCGACCTGAATATAATTCAAGTCGCTTTGTTTTTGAATTTAAGTGACCTAAGTTAATTAAGGTCGCCCAAATTGGGATAAATTTGAAACTTTTTTTGTTCTAAAAATTTATTTCTTTGGCGCCATGTTTTTTTTTTTTTAATATTTTCTTTCATATAGGCGACCTGAAATAGATGAAGGTTGTCTATTTATCAATTTAGGTGACCTGAATTTAATTAAGGTCGCCCAAATTGGAATAAATTTTGGTCTAAAACTTAGGCACCGTGTGGTTTTTTTTTTTTTTTTTTAACATTGGGGACAGATTTTAGGTGACCTGACAAAATTTCAGGTCGCCCAAATTGGGACAAATTTTGGCGCCATGAAACTTTTTTGTTCTGAAAATTAATTTCTTTGCGCCATGTTTTTTTTTTTTTTTTTTTAAATTTTCTTTAATATAGACGACCCGAAATAGATAAAGGTTGTCTATTGGTCAATTTAGGCGACACGAATTTAATTCAGTCGCCCAAATTTCCATAAATTTTTTTTTGGGTCTAAAACTAACTCACCGTGTGGCTTTTTTTTTTTTTTTAACATTCGATTTGAGGTCGCCCCAATTATAATATGGGCGACCCGATTTTAATCAGTCGCCACTTTTCGAATAGGGACGACCTAAACCGCATTAAGGTCGCCACGCTTTTAAAAAGTGGCGACTGGAAATAGATTCAGTCGCCCGTTTTTCGAAAATTGGCGACTGAACTTCTTTCAGTCGCCCATTATCAAATATGGGTGACCCGAATCTATTTTAGGTCGCCCATATTCATTAAAAAGCCCAATAGGATCCCCAAATGACCCACCCGCGCGATAGAAACCCTTTCCCTCTCGCGGCACACTCATCTCCGCCTCCTTCCCCTTCATCATTTCCCTCTCGCGGCCGGCACACCCATCTCCGCCTCCTTCCCCTTCATCATTTCCCTCTCGCGGCACACTCATCTCCGCCTCCTTCCCCTTCATCATTTCCCTCTGGCGGCACACTCATCTCCGCCTCCTTCCCCTTCATCATTTCCCTCTCGCGGCGCACTCGACCTTGGATTCTTTCTTCCAGTCGACCTCCACTCCATCTCCATAGTCGCCTTCTCCGATGGTTTCTGCACGTTCGTTGGGTTTCTCTAGGTACTCATCTATTTCATCTTCAATAACCATTGATTTTTTAGTATTCTATTACAATATTCATATTGTAGGGAGAACTTTATAATGGTTGAACCTTGAATGAGGATGGTGGCTTAGTATAGATTGCTTATTATTCATGATTAATGAATTGATCCACTGAAAAATTTCAACAATCTACCACATATGTTTGTTATTAGACATGTTTGTTGCAATTAATTAGACTTAATCAATCTAATTATTGCATAGTATCAGGCTTTATGTTTATACCATTCTGTATCTAAATGTAAGTCACTTGTATCTATTATTGGATATTAAGAAATACATCAAATTGATAAAATGTTTTACATTTCCCTTTATTGAATTGTTTTGTCTCTCTCTACTTTACAAAAAATTTCACATCTCTCTCTCCTCATTCTCTCTTACCAATAGAAAATAAATATGGGTAAAATTGATAAAACGCTGCAATTGACTTATATTTTGAACCATTTTTTCCCCCTACAAGTGGTCTATATTTAGGCACAAAGTGTTACTTCCTCTGGCATTTAATATAAAATATGTTTACCTAACTTAGTTAGATTAAGAAATTTAGTTAAGTTAGTTAATAGTATTTATTAAAACACTCTAGTTATCTTCCATAATTTTCTTCTTCCCTCTCCTCTTTGATTATTATTGAGGGAGAATATTGACAAAACTTATGGTGTAATTACCGATGGTTTATCGTGCTCTAAATTTTAATCTAATGTCTACTTAATTAGAATTTTCTTCTATCATGCCTTATTGGTTTCTTCAAAATTTTTAAGCTTACTCTAAATTACTTATTGGAATCAATTCCTGTTGAATTGAATTTAGTTATTCATGCCATCAATGATTGACAGGGACTTGCTATTAATCAAGTTGGAATTGGAACAGATCAGTGTTAGGGGATTAGTTGATAAATATTGATCTTATAGTGATTACTTGTTAGTGACTTGGCCACGACAACAACCCACAAGAGCTTGAGGAGTCCTAGGGTAGGTATTTTTAATCATGTTCCTTTTGTCATACAATTATTCCCTCTCATATGTTAGTTTGAATAATTCTAATGTTGTCTTTATTGTTGTTGTCTTTAGGTTGAATAGAGCAAATAAATTTCAAGGAGAGGAATTTAAAGTTGAGGTAATTATAGTTAAATATTGTTTTTTTGTTGATGTGCATTGAACTAGGTAAACTTTGTAGTATTAATAATGATGCTTAGATGTCCATAAGTTATAGTTTATGACTTAGACAACTTAGGTCGGTTGCTTTCATTTTATGCACACACACATATATTGTTCTTATATGATACCTTCTTCTTGAGAGAGAACAAGGCTTTTCTCCTTATATAGTAAGTTTTGTTGAATTAAGCTGAAATTGGTTGTTATTGAAATTTTGGGATGTCTTACTTTTAAGGGGAAACAGTAAATTTTCTTAAAAGAAAACATGTCGTTCTTGAAATTGTTATGAACTTGACCGTTGTTGGAAATGTCGTAGGTGGTAACAAAATGGGTCATAGTTGGATGAATGCGTTGAGAAATAGTGAAGAATATAAGAATGGGGTGGAAGAGTTTATTGAATTTGCTAGAAGGAATGTGGCTACAAAAAATGGGATGTACTATTGTCCATGTGTTAATTGTTTAAATGGGGTTCGAAGGGATATTGCTGATATAAGGGACCACCTAATTTGTGATGGAATAAACCTTCGATACACAACATGGATATGGCATGGTGAGGAGGTAACTCCCGGTGCATCCTACGAAAATGAAGTTGAGGTAGATGATGATGGAATGGAGAGAATGATTCATGATGTTGAGGTCGAATCCTTTGCACAACCGCATGAATATGATAGCGTGCGGAGTGATGCAGAGACACCTTTGTTCCCTGGGTGTACTAAGTATACACGGTTGACTGGGACCTTACATTTGGTCAACTTAAAGGCAACATGTGGGTGGACTGATAGCAATTTCACGTCGTTGCTTGAATGGTTGTGTGATATGTTGCCAGATAATAATGTACTTCCAAATCGTATGTATGAGGCCAAGAAAATCTTATCTACGATGGGTATGGAGTATAAAAAGATACACAGTTGTCCTAATGACTCGCATATTGTACGAAATGAGTATGAAGGCCTTAGTAATTGTCCGAAGTGTGAAACTTCATGATACAAAGTGAAGAAAGGTGGTGGTTCGGAGATCACACGAGAAAAAGGAAACCTTTGAAGGCCTTGTGGTATCTTCCCATAATTCCTCGATTTAAGCGTCTCGTTTACTAGTGAAGCAACATCAAAGAAGTTGAGATGGCATTCTGATGAGAGAATATCCGATGGAAAATATCTACGGCACCCGGCTGACTCACTCCAATGGAAGAAAATAGACGAAATGTTCCCGCAATTTGGCATTGAGCCAAGAAACCTGCGGCTGGGGCTTTGTATAGATGGCTTCAATCCGTATCGAACTCTTAGCAGTACCCATAGTGCATGGCGGTTCTCCTTGTAATATACAACTTACCTCCCTGGCTATGTATGAAACGCAAGTATGTGATGCTTTCTATGATGATTTCTGAACCAAAACAGCCTGGTAACAATATCGATGTGTACTTGGCGCCTTTGGTTGAGGATTTGAAGAACTTGTGGGAGGAAGGCATAGATGTGTTTGATGCATATAAGAAGGAGTCCTTCAAGTTGCGTGCAATGATTTTTAGCACGATCAAAGACTTTCCTGCATACGGAAATTTGTCTGGGTATAGTGTGAAGGGGCATAAAGCATGTCCAATATGTGAAGCGACACAAACTTCCAGCAATTAAAGCATGGAAAAAAGGGTCTACCTCGGTCACGGAGGTTTCTTGATCGGTTCCACCCATATCGTAAGTTAAGAAAGCGTTTTAACGGCTTACCGGAGCATAGAACGGCTCCAAAGGCATTAACCGAGAGGAAGTCTATAGTCGGGTGATGCATATCAATGTCACATTGGGTAAGCAGAAAAGGATTGCGGGTAAGAAGAATATATGGAAGAAGAGATCAATTTTCTTTGATCTTCGATATTGGCGTTGTCTTGATGTGAGACACAGTCTTAATGTGATGCATGTGGAAAAAAATGTTTGTGATAGCCTTGTCAGTACTCTTTTGCACATACCAGAGAAGACTAAGGATGGAATTAGTGCGAGACTAGACCTGGTTGATATGGGAATAAGAGAACGGTTACATCCACGAGTAATGAAAGATGGTAAGAGGGCATACATGGAGCCGGCAGCTCATACACTATCAAAAGCGGAGAAAAAAGTTTGTGTGGGTGTCTATATGACATTAAGGTTCCACAAGGATATTCTTCAAATTTGAGAAGGTGTGTTTCAATGGACGATTTGAAGTTAGTGGGAATGAAGTCTCATGATTATCATGTGTTGATGCAACAACTATTACCGGTAGCTATTAGGGGCATTATGAAAGATGAAGTGCGGACCATTATAACAAAATTGTGTATTTTCTTTAATGCTATATGTAACAAAGTCATTGACATTGAAAAGTTGGATGAATTGGAAAATGAGGGTTATATTATTTTGTCCCAACTAGAGATGCATTTTCCTCCTGTATTTTTCGATATAATGGTGCACCTGATAGCGCACTTGGTAAGGGAGGTAAAGCTCATGCGGTCCAGGTTACCTAAGGTGGATGTACCCTTTCGAGCGATACATGAAGATCTTAAAAGGGTATTCTAAAAATCCTTATCGACCGGAAGCCTCAATCGTTGAGAGATATGTAGTGGAAGAGGCTATGGAGTTCTGTAAAGATTATCTATCAGGGGCGACGTTACAATCTTAGCATGATAAGGGGATAAGTGAGGGAACTCGAGGAATCAAACTGAAGAATATGCTTCGTGTAGAGGTGTTGCAAGCACACCTGTACATCTTGAATAATACGGAAGAAGTTCAACCATACATTGATGAACACGAAAGAGTTTGAAGAATATGAATCCAAGGAAGAATGACATGTAGATAGCTAATGAGCAAAAGAAGACATTTATAAAGTGGTTCCGGAGAAGGTATTGCACGAGACCGGTGTGTCGGCTACAATCGAGTGGTTAGCCCGGGGGCCTTCTTATCGTCATCACTTGAACACGTTATGATATCAACAGATATTCTTTCTACACAAAAGACCAAGATGACAGAAGTTCTGTGCAAAACAGTGGGGTGATGATTGAAGCTGAATCCATGCACTTTTCAAGTTTGAAAGACAAAAACCCGGTGTTAGCATCAATGGCCTATTATGGAGTTATTGAAGAAATATGAGAGATGAGCGACACCAAGTTCAAAGTTGCTTTATTTAAATGTAAGTGGGTTAACAATAATGCTTTGTTGTAATAGATCCTAAATATGGATTTGTCTCAGTTGATCTTCAAAGACTTGGTCATAGAGACGAGCCATTCATTCTAGCAAGCCAGGTGAAACAAGTGTTTTATGTTACGACCTACAAATAACAAAATGTCCATTGTACTTCAAAGTAAAAAACAGACGTATGGTGAAGAATCCTTGAACCTGGACGATACACTCCCTTTCACAACAAATCCACCTACAACATGTGAAGTAGAATTGGTAGATGATGAAGAATATGCTCCAAGGAAGGATCATTCTGAAGGAATATGGGAAACCATATAAAGTAATATCTTTAGTTATGAAAAAGTCCTATGTTATTTTTGTACAGGTTTAACATGTTAGTTCATTTTATTCATTTGTTTATTATTTAATAATAACTCTATCTAACATTATTGATTTCTCTTTGATGAACAGGAATATGTTTAACTCGACGAGTCATCGAGTGATGGTGGGAATGATGTACCGATGGGGAGAAAGGGTAGAGGTAGCACACATATGGGTGCGTTAATTGCACGTCGTGATAGTCGAAAAGAGGGCTGCATGTGGAGTTCGATGCCAATATGAATCCAATTAGTCCGAGGAAGACAATTTCATTAGCTACGTAGGCTATCGGCTCGAAGCAAAGTTCGCATTGTATTCTCTCATTGGAAGTTGGTTCCTCCTAAAATGAAGGAGTTGATCTGGGCACAACTTTTGGTATCTCACTTTCGATATCTTCTCGCATTTGTATCTTTAGTTTTATCACTTGATTTCTTTCATATCTTCTCTTTTACCTTGCAACAAAGGTATGATGTGCCTAACAATAAGGCCATGAACAAGCATTGGATGGGCGAGGTTCGTATACGTTGGAAAGACTTTAAGAACAAGCTCACTAAAAAATATATTCGAGGGTCAAAGAGAGACAAGGACCCATGTCAAGACTATGATTACATTTCTCCGGAGGATCGAGGGAGTTTGTGGCGTCACGCCGAATCCCGAATTTCTTGTAAAATTTCTTTCATATCTTATCTTTTAGTTGAATCTATTTGACATCGAAGGCTCGCTTTTATTTGTTTTTGTGTCACGTAAAAACAAGTCAAGCCAATAGAGAGAGGCAAGCGAGAAATAAGTATCCACATTGCATGTCCGGGGGTGGCTATAAGAAGCTTGAACAGAGGCCGATGGAAGAAGAGTTGCGAAAAATGAAGGAAGCCGCTCAATCCGATCCTTCCACCGTTATCCAGGCCCTCGAGCGTCCTCCTCACCACAAAAAATGGATAACTCTACGAGGATGAAGGGCGAGAAATACATAAATGAAGATGTGGTGAGGTTGCTTCAAAGATTGTAAGTAGTTAAATTAGAAGTATTAAATAGCCTCGGTCGTTTCATATTTTTAGAGTTTAATTAGTTACTATTTATGAAAAATCCTATGATACGGGATGTGCTTGAGCGACAAAAGCGGCCAAGGTTCATTCACGCCGGGTACACGGATGGACATTTTGTCCACGACGATTGGGAAGCCTGATTACCTTGATGCTGTTCGTGGGGAGCCGAGGGGAGTTAGTGTCACGAAATATTTTGGACGGCATTCGAGTTGTTCGCATGATGATGACAACCCTAGTTCTCAGCTTGTAGCCAAAATTCGAGCGTCCCTCGTAGATGAGGTTATGGCACAACTACGGGGTGAAATGAGGGAGATGATACAAGGGAAGGTAAATACCCAACCTTCAAACCAGAATCCCCACCTTCCCAAGCGGCAAAGAAAGTTTTGACACTCCAGATGTACCTATTGGCGAACCTTCTCATCACTCTCCAGATGTACTTATTGGCGAGCCTAGCGAGCCTTCTCACGCTCCACAGGGGGGACAACCCTGCACTCTATATTTGGATGACCCACACCGGCGTATTGTTGCCGATGGTCTTGTTTACCAAGAACAAACCACACACCACAATATGCAAATTCCACAAGACCAATGTAGGGTGACTCTGACAAGTGTGCGAGAGGGGGAAGAAAAGACAGCCATCCCGATTGATGATGAGGAGGTTCCCACGCTAGACGCTGCCACCACATCGTTCATCCTTTGGCCGCATCATCTTATTGAGGTGGGGACGACACCTCCAATGGTAGGAAATACATTACTGATTGATGATGAGTAGGGTTTAGGATTGATTTTCATTGCTAACCCACTCATAATCTATTTATTATGTTTTCATAGCATAAACAAGTCATGCGCATTTTCCATACTTATCACAAATGCGAGAGCTCTACAAAGACATCGTCTCTATAGGCTTGCACGAGATGCCTGCGGGCATTGTCGGTGCGGACAAGACATATCGATATCAATTGACAAGAAAGATTTGACGAGTTTATGCATATGGACTTGTTTAGATATACGGTGGCTTCAACTTGCAATCTTGTAAGTTTTTTTTACCCTTTAATTATGTCAATACTCTTTTTTTGTTTAATATATTCAACAACATTTATCATTTTATTTCGATCATAGTGTCTGCCAGGACATATGCAAAAAGGGAGATCGATTGGGTTCGTATGGATTCTTATGTCCTGGATCCACGGCTTCGGCTCGCAATATCTTAGCCGGGAGGGCCATTTATGTTGGTTTAACAATGGGCGACATAAAATCGTCTTGTTATCTAGCGCCAATACATGAAAGGTGCGTATTTTTTTTGTCTATATAAGATTTTTAAGGATAAAATGCTTTTTTATCTTAGTTTAATATTAATATGTATATGTTGTAGTGGTCATTGGACCCCGTGTGTTGTTTGTTCCGCAAGAACGCATGTTATTGGTTCGATTCCATAGGTGGCGGGCCAACCGAGGATATCAAAAACATGTTTGCCGAGTAAGTAAATTTTTGTCTAAATCATCGATTCTTTTTTTAAAATGAATTGTTTTCATGTCTCATTAATTTCCATTTTAATGATAGGGGTCTTAGGACATATAGACATTCTTTGGAGCACGGAGCAGGGTGGACCGAAGTGGTTTTATCCGAAGGTAAGTAGTTTCAATTCAAGTTTTTTCTGAGACATAGTAGCTTTCATTTTAACAATTTGTTTTTGATTTATAGTGCTATCCACAACCAGGGAACACCGAGTGCGGATACTACGTTATCAGTTGGATGCAATCTATCATTTCCATCGGACGTACTACTGGCTTGCAAAACGTACGTAATGCTCCGTGATCCTCAAATGATGATATTTTTTTGTTGTGGTACTTCAGTTGTTAATTATACCTTGTTTTCCAATTTATAGTTTTTTCGTACTGAGGATCCGTACTCACAGGATGACTCGATTCAGTTTGAGACATGATGGCTAGATATCTTCTTGAACATGGCTCACTGTGAATATATAGGCAAGTCATTACTTGTTAGGGTGATTGTCAATGTGAAACTTATTAAGGCGTGTCTTGATTTCGGTTTCGTAAATTATTGGTGCTGCTCTTGAATTTGCCACTTTAATTCTTGTGAATATGAGGTTTGATTTTGGAAATAGATCGTGTCATATGAGGTTTGATTTTGGAATATGAGGTTAGATCACTTGTTTAATTCTGGAAATAGATCACTGTCATATGAGGTTTGATTTTGCCATTATACCTACTGCATTTGATTTTCCAATAACCAAGACTTGAGAATTTTGTTGAATCATACCATCATAACGATTTCTTGAAAGTTTTATGTGTGCTTCTTGCTTGGGAGGTGTTTGATTTGCTTGTGTGGTACTTGTGATTATTACTAGGTGGCTCTCATTCACTTTAGCATTAGAGTTGAGCTAAATTAAATGTCACTGAAAACCTTGAAATTCTATTAAGCTTTGTGTGCAAAAGTCATTACCGCTATATATATTTGCCTCTTGTCGCATATCGGTGTTATTGCCAATTGAAGGGAATGTTGATGCTATCTAATTGCTTTGCATTAAATTGTGAAAGCTATTGTGAAATTTTGGAGATTAATTGCCTCCAAATGTGAGAAAAATTTGTTGTCATAATGGTGCTTTGTTTGTTGTTTTGGTCTAGTTTTAGTAACCTAAATCTAGGTCATACCTTCTTTCTTTTACTCGCTTTGTTGAATTTGCTTTGAAAGTTTAAATCGCTACACTTTAATTCATTATCGGGTGACTTTCTGAACTTGTCTTCTTAGGCTCTGCAGTTGAAGTTTTCTCTTTCAAGTTGTTGATATTCTTGCATCCTCATGGTTATGTTGGAAGCTAAGTTGTGAATTTAATTTATTTTGTTGAACTGATCTAAGCTGAATACAGAACATCTATATTGTCATTCTCTTGTATGATCTTGTATGTGTAGCCAATATTCTTTTGTTGAAGTCACTTTTACAATTTTCTTATTGAACCTTGCTTTGTATTCATTGTTATTTCACCTTCTTTTGATGGAATGCACATACATATAATTCATACGGTCATAATATATTTCACATTCATTGTTATCTATTGTCATTCACTTGCATATGCGCTTAATTATTTTGTGAAGTATTTGCGAAAATTGGCCAAACAAAGCAACAAGCATATTTTTTTTAAAAAAAAATAATTTAAGGCGACCTGAAAATCAATTCAGGGCGTCTTTTGTAACATCCCATTTTTCAAAAGCGAAATAAATTTTTTTTTCTTTCATCAGAGTAGAACATCAGAGCGATTGAGTAACTGATATTTATATTTAAAATGCCGTAAGTCCGGGCGATTACGGTGAGCGGTACGTTATACCGAGTGTTTTCAAAAGTGAATAACAAAAGAAGAAAGTCTTCAGCTGAGTCCCTATGTGTGCCACTTGCCTTTCTCCTCGGTCCTCGGTCCTCCTGACCCTGACGCTATGTTAAGAGTTGAGGTTCAATGCCCATTGAACCTCAGGTAACGGTTAACCTCATGCTCAGGTAATACAGTATATGGATGACAGATATTCATGACATTACAGCAGTAATCAATACATAAGCACACAGCAAATGCAAGATTAACATATCAGCAGTACATAGCACACAGCACATGTAAAGTCATCCCTGTTTGCACTAGCCAGTGCCACGATGGCCCCTCGTGTCCTCAGCGCTAGGAAAACTCAACGACATTATCAAGACTATAACCCGTATAAAGCTGAATGTATAAATAGGTGATCTAAGCCCCATAAACTTAGTCACGGTGCACGGCCCAAGACCTAGTCTTGTCCATCACTTCATAAATCATTCTATCACATATATGCATACAAGACACATCGAGTTAAAGTTACGATGCGGATGTACCTTAGTCATGATGTCGGTACGTTGACGTTTGGACTGTGATCGTGTTCAACCTATAACGGTAATGTCATATCTATTAATTCCCAATAACTTCCTAGAAGATATCCTAGTCACTAATGACCTTTTTACCCTTGGTAGGATTATCTCTCAACTTATCACATTTAATTCTTCAAAAACGCTGGTCCAGAATTCTGTACAGATTTTTATCTAACTTTGAAAAATCATAATTAATTCTAGAAAAATCGAAACGAGGATCCGTAAAATTATTTAGAATCCTTAAGATGTTTATTTTCAAGTAAAAATAATAAATTTTCCCAGATTACACGGACTACTCCCAGGTTTAAAGTTTTGAGCCTCCGCCCAGAATTTTTCCAGAAATTCGTAGCCCAACTTTGAGAATTTTTATCTCCCTCTACAGAAATCATTTTAACATGTTCTTGGCATATTTAAAAATCCCTATGAGTCTAATTTAACCATGAATATTCCCAGAATTTTGTGACTATATTTTCAATATGAAATTTTGGCATATTCATAACTGATTCCAGAATTTTCAAAACCGATGAAATTTCGCCAAAACTTCATTACTTTGATGATTTCCTTCCAAAAATTTTGCTATATAACCTCTCTCATCATTTGTTCGAAACTAAGCCAATTTTGACCATAAAAACATGTAAATAAAATTTATTCTAGAATATTTAAGATCTACACTACTTCTATGTAAGAATTCTAAAAACTAAAGACTAGAAACTAAAACTAAAGACAAGCTTACCTCTTGAAGCTCTTGAACTCCTTCCTCCTTCTTAGAAATCACCACTTGGTGGTTGATCTGGTGTGAAGAATGAGGAGAGGCAAGACCTCTATTTATAGGGAAAATCTCAAGGTTAAAATGGTAATCTCAAGCCCAGTGGGCCCCACCATTTGCCTCTTCCTTAATCTCAACCATTAGATCTAAACTTAATCAAGAAGTTTTAATCCTCACCCTTCATTATAAAGCACGTGCTCTTATGATGTCATCCTTGTGATGTCATCTTGATGACATCATCAAAGCTTAGGTGTCATTGTTGAAATCTATTTTTGGTTGCTTGATCAATTACCAATACTTTTGAATTCTGTGTATGTATGTTGATTAGTAGTTGGATATCAAGATTTATGGTCTAATTAGATTTCCCTGGTTGTACTAAGCTTATTCTTCAACGTTTGCAAAAATAGCCTTTACTAGACTTACTTTTGAGGTTAAATTATGTGGGTTCAAGATAAGTCCTTATATTTTCTCCAATGTTCTTACTTCTTCACAACTATTTAAATTTGTATAAATTCTCACTTTATTTGTTGTTTTGAGTTTTTACTATGTACATCGATATTTCTTGGATTTCAAACCATTATCAAATTTGCTTTAATTCTTTTTTCTCTCTCTCTCATTGGTCAAAAACTTTTCTCATGGATTAAGCTTTATGAGGCTTAATTAAGGCCTTTGGATTTGGCTTTATTAAATTTAATCTTAGCCCTCCATATCTAATCTTAATTAGCATCCCTAATAAAGTAGTTAAGTGTAATTGTCAAAATATGATTGGTTCTAAGATTAATTAGAAACCACTTCTATGTTAATCCTAGCCCTTTACTAGCCCTTGTTTCTTAATTAAGGTAATACATCCTTAATTATGCCTTTAATATATGCCACTAAATTAATTGTGAATGTTTATGAAAATAATTCAATTAACATAGATTGAATTATCCACTAATTGTTGGCAATTTTCTCTAATTGGTTTAATTATTTTCTCACAACTTTTTAGCTTTTCATGGCCATTTATGCACCATGTATTAATTCAATAATTATAGGGCAATTTATGATCCCAAAATAAAATTAGAGAATTTGGTTTTTGGTTACCTTAATTCTTAGAGAAAATTTCCTAAATTAACATAAATATATTACTCAATTTTGAGACCACATATTCACCTATTTCCAATAGGTATTACTTACCAACATATAATGTTTATAATGAATATGAATTTTAGGGTTTTACATCTTTGGATCATAAGAGGCGACCTGAATAGTAGTAATCAGTCGCCTATTACTAAAGATGAGGCGACCTGATTTTTAATCGGAATCGTCTAAAATGATAAAAACGAACAACCTGGCCCCATAAGAAGCGACACGAAAAGCATTCGGGTCGTCGCATATGAGGCGACCTGAAAGCATTCAGGTCGCCCCATATGAGGCGACACGAATGCTTTTTCGAGTCGCCTCATATATGACGACGACTGAACACAAATCCGGTCGCCACATATGAGGCGACCTAAATAGTGTTCGAGTTGCCTCATAAGAGGCGACGATTTGTGTTCAGGTCGCCTCATATGAGGTGACCTGATTTGTATTCAGGTCGCCTATTATGAGGCGACCTGAAACAATTTCAGGTCGGTAAAATATACCAGCAACGACTACGCTCTCCCCGACATCCCGTAGAATAAGGACGTTAATTGAGTCTTTTTTTTTTGTCGTCTTTTAGGTATTTTGTAGTAGTGACCATTATTCTTGGCATCCCTCATTTCTCATATTTCCTTCTTTTTTTTTTGCAAAAAATTTAGGGGGGGGGCCACCCTAGCCCCCCATGTGGGTGCGCCACCGGCTACCATGATAGCCGTTAAAAAAAAAAAAAAAAAAAAAAACACTACATGATACCCTTTATAATTTAAATCCAAATTATAAATAGTTATCTTGCTATTGACAAAAAAATTGTTATCCTGTTTTGAATGAAATATTTTTAATATATGATTTTAAGAGATTTATTGAAGAAAATTAGAGACGTTATTATATTATATATAGAAAAAAATATTCAACTGGTCCTATAAATTTACATGAAGTTTTAGTTTACTCTCTTAAGTTTTACAAGATGTATTTTTAGCTAGTCTTAGCACTATTCAATTTAAGTATGTATTATTAGTGTTCAACTGCAGAGTAGACATCATTTTTTTGTTTATGAACCATGTTAAGGATAAGAGATTAAAAGAACTTTATAAACTTAAAAGTATTAAACTAAAACTTTATGCAAACCTAGATGATCAAATCATATATTTTAGATATACACAAATATGTATGCATGTATTAATTAATATTTTGATCACTTGCATCAAATTAATTAGACCACGTCACATGTACAGGATCATCTCAAAAAAAATAAGCATAGGATACGGCTCGATGTGCGTACTAGTAAAATATTTTAAAACAAGGGAAATGAGCGACGGAAAAGTGAGTGGGAGCCCAGTGCGGAGGACCCGACTCCAAAGGAGGCGGCGGAGCTTCGCGTAGTCGGAAAAAGTACGGAAATGGGATAGTGTGACCGTGATGGAGTATGATGCGAGGCGGAGATGGCGGGGAGAAAGTCGGGGTGAGCCCGTGCGAATGGAGGGGGTGCTGATATTGGAGCGGACGGCTAAGGGCTCTAACATTATCATGCTACCCGAATACGTAAATGGGTGGCGAGCAAGTGGCGTTTCGTGGTAATTATCACGGTTAAGGGGCGAATGGTGAGGGAGGATGTTCTTGCTACCAAGATTTCTCACTGTGGGGTGATGTTGAAACCATTGATATGTGGTCGTTGGAAGGCACACACGCTATCATTAGGCGGGAGGCACACATTGGTTGCTTCGGTGATGGCGGCTATTCCGACTTACACCATGCAACCGTGGCGCTACGTCCTCGCATGAGTGCAAGTTTAGAGAGAAAGAATCGGAATTTCTTATGGGGTTCGACGGAGGAGAAGAAGTTGCAGTTGGTGGCTTGGCATAAAGTTTGCAGTAGAAAGCAAGAGGGGGCCTGGGCTTACTTCATGCTCAAAAGCAAAACCAAACTTTTCATATGAAGTTGGGATGGAGTCTTGTCAAGCGAAGGGATGCCACTGAAGTGAACTGAAAGAAGCGAAATACGAGAATCTTCGAGCACAAAAACTTATATAAGGATATGGTGCGTGCCATCTCTGATCTTTCTGGAATTGCAGCGAGTGGGGGAGTACTTGTGGCAGTTTTGTAGACTTGGATTAGTATTTAGCTAACAAGGATATGCACTTGTGGGTGCAGGGTCGAGCTTTGACATTAGTGCTCGCGTCTTTTATCGACAAAAAATATTTGACCACACTAGTGAGGGTGGATGTATCAGGATCCAAATGACATTGGGGCTAGAAGATCTCAGACACAGCCACCAATAATGCCATCGGGACCTTGATCTATCCTATCTAACTATCTGGATGACCGAGAAAGTTTGATAAACTGAAAATTATTATACTAGACAGCTACCAGGAAATACATACATTGATGGGGAGATGCTTAATCCAAATGGACGATCAAGCTTTTCGGGACTTATCTCTTGCCCATGCTCAAAGACACTTTAGGATTCAAACATCTTCCCAATCAAGGCATATAATACTTGGCATATTCAGTATCCTAATTTTCAGTACTCTCACATACTGGATCGTAATCCCGATTACGTTACGATGCACGTTCCTCATGAAGAGGCAAGTGCGAGCATACTTGGAATCTAGGGAGCGGATAATACGATATACTTTGAGAACTAAGGCTTTCGAAACGGAAGGGGAGTTTAGAAAGAAGTCATAGGAAACACACTCGAATCTTATTGATCAACTGCGATCTGTTACAATCAAACACAAAGTCTCGCTTATATAGAGAAGCAGAGTCATTACAAGACAAATGGGGAAAAAGACAGTGCCAGTAAAAGGAGTGGCTTCAAATAAAAACAACAGACAGCAGTACATGATAATGCTGACATTATTAACTTCACGCCTGAAAAGTAAAGGACACATAATATACATCGAAAACACATGACTTAAAACTGGAAACCGGCTGGAAACGGGTTGCCGACAGTGCCGACACTAGCTATGGGGACCACCCTTTGCAGATTGGTTCGTGACTGGGAGAGAGATTGTTGTTGTCACTGTCACTGTCATAGTAGTTGGACTGGAGATAGCGAGTGGATTAAAATCATCGGGGATGGATCTGGGCCAACTGGGTTATCTCCCGAACTTTGGTCTTGGGCCCGCGGTTGAGAACAATGGGCCGGATCGAGACGAGCCTGGAAGAGACAAGAATGACGTGTGAATTGGTCCTCATCTTCATAAGGGTCTTGAGAGTCTTGAAGAATATTTCCCGAGAGTCAAGGGGAAGTTCCGGCTTGTGAGGAAGAAGCATAGTATGATGACACATAATGAGGTTCTCGGTTGGTACAATTCATCATATGTGTATGCCTTATCTTCACCGGGTATAGGGCCAAGAATAGTACGCCTTTGGAAACAGAACTTGTTGTAGTTGGCAAGGGTGAGACCGAGTTCTTTCCATTGTCTTGGATCCGGTTGAACCCAATCAAGAGATTCATCCATAGTAGGGCATTGGTCTTTAGTTCTACACCATCCGGCTTCGCGCATGATAAGACTGCTAAGAAAAACACACAAGAAAATCTTTTTTGTTTTGATTTTTTAAGGAACCAAAGATTATTTTTTTCGATGACATTAAACAAAGAACCTCTCCCGAAATGAAGAGGGCAAAGAGTGTGAGAGTCGACTAGGGCGAGTCTTCATTGTGACTATCACGAGATGTAATGGTAGACGTAAAGGGGCTAAGGCAATGGAGCTGGTATGGAGAATAGTCATTGTCCGTGACATACCATAAAAGTTCATCGTGGTATGGCACCTTGAATGAACGGGACGTAGTGTATGGACGAATAGGGCTAAAATACTTGGATTTTAGGAATGAGATCGGTTCTATTGAATAGAAGATGGAGCCAAGAGTAGAGGTGCTCATTGGCATATTTTTGGAAATCTGTGAAGGAGTGGAGGTCGAATTAGGAGGGAGGACAGTTGCTTTAGTGCAATAAGGCATGGTGGTAGGAGGATGGCTTTACGAGAGGGTAAGGATGTAGAGAATCATGGGTGAGGAGGAGGAGTCTTTTGAGGTCCGGAAAGGAAGTCTCGCAAGGATGTTTTGGGGACCCTTGAGGTGTTTAACCGTGAATTTATAGCGTGAAAACCAGTCTTTCCACCGAGTAACCGGGCATCTCGCGGTAACTTCTTTTTGGATCTAACATCTTTGGAAAAGATGTGTTGTCCATTTCTACCGTGAAGTGGTAGGGGCTCGATGAAAGCTAAACTTTTCAATTCCACGTTTGACAAGAAGGATCTCTTTATAGGTAGCATGATAATGTTTCTGAGTCCTTGAATTGGCCACTTGCATGCCCACGTAGTCTCGTACTCCATTAACTTCTTCAAGAAGTATTGCACCCCAATAATCTTCACTAGCATCGCTTTGTAGGATCATGTGTCCTTGATCTGGAATCTTTAGTGGTGGAGGATTTTGAGCAATCCTTTTGAGGGTAATTACAATTTGTCCGTGCACTGTGACCATGGTGGTGGATTCTTTTTTAACATTTTGTACGGTGGTCGGTATGATGGGACAATTGAGGGATAAAGTCTCTCAAAAAATTAACAATCCCGAGAAATTGTTGGACTTGTTTATAAGAGAGATTTTCATCGAAACTTGAGCAAATCCTGGGCAATATGTGGGCCTGGGCTGTATTTACAATTGTTAAAGTGCATTCCAAGAAAGTCAACTTCGGTGATTCCAATATCACTTTTCTTGGATGAGAGCATTATGCCATGTTGGGCTATGATCTGGTAGAAATGGGCCGAAGCAATTGATGTTCTTCTTCGGTGGTGAGAATAGTAGGATATCATCAATATAGATAAGAGCATTATTGATGATGGGCTCAAATATTTTGATCATAGCTTTCGAACAATGAAGGGGCTACCTTGAGGCCAAAAGGCATGACGGTCCACGATATTGAGCGTTAGGTATACAAAATGCTTTGTCTTGGGCCGATCTTGTGGGTGGATCCCAAGTTGCCAAAATCCCGCTTTAAGATCAAACTTTGAGAAAACATGGGCCGAGCCTTTCAATCAGTGCAAATAAAGCCGTAGGCTTAGGAAGAGGAAATTTGTCATCTTGAAGAAAATGATTAAGAGGCTTATAATCAATAACAAGCCTTTTCTTTCCTCTTTTGATCTCGAGATCTTTTTCAACATAGAAAGCTTGACAAGCCCATTCGGACTTTGTTGGTTCAATGAGACCTTGTTTGAGTAGTGCAAAGACATTCTTCCCGAAGCTAGCTTTAAGTCCTCCGGATTCATACCGGATGGGAGGCCTTTGTAGGATTAATATCCTCATTCCTCTTAAAAGGAAGACTAATGAAGAAATCTTGATTTTTCCATAAGGGGAAGGATGTGGGAATTGGTCATGGTCGTCAAAGACAAGATCAGAACAACGATCTTTTACGTCCGAATACTTGTGGTGGGGCATTCTCGTAATTCATAGAGAGAAGGAATTTCGTCCGTGGACCGAAGTTGGATTTCCACCTGATCCCTTTGGGAAGTATAGTCAAATTCTTGGTGTGATAGAAGGCATCAAAACCAAGAAGAATATCTTTTCCTGGAAGTTCACTTCCTAGCACTTTGATTTTTAAGGTGCATCCTGGGAAGAACTTAATGCCGATCTTTCTTCTCGGTGATCAAATCAATTTTGAATATCTTTCCATCGCCAGATAGAAGTAAATCGATTATGAGGTACCCATTCTTCAAGAGGAAGGATATGTGGTTTCATCACGTATGAGAGGAACCTCGTATCAATGAAGGCTATTGCGTAATGGGCTTTGAATATTTTTCGGTAGGACTTGGACTTGAATGTTTGGCAATGGAGCCGTCGGTTAATCTCGGGATTGGAATTTAAAGAGCCAAGACATCCAATGGATGGAGTTTGGGAGAAACTTCTTTGACTAAATTGATAGTTCCAGGGGAGAAATCTTCTTCTTCTGAGTGATAATCTTCTTCAGATTCAGAAAAGGATGAGTCTGTTGATTCAAGAAGAAGGAAGAACATATTGTGTTTCAAAGATCCTCGTTCATCCCGTTCTTCAAGTAATCTTCAATATCCGCCGTATTGTCTCGAAATCATCAAGATCTTCTCAAGTTTCGCATTATCTTGACATCACCTTTTGTCTTTTTTGGACAATTTTTTGCAAAATGTCCTGGCTTTCGGAAACAAAACACCTGGAGCCTTTGGAGAAAGGTTTTCTAGATTTGAAAAATCTAGGTTTCTTTCTGAATCTCGATCGCCTTGATTTTTTGTAAGGTTTCTGGAACGGTTGAGAATAATGACGATAATGAGATTTCTTCTTGGAAGGACAATAACAATCCTTCTGGTCTTTGCATTTGATCTTGAGATAAGGCTTCTTGCATGCAGCTTGAACTTATGAGCTTTCTTTTGCATGTCCTTGAAAAATTTATGTTGTTCGCAGAGTTTATCAAGGGCATTGAGAGCAAGCTGGTACAATTCTCCTATAGAGATGTCGACATATCTCGTTGGAGAGCATTAATACTTCGTTAAGTTCGCTCAAGCTCATCCGGAAGGGAGGCAATAAAAGTATGCCTCAGTTTACATCATTTCCTCCATTTAACATGTGGTATTTCTCCATCATTCGATGGTAATGAGTCCGGAGATCCTGTCTTTTTAGAGAGCAAAGATTTCATCTCAAAGAATTCTTGCTTCTCTCTTTTCCGGATGATATTATGATCTCCAATAAATTCTTTATGAACAACACCAAGGAGAAGAGCAGGGTCTTCCACTTGACCGCTTTGAAGCTTTTGATATGGAGAGAGATTTTGAAACCATGCTCGAGGGTACCGGTGAATCGTGAAACAAACTCCCGCAACGCTTGCCTAAGAGGAATTTGATTTGCTGTGATTTGTAAATCTATCCAGGCACTGAATTCCTCAAGGCGAAATCGCCATTTATCATAAGGAGTGTTGTCAAAAGTGAACCATGGACCATTGGTAGGCTTGTAGTCATGGTTCTGTCCTCGAGGTCGATCTTCGTGGTGTTCAACAAATGATTCATCAAATTCTTCTTCTTCGCACTTGGTCGGACCATAGCAATTCTTGAGATATCATCCATTTCGCCGAGCTAGCATCAGAATGAATTTGGGAAAAACCTTCTGACTGTGATTCCTCCGAACTGGATGAGTCCTGTAAAGGAGCAAATTGGTTTGGACTTTGTAGGATTCCTATATGAGAAGGATTAGTGGATGGTGTAGTGTGAGAGGAAGTTTGTGAGGAGGATGTTGCGGAAGTAATGATGAATAGGTAGATGGTTGGGTAGGCCGAGGAGGACTTGCTGCATTTTTGTTTTTGTCTTGGGAGGGTTCATTAATCCGAATGCCTTGAGAGCGGATCCTGGTTCATGAGTGTGAAAAGGGGTGAAGTATGGTGGTCTTGGTCTCGGGTAAGTAAAACGAGGTGTAGGGCCGAGGTTTGGTGTGTGAGGTTAATTTTGGTGGTGATAATTGAGCAAACAATGGATAATTAAATTTAAACTTTGTCCGACCGCTTCTTCCCGGTAGGTCATTGGTGATGGGAAACAAGGGTGCTTTGGAATGGTTGAAAATGAAGGATAGGGTTCATATATAGCCTCGAGACCGCTTTTTGGCTATATCCAATTCAATTCTTTTTAAATCTTGCTGAATAGCCCGAAGCTCAATCTCTTTCGCTTGAACTGGGAACCCATGTATCCTCTTTCGATAAATGCCGAAGTTCCCGCATCCAGGTTGGTAGCTTGTCATTTTTGATGAAGATAAAGATTTTTAACCTCTTCGATATCTGTCTATCCGAAAGGCTATCCCTTCGTCTTGGTGGTCGAGAGTCAAGCTTGGAATCAATCCTTAGCAAAGTATGGTTCTCGACAAACAAGATTTTGAGTCTCCCCAGTTTAAAACTTCCTCGCTTGTGAGGACTGGAAATTTCCTTGGGCATCAACTTGGGAGTAGCATATGGTTTGGATAAGATTTTGTTAGCTTGATCAACTCTTCTTTCAAGGGGAGGAAATTCCTTTTCATAAGGATTGAGCATAGCAATACAAGAACGGCTTGAGGAGCAGCTTTTGAATTAGGGCCGCAACAAAAGGTTCTCGATGGAGAATCGAGAGCAACATCTCGAAAGTATCTTTTAACAAGGCCATGGTGACCTGTTTCTAACATTAGTTCAACAAGGGACATGTCTCTCAAGATCTTGCTTTGGAGGAGGAGGCGGTTGCCAACGACGTGTAGAACGCCTAGAAGAGACCGGGTCAGCAGAGCCATAATCATCATTGTCATCAAACTTCTTATTCTTGTGGGATCTACAAGGAGATGCGGGAGAGGACTTGTTTTTTAATGCTCGCTTGTGAGCATATTTACAAGGATATAAACCTTGTTCATCATCGAATCTTCCCACCATTCGGAGTATCACACTCACACCGTGGATCACACATTCCCGATCCTCGGGACATCCCATAAAAAGTGACCATTGATATGTGAAACATAGCAAGGCTTGGCATCCCGGTTTATCCAAGCAATTGGCGGATCTCTTCCGAGGGTGTGTAAGCAGTGTAAGTGACAACATTCTTCCGCTAGGATGTGGATTTGATGGTCCGAAAGTACTTGGTCTAGTGAAAGTGGTTTTTGATACACCATTTCCAAGGTCTTCAACCTTTGGTGGAGTGGTGGTGTGGACATCCGGTCGTTTCTCATGGAAAAGCTTTTCATAATTGCTAATCCATTCCATAGGCATAATCTGAGCGAGTTCATTCTTTGGGATCTGCGCTCTAACTGGATAATGGATGTTTCATCTCGCTTCTATTAGAAACCGCAACAAGGGCATCCGTGGTTGAATTAGGAAGTTCAAGATCATAAGCATGATTCTCGTACGATAGATAATCTGATGATGAAGTGTAGCCATAATGGCTTGAGAGTCTTGTTCTGCTCCTGTGATCTGGATCTGAACTTTTAATCTCCTTGGAAGAGTTCTGTCAGAGAGACTGACATTATAATCAGGCTGGATAGTCAGGATAACACTGCCATTGCTAAGAGTGGTTAGAGTGCACCAATAAGAGCATGAGAATAGTTCTTATAAGTGGAATCTAAAAGAGCCACTTTAGCAAGAATGGGAGTCCTTTTCTTCCATGAAGGGTGAGAGCCAGCGAACAAAGACCAAAATGGAGATGAGTATAGCCTTCAGATCTCCATTTAGCAATGAGGTCTGGAGAGATCTCAATGGTGGAATATTGCTCCTGGGTAGTTGCCGGGAGAGTACACTGTTCAAGTTTGGTAGACTGAACAATTTCTTGGACATGTGGTCTTCTGGTTCGAATAATGGATCTGATGGAACTGGTAAATGAGTTACTTCTGTGGAAGTAACTATACGGGTTAAGGAGTGGTAGATCGCAGAGATCCAACAGACGATCGATGATGGGTAACTTCAATAAGGTTCTCTATTTTGTTGGAAAGAGTTCTCTTCATAGAGGAGACAAATTTCTAGGAATAAAGGGAGTGATAAGAGAAGAAGATTCGAGGTAGATGATTGAGGTGGTTCACTCATACTGGGAAAGTTGTTTCTTACTCACCTTTGTCCTAAGTATCTCAGCATTATCCGCAAGATACAATAGCTCACCTAAGCATGATACCAAAAAAAAAGTTTAATGTTTCTGCTTTGACTATATATATATATATATTTGCCATATAAAAGTGAATGGGTCCCACTAATATTTTCTATCTCTTCTCTTTATAATGAGATTTGAGTGTAGTAGGAAAAAAATTTCAGCAGCAAAAGCAAAAACATTAAATCTATAAATAAATAGATAAAGAAATACGATTCACGCCGAACAAATAATTAAGCGAGCGAAAAAAAGGGGTCTTGCGTACTCGTGGCTTCTTGTTTGGGCGTACGCCCCACCGGCCGCCACGAGTTCGAATAGGCACCGAGAAAGCAAAGAACGAGAATGAGTGATAATAATAATAATATTATTATTATTATCACAAAATCATGAGGTATTTCAAAATACCTCTCATTTTCTCGACTCTCTGTGTTTGTTTAATTTCTCTCGTATAGCCAATGATCTTTGGTCAACGGCAATTGCCTCCCCTTTACCTGTTTACCTTGTGTTTTTGTGCTATTTGGGTTGACGATAGAGCGGTGGCTTAAAAGTATCTAACTTTTAAAAAAGCTCGGTAGGAGCGATGATTTAAAAACTATCTAATTTGTGTTTGGATTGATATTGGTAGAAGTGGTGGGGCCTATGTCAAAAAGTCGAGAGCTTTTTAGAAAAAGCTCCATGTTGGAGCTTTTTTTCTTAACGGTTTTTTGAGTTTTTTTGACTTAAAGTCCAAATGAACTTAACGCTCAACCCAAATGGATCAAAAATCAATTGGCAAATTACAGAATTTTTTCAAAATTGCCGGTCCTAACGCTCCTAACGCTGCACTCCAAACAGGCCCAATATATACTTCATCCTTTTTTTTTTTTTTTAGAAGGCACTTGTTTATTTTCAAAGAATATTAAATATTTTTTTATATATGCTCATAATTAATAAGGGTAGTGGGTGAGAGCAATAATTAATATGATATTAGAGTTTTTTGCAATTAGTAGAGATAATATTGGAAACTGTTTAAGTTTTAGGACAATTTTATTGACTTTAACTTTTTTTATTGATTCATGAGAATTGTTAATTGGTACATTATAATAAAGACGAAGTATGAGTTTTCATTTGACTCCTATAAAAAAAATAACTGTATAATTTTTATGTTATGAAAATTGGTTTTTTATAAAGTGAACATTTTGGAACTATGCCGTCACTTAATATGACACATAAATTATTTTTAGAAAGAATAATCTCTTATACGGGTGGTCCTTTTTATAAGAAACATATCTCATTTATCTATTTAAACTGGTGTTTCCATTTTTACTCTAATTAAATATATGTCACTTGTCTTGTCTTTGTAATAAATTTAATTTCCACTCGCTATCTCCTCCTGTATACATTCCTTCTAAAGGGTTCATACATATTTAGTCCCTTAATTTCGCCCTCATTTTAGTTTTGGTCCCTTTGGGGCAAAATAATCCAGGTTTTAATTGAGTCATAGAGACTAATATTTTAAATAAAATGAAATTTGTGGAACTAAAACCTATTGTTTGAAACTTGAGGAACAAAAACCAAAATGAGGACAAACTCAAGCACCAAAGATTATATTAACCCCTTATAAACAATGGTATAATTGGAAAGAAAGATACATAAATTATAAATTTATTGTCTTTAACTAACATTTTAAATTACACGATCTTAGTAGTTATTTCTTATTAAAAGGACTAAATGGGGCATATAGAGATGCATGACCTACATCTTTTTCTTATATGTATTAGAGAAAATTAATAATTTGATTTCTACCACGAAAATGAATAAATTTTAATTCAGTGTAAGTCAATCTTTGTAATATTATATAGATTAAAACTCAATTTATAAACTTTGACTTGATACAACTCATTCCCCTATAATTTTAGTTATTAAAAACATTAGTCCTTAGTGTTAAAAAAACTTCAATTTTTATGATTTTATTTTTTAAAATATAAGAACTAACATTTTAAATGGTTAAAATTTTTAGGATTGAATTGCAACAAATCAAAGTTTAGAGACTAGAGACAACAAAAGTTGGTCCAAACCTATTTAAGTTTTGGGACATGCATTAATCTTAGTACCTCAGAATTTCACTCACTTAAACTTGTTTTCACCTAAAAACCAAAAGCTTCGAGGACTAAATTTTAAGTCAACAAGATCTACGAGGATGAAATGATTCATTTTCCTTTTTTTTTTTTATATATACACAATCAAATATAACACAGCGAAGAATAAAAACAACGAGAAATCATAAAATTTTCCCTATTTACTACTATCATATTAATAAAATCCGTCACATTTCTTTTTCTTCCTTTGGCCTATGTTATCTTTGTGTTTTCTTACCTACATAACAAAAGTATTTTCATTCCACCATTTCCTTCATCCCAATTATTGAATCGTCGTCAATTATAGTGCGAAAGAGTAGGGAAGGGAACAGAAGATAATAAAAAAAAGGGTAAAGAAGCAAAAATATATATATGCTTTACCCTCGGGAGCGCCCGATACCATATGCCTTTTCGGAGAGCAAAATACACACGTGGTTACATTTTAGGAGTAAAAACCACACCACCCTTAAAATCTAACTTAACGGTGCATTTGTAAATGAAAAAATGTCATATTTACAACAACATTTAAACACCGGATTTTGAACATAAAAATGTCATTTACAACAAAAAATGCTATATTTACAACAGAAGTGTTGTATTTACAACAAAATTTAAAATCACCATATTTACAAATTTAAAAATGTCATTTACAATAGAAAAAGGCTAGATTTACAATAGGAAGTCTTTATTTACAACAAAATTTAAAAGCTTCTGTCATTTACAAATGTAAAAAGCCATATTTACAAATGTATAGATTTACAATAGGAAGTGTTGTATTTACAACAAAATTCTAACTGGTGTGACTTTTGCTCCTAAAATGTAACCACATGTGTATTTTTGCTCCCCAAAAAATCATATGGTGCTTGGCGCTTCCGAGGATAAAGCACATGTGTATTTTTGCTCCTAAACCCTAAATAAAATTAAAATAACCAACTGCACGCTCTGCGAACTAATGGCTTGCTGGTCAAAGTAAATTGCTTTCACTTTGCAAGTCATGGGTTCAATTCAGCATTCTTCCTTGCATACTCAGGTTCTCAGCTTGATCTGTGTTCCCCATAACATGAGGTGTTACAAAACACCTCTCCTTTTACAAATTCCGAGTGAATCATATCAAAATACCAATGGTTACTTACATTTTCGTATACTCTTTCCTCCTTGTTCTTATTATAGGATATATTTTGAGAGTTAATCTTGATTCTAAATCTAAAACAATTTATCAACTTTTTTTTAATCTACTCCTACTGATACTCCCTTAACATTAAGCAATGAGGAGAGAGATGAAAGAAATTAAAGAAAATGATTATTAGGCTATTTTTAAAAATATATATCATATTAACTAACTTTGTTAATCTACTACCAAATTAGATAAATATGTCTTATATTAAAAATAGAAGGAATATATAAATTAATATATTTTATCTATATGTTGGCCCCAAAAACATACATGGTATACTTCCATTGAATATTGTAACATGTTTCAAAAACATAAGCAGATACGCAGTGATGAACAGAAAATAGTCCCCTGAAATTCTAAATGTATAGCCCCATAGACGTTGACATATCACTAACTAGTTTAACTTTGGTAGGCCAAAAAAGAACTAGTTTAAAATTTGATTTAGATGGGAGTCTTTCCTTCTCCCTCGTGAGAGCTTCTTCCCTTGGTGTTGGGGGTGCTGATGCCTCTTTCTCCGGCGGCTTGCTGAAGGGGGGCCGTTTGTAATATCCCAAATTTTGAAATTTGGAAATAAGAAGTATTTTAATGGGAATTTATTATGAAAATTTGACCTCAATAATTATAGACATAATTATTGGAATTTAAGGCCAATTTCCCTTGGAATTTTCGGGAAAAGAATAAATTTAAGGAAAAATAGTTGGAGAATTAATATTGGCTTAGAAATTTTAGAGTCAATATTTATTGGAATAAAGAAGCTAATTGAAGAAAAAAAAATATCTTTATATGGTAGTAAGAAATTATTTCGAATATTTATCTAATGTTTGCAATCAAATGAGGAAAGGATCAAATTACAAACAAAAGACTAGTTGAGAGTCGAAGAAGATCTAACGGAATTATTTTTGTTGTGGACCTCACAACACTCACACCCCTCTTTATACTCATTCATTTCCCATTTCACCGTCCGTAAGACTCACATGCAACTCTCATTTAATAATATATATATATTCAACTCCATACTTGACTTTAGAGGAAACACACTCAACCCCACCTCTTCCACTATCATTCCTATACATTCAGATGCATCCATTTTAGTTTTGGTAGGACAGCCCCCTTCCTCATCTCTTATTGGATAAGTGCAAAGATGACAGCACGTATGGCCCTCTCTCACTCACATGCACATATACTATTTTCTTAAAGGATCATTCACTTTTTCCTTGTGCACTCACGGGTGATGAATGCAAGTCTCATTCGCCCATTCTTATTCTTTCACGGGCAAAACACTTCTCATCTTTCCAACCACTTCCTGTCAAGACGCATAGAAAGAGCACAAAGGAAAAGAGAGAGTGGACACAGGAAAACAGAAAGGAAGAGAGACTGAGAGCAAAGTTTGAGAAGCAAGTGTCATCGGAAGAAGAAGAAGGAAGCAGGGTTGCTTCCAGAAAATCTGTGAAGTCAGTCAGGTTTATGCAAGGTTTTGACCAAGTAAATGATATCTTCTGGCTGTGAAATTTGGTAAGAATAAAGTACTCTTCCTAAGCTTTAGCATGAGTGCTAGAACGCATTAATCCGATATCTGGAACTCGAATTATGAATTTTCAAAGTTTGGTCAGAAAAACTGGAAAATCCTGCTTTCAGATTTAAGTGACGTTCACTTTTCGAATTTCTGGGAAATATACAGCCATTTATTGGTTTGTTGATTATTTTCTCCTGAAACTAGACTTATATAAATTCTAATAGAAATTTGAATCAACTCAATCGGAGTTCTATAGAATTAATTATGAATTTTCGAAGTTAAGAATGGGATCTGGAACGTTTGATGAAACGTTTTCTGAACAGTGGTCACGTTTTTGAGATCTGGGAATTATTGGGATATGATTAAATGCTGGAACCAATTTTCCTAGAAACTAGACTTAATAAGGAGTTCATTAGTTTTTGAACCACCTGATTCGGACAATTAGAACTCCAGATATGATTTTTGAAGTCGGACAATGAATCTGGGCATTTTTCTGAACAGTGAAGATGAAGGAAAATTCTGGGAAAATTATACGTGTTTTCGAAAGTAGAAGGTATTTTTCCCTGAAAATACACTTAACAATGAACACGTGATTTTTGGAAGCGCGCCATTTGGAGTTTTGTGCAAATAAATATGAATTTTCAAAGTTGATTGAAAATTCTGTCAGTTCTCAGAATTTAATCGAGAATAAGAAGAATAGAGAATTTGGATTAGAATTAACTTGTCGTCCATAAATATGTAATTATAGGATTCGATATATATATCCGGACGACTAAGGAATTGAGAATCAAATAAAGAATTGGGAAGAATATCGTAATAACTTCTCCTCACTTTCGTTGAATCTTTATATGCATGTATTTACCATTGAATTAGAATGTGTTGAATTTAGAATAGAAGGGCCTATACCCAATAGAATATCCAGTGCTGTGGGAATGAATTAGTGAATCCCTTGAAATTAGTAAATACTGCATATAATGTGTATTTTGAATATTGAAAGTATTGAATTGCTTGTATGTATTGTTAGTGATTAACGTTATTACTGGGATTCATTTGAATCCCAGCATATTTTTGAATTAGCGAATTTGCAGCTTGTATAAGAAGACTCAAGAACGATGAAGGTGAACAAGGACGAGTAGATCCAGATGGGAAAGTATTTTTATTTCCATCAGATATCTAAATTGGAGTTGTAAACTGTATACGTGAATAATACCGTATACGTGAATAGTGTCATACACGTGAACAATAAAATCACGTATTATTTTGAAAAGAACGCTTCCGTGTACACAATTAAATGGTGTAGTTAAGGCGGGTGTTACATCGTTTGATTAGGGGATGGGTCTTTTGGAGATTTGTCGTATTTGTTTCTTTGTGTTTGTTGATAGTTGCCATGATTTATGGGGTGCCCTCTAAAAGAAGAGGGGTTAGGTCGGAGGAGGAGCTCATATTGACAGCAACAGTTTGGCTAGGAACACAAAAGCTTGGTGGTGTCTAGCAAATCTCTGTTGGGTTAATGTGCTCTTTGGTCACTTAAGCCCAATAAGGCTTAATTGAGACTACAGCCCAAGAACTCTAAGGCCCATGTGGATTAGGGTTAGGTCTTGAGTGTAGTAGCATATAAACTAACTTTCGCCGCTTGAAAAGATACGGCCGCACAAATAGTTAGGAGGCTCTCATCGTAAACAAAAACCCTAGAGGCGTACGTTCATCATCCGAACGGTTGCCCACACAACCATCTCATCCCCCTCGAGAGATAGTCCGGAAGATCAATCATAGATCGCACGAGGACCGTTCGTATACGAGGATTGTTCGTAGACAAGGATTATTCGTGGAGAATCTTTCGATAACTCTTCAATATCCAAGCAAAAAACGATGAAAGGTTTCATCTTTTCCTACATCGCGTGGTACGATACGCTCCGCGTTTCGATCGCTTTCCTACAATTGGCATCGAGCCAATAGCGATGAGGAAAAGAACTGAAGTTTTGAAATTTCATGTGATTATTTTCGAAAATTATTTTTGAAAAGATGGCATCTGCTTTCTATATTTGTTATTTGTTTCATAGTAGTTATCGTTTATAAATCATATGAATACTTTAATCCATGGTTTGATTCTCTCATGTAATTCTTGATTTGTAACAAGGAGGCTAATCCCATATGATTCGGTTTCCTCCTTGCTGCTTTATGATTTCTTTTCGAATTTCTATGTATTTTTCGAATTCCTGTAAAAGTTGGAGATCAAGAAACACGAAGAATATGAGCAAAAAACACCGTACGACACTTTTCGTGGACTTCTGATCTCGGATTTGGACAAACCATATATGGATGGAAAGAGGACGGAAAGACAAACAACGTGGCGGTCGGAACACCGCCAAAAGACAATCCACGCGCCGCCACGCGCCGCCACAAGTGGCTGCGCGTGGCCGTCACGCGCCGCAAACGGCCGGCGCGCGAGGGCGCGTGGGCCACCCTTTTGGGGTGGTTCCTGCGGCCGCTTGATCGTCTCCGTGCCGGTGCTTCCCCGGAGTTTCGTGCTAAGATGACTTCTACCGCTTGCGTGGCGTAGGCGAAGGCTAGGGTTCCTCTTTTGTGTCCTAAGGCTTCTAGCCAAGGATTGGGTTTTTGGGCTTTTGGGCTCATAGATACCCCGAAGGGGCTTCGATAAATCCTATGGGCGACAAAAGAGAAATTCCAAAGTTGTAAAAAATTTTAAATTTTTTTTTTAGGAAAACCATGGATTAAAGTTATTTGCTTAATTAATTTAATGCTTTTATTGGATTGTATGAATTATATGTACGATTAACGTGATGTTTGAAATAACATGCCATATAGAATAGGAAGATGTCATATTGTTGCATAATCACATGTCATAAATGCATGATAACTATTATGTTTTTCAATCGACTAGTGTGATAGTTATTATGAGAGATTATTTGGGTTATCCAGATAAATAATCTAACAAATTTCCCAAGAGAATTGTATTTTTGAGAATATCTTGTGGGTTATTTAAAATGATCATGCGAAGCTCATTCTCGCCAATCATGACTGGATTTTAAAGTACCTAATGATTTCAATTAAGATGTTGATCTCACGTATACTCTAAAATGAACAAATTCTTGGAAATTAAAAAAATTCTAAACTTAAAATATTGAATGGGTGAAGGTTTTAAATTAAGCTTTTAATTTTAAAACCTACGGGCCCCATTGTGGGTTTATTAGTGAAATGGTTGTCGCCAAGCCCCATCGGATAAGGATGATCGGATTTCGCTAGATTAAACCCTAATATTTTCAAAATTTTATTAAAGTTTTGTACGGCCCATCGTCGGCAACACTTGGATACTAAAGATAATTTTGAAAGTAAACAATGGTTAAATACATTCAACTTTGGTAAAATTGTTAACCCTCCCATCGAGGCTCGCAATGGAACTCAAAGGCCCAAATTAACAATATTAGTTTTACAAGAATCTTGCCCATCGTAAGTCTTGTAAAATAACTAATGGATTGTTAAACAATGAACGAATAGTAGTTATTAGAATCTACTAGCGATATTTCTGTTTGTTGTTAATTTTAAAGTTTGAAATTAGTGTGTTTTTCCTTATTTTCTAAAAATGTCTTCATTCAATCCTTTAGCTACAATCTTGAGCCAAAAACCTATGGATGGTACAAATTACAAACAATGGAGAACCAATTTAGATATTGTTCTTCAATATGAAAAGCTCAACTTTGTTCTCACTACCCCTATGCCACGCCGCATTCGCATGCGTTTGATGCAATTCGACTCATTTTCAGCAGAGAAGGATAGATGGGAGAAGGCGAATGTGTCGGGCCGCTACATTTTGGCCAGTCTCGCCAATCACCTTCAGAGCAAATGAACATAATTCGAGTGGAGCAACAATGCTCCGCACTCTTGATGCCATGTTTGCTACACCTAGCGCTCGCTAGGCAAAATGCGCTGAGTTCACCACCAAGACAAATATGTCTGGAGGAAGCGTATGTGGATCATTGTCTAACAATGATAGCAAACTTCAAGAAGGCCGATGACCATGGTATCAAGTTTGAACAAGAAGTAAAAGTTGACCTTCTCTTACAATCACTACCCGAATACTTCAACCAATTCAAGATGAATTATAATATGAACAAAATGAATCTTGACCTCACTCAACTAATGCACGAGCTTGAGAGTGCTGAAAGCAGACTCTAGTCAAGCAAGGAAGTGCATTGTTTGTTAGTGAAAGTTCTGTGAAACCTAAGGGGAAACCCAAGGGAAAGAACAAGAACAAGAAAAAGAAGAAATCAGTACTCCAGCTTGCCAAAAACAGCTTGCAATGAAGCAGCCAAAAGGCAAGTGCTTCAAGTGCGGACAAAAGGGGCATTGGAAGAAAGATTGCCCACAAATGAATAAACCAGGTATGGGTAATTTAAATGTGATTGAGGCTTGTTTAGTGGAGAATCACGATGACAAATGGATCGTTGATTCAGAGCCACTAACCATGTTTGTTACTTTTGCAAAAGTGGTTCAAACATAGCTTGCCAAATGAGTAAAGGACAACGAGATTTGAAGCTTGGAACAGGCAGCTTGTGTCTCGCACTAGCAAATGGACAAGTTGTTTTATCTTTTAATAATTATAGAACTTTGGTTTTAGAAGATTGTTTATTTATTCCGATTTTAAGAGGAATTTAATTTCTCGTTAGTTGTTTAGATAAACATGGTTTGACAGCTCAGCTTGATTCCTCAATTTCAATAAGAAGTTCATCTTCTTTTATTTGTTCTGTGTAAAGTTTAATGGTCTTTATTTCCTTAGTCCTATTCCCCGTGAAGTTAATCATGTTGAATTAAAAAATGTTGAGCATATCAATTGGCCAAAGAAAAGAAAAGTTTCCAATGAAACTTATCTTTGGCATTTGAGATTGGGTCATATTAACTCTAACAGATCCAAGGTTTGGTCAAAAGTGGATTTTAAAATCCCCGAACTTTGAACCGATACCAGTGTGTGAATCCTTGTTTAGAGGGTAAAATGACCAAGAGATCTTTCAAGGCCAAGGGAAAACGTGTCACACTTCACTGAATTGGTACATACTATGTATGTGGACCAATAAATGTCCAAGCCGAGGCGGGTATCGTTTTCATCACATTTATCGATGATTACTCTAGATTTGGACATGTGTACTTGATGCGTCACAAGTCCGAAGCTTTTGGAAAATTCCAAGAGTTCAAGGCCGAGGCGTAAAAGCATCTAGGTGTTCAAATTAAGACTCTTCGATCCGATCGAGGGGGTGAATACCTATCTAGAGAGTTCAGTCTTACCCGACCAAAGAGGGGATAGTTTCACAATTATCTTCTCCAGGGACACCCCAAAGAATGGAGTTGCCGAAAGGAGAAATAGAACCCTTTTAGAAATGACAAGATCTATGCTCGCTTATTCATCACTTTCTCGATTCATTCGGGATATGCCTTAGAAACAAATATGTATCTATTGAACTTAGCTCCGTCCAAGTCGATTTCAACGACACCAATTGAATTGTGGAAAGGGTGTAAGCCCACCATGAATCATATTCGGATTTGGGGTGCTCCGCACATGTCTTGAAACAAAACCGACAAGATGGACTCGCGTATCGAAGTATGCATGTTTGTAGGCTATCCTAAAGGAACCAGAGGTTGGTTGTTTTATAGTCCAAGAGAAAAGAAGGTCATAGTGAGCACTCACGCGACTTTCTTAGAGGAGGACTATATGACAAACTATAAGCCAAGAAGTAAGGTTATTCTTGATGAGCTAGTCTCGATCAAGTTTCACCACAACCTCAAGGGGTTCCAGCTTTTTGTTCCCGTGGTTGTTCAAAGAGGGGAAAATGTATCTCAACATACACAGAACCGAGACAACTGTGTTCAAGCATGATGTTGAACTAAATGAAGAACAAAATCATGAATTGGTTGATCCACTTAATGAGGGTCCTCATCTAGAAATTGTCAACCCACAAAACGTGGACCCCCCCGTAGATGCACGACATCAAGTGCGACAAAGTCGTAGTGGGAGATTGATTCGTAAACCCGCAAGATATCTCTTGTTGGGTGAGTCAAATCGATGACATCATCGCGTAAGATGGTGATCCCACGAGTTATGACAAAGCACTAGGAGATGTTGATGCTCGTGAATGGCTCGAGGCTATGAATCGTGAAATGGATTCTATGTATTCCAACTCAGCTTGGTCTCTTGTAGATGCACCTAAAGGGGTAAGACCCATTGGGTGTAAGTGGATTTACAAGAGAAAGAGAGATCGGACGGAAGGTTGAAACCTTCAAAGCTAGATTGGTGGCGAAAGGGTACTCCCAAAGAGAAGGAGTGGATTATGATGAAACCTTTTCGCCGGCTGCCATGCTCAAGTCTATCCGGATTCTCTTAGTCAAGGTGCGCCTAATCTTGATTATGAGATTTGGCGATGGATGTCAAAACGCTTTTCTAAATGGAAATTTGGAAGAGGAAATCTATATGCAGCAACCAAAAGGGTTTATAGCCAAAGGGCAAGAAGAAATGGTATGCAAGTTGCAGAGGTCCATTTATGGACTTAAGCAAGCATCCGATCATGGAACATCGATTTGATCAAGCCATTGAGTCTTATGGCTTTGAGAAAAGCCCCGATGAGCCGTGTGTGTATAAAAGGATCCAAGGTAATGCGGTATCTTTTCTCGTACTTTATGTGGATGATATACTCCTTATCGAAATGATACAGGTATTGTTGGGCATAAAAACCTGGCCGAGCAAACATTTTGATATGAAGGACCTGGGGAAGCCAATTATGTTCTTGGTATTAAACTCTTGCGAGACCGGAAGAACAGTGGTTTTTGCATTATCCCAGGCTCAATACATTGACAAAATACTTGCCAGGTTTAGCATGGAGAATTCAAAGAGGGGAATTATACCCTTCGTGCATGGGATTCATCTCTCGAGAAGCAATCTCCTCAAACTCCCGAGCAGAGAACGCATGAGTAGGATACCTTATGCTTCAGCAGAGGTAGTCTCATGTATGCTATGCTATGTACCGCACTGATATCCGCTATGCACTCGGGAGTAGTAAGCCGGTACCAATCGGACCGGAGAGCAACACTGGTAGCGGTTAAACATATACTCAAGTACCTACGAGAACGAGAGATTATATGTTGGTCTACTCAAGTGGAGTCTTGAAACCATTGGTTATATGGACTCGGATTTCCAAGGAGATATTGACTCAAGAAAATCCACCTCAAGATATGTGTACACCCTTAATGGCGGTGCCATTTGTTGGAGAAGTGTAAAACAAACATGTGTGGCTAACTCGCCACGCAGGCCGAGTATGTAGTCGCTTCGAGGCCGCAAAGGAAGCTGCATGGTTAAAGAAGTTCCTAACGGATCTTCAGTGATACCAGTGTAAATTGTCCTATCACACTCTACCGTGACAACAAATGGGGTGGTAGCGCGTCCAAGGAACCAAGGTGTCATAAGAGACAAAGCACATAGAGAGGAAATACCACTTGATCCGAGAAATAATTAAAAGAGGAGATACAAAGTGGTAGCAAAGATAGCATCGACGAGAATCTCGCCGACCCTTTTACTAAGAGTTTGCCCGAGCGTGTGTTCGAGAGGCATGTTTCATCTATGGGTCTTAGGAGGATTCCGATTTGCCGTAGCTTTAGGCGCTTGTTATTTCACTTTGTTATTTTGTGCTTTTGAGCATGACATTATGACATTGCATTTCTTTTCTCGAATGTTAATAAATGGAGTATTTTTTTTTCATTTATTTCGCACACTATTTACAAACTCTAAGGTCCGATCAATTGTGGAGTATATGATCATATGAATACGTTCATAGAGGACATGGTCATAGGTTCTCACAATTGATGAAATGGTTCACAAACCTATTAAATTAAGTTGGGCACTTTATTTAGGCCGCAATGTTTTATGAAATGGTTTTGTCCGAATCATTATAAAACATTGGTGTGAGTTAATGCTCACATTGAATGGATCAAGGAGAGATTTGATTAAGGTTGTTCTTTCGTCATAAGGAATCAAATCTCCGATAACTATAGTTATGTAGTTGCTCTTAATCCCGAGTTTATTTTAAACAGTAGTCGAATAGTTTTCATTCTTTGATTTACCAACGGTGAGGTTTGATCTATATGACGGCCAACAACTCGGTATTTTGGGATTGAGACTATTTGGTTATCGGTGTTTATGAGATAAACAACATGGAATTTATAGGAAATGTCCCCTTGATATGTTTCGGTACCTAGATATTGAAGACACTCGGCCAAAGGCATGTAATCCATTAGAGAAACTATCAAAGTCAAGGGAATAAATAATTGATTGGGTTACGTAAAACTAGTCAATCAAATTATAGACATTCTATAAAGGGGCAAGTGCATATTCTTGTTATAAGTGTCATTGTTCTTGGAGATCACGTTCGGGCTTTTAGTGGAGTAGCACCGAACTAGATAATCTTCGTAGATTATCATGAGCCTTGATGAATGACAAATGGTAGGTCCCCGTGCTAGCTTGAGACAAGGGATGGGGTATATTATCGATGATGATGGCTTATGGGCTACATGGTCTTGGGTTTACGAACTCAAGTTAGTATCTTAAAGAGCAAGTGGGAGATTGTTGGGTTAATGTGCTCTTTGGTCACTTAAGCCCAATAAGGCTTAATTGAGACTACAGCCCAAGAACTCTAAGGCCCATGTGGATTAGGGTTAGGTCTTGGGTGTAGTAGCATATAAACTAACTTTCGCCGCTTGAAAAGATACGGCCGCACAAATAGTTAGGAGGCTCTCATCGAAACAAAAACCTAGAGGCGACGTTCATCATCCGAACGGTTGCCCACACAACCATCTCATCCCCCTCGAGAGATAGTCCGGAAGATCAATCATAGATCGCACGAGGACCGTTCGTATACGAGGACCGTTCGTAGACAAGGATTGTTCGTGGAGAATCTTTCGATAACTCTTCAATATCCAGTAAGCAAAACGATGAAAGGTTTCATCTTTTCCTACATCGCGTGGTACGATACGCTTCCGCGTTTCGATCGCTTCCTACAAGGGTTAGGGTTTGTTGGTGGTGTTTTCTTGGCTTAGGGTTGTTGTGTTGACTTAGGCCTTTTAAGTGTCTTTGTGTAATTTGAATTTATCTTAATTATATTTAAGATTTAGATTTATCTTATAATTGTTTATGAACTTGTGGGTATGTTTAATGTATTAATGAAATATTTCTTTCGGACAAAAAAAAAAAATTGATTTAGATAGAGCCCAATGGGAAGTTATCCTAACATAATTTTTTATTAGGTTAAGGAGCAAAATAACCAACAAACTATTACTTGAAGAACGCCTAGCACAATTAACTAATAAGTGGACTTTAAATACCAACAAACTTTTTAAAATACTGACTTAGCACAAAAACGTTAAATGCTCAGCAACATCCGTTAGTGTGTGTGGATTAAGTTCAAGATCCAAATTGCTCGAGAGGTTCCGATCAAGATTTAGCAAAAGCTGTCCCAAAGATGGAATCTATCTAAATCTTAGGTTCTCGAACTTAGGACTCTTCTTCCCAAAAAGTTCCCAAGGACGTAGGCATCGATCGTTTTTTGTCTTCCTTGGGCCTACTATTGGTTCAACAGAAAAAAGGTCATCTGCTCGAACTGTTGCTTTCATTCTTGCCCCTGTGTGGTAAGATGTGGTAGAGAACAGCACTGCAAAGAAGTGCGCAAGCAACTTCGATTCGCTTTTCAGAGTAGCGGAACTTCGCTAACCGAGGAAAGAGACTTTTGCTTAAACAAGGGAATAGCATAGATCTGCTTCTCTTGACTACAAAGCTGTTGTCGCTATTTTCTCTGATCGGCTGACCCCTGTTCTTGCGTACCGATGTCTAGTTAAGGAAGACGACCGGGAGGCTCCAAGCTTTCCTTTTGAATCTGTGGAGCTTATGTGATTCACTGGGTGAGGCCGGATCGATTCTCCTCTCGCGAGCGAAAGAACAATTTTTGTATTCAATAATTTAAATATGATTTTGAAGTGAAATTAATTTGAATTTTCAATTCGTAGCCCAAAGCTATCTCTAGGTTTTGTGAACTTGCATACCCAACGTTTTGGTCCTCCTTTGAAGAAGTTGAATATGACAAGCGAAGAATACAAGGCGGCAGTACTTTGAGCAAAAGAACAGGGGATATAATCCACACACACTAACGAACGTTGCCGAGCATTTAACATTTTTGTGCTAAGTCAATATTTTAAAAAGTTTGTTGGTATTTAAGGTCCATTTATTAGTTAATTATGCTAGCGCTCTTCAAGTAATAGTTTGTTGGTTATTTTGCTCATTAACCCTTTTTTATTCATTAAAATCCAAAATTAAGATCTTTGAAAGTGTTAATTCATTTATCAATCGACCTAATTAATTTAAGTTGGCAAATGTTTAATAACAATATGTAAAAGGAGATTAAAAATAATACTTTTCTAAAATATATGATATGATTGTAGAATATTTAATTATTTAATAATACGCTTGTATGGTTTACAATGACACCTTATCTGATCATAAAATTAGACAGGACCGGTACTAGTAAAATCTTAAAAAGAAAAGAAAAAAAAAAAGGAGTTTAACTATTGCAAAATTATAAAATATAGCTTATCTATCATTAATAAATGTACAGAGAAAGGCCATGCATAGTAACAAATAGTTAAGTGAGGAAGGAAGTGGAGCCTTGTAGGCTTGTGGCTTGCTGGTTAGGGTACTCTACCCTTAACCGGTAAGTTGCGAGATCGAGTAGGCATGGAACAGATACGTACGTAATCATTACTATCACAAAATCATGAGGTATTTTAAAATACCTCTCAATTTTATGCTCCCTGTGTTTCTTTAATTTCTTTGTTATAAAAATTGATTTTATAAAGTGGATATTTTGAAATTTTTTGTTCACTTCATGTGAGGTAGGATTATATAATATCTTCACAGATTATTTGGTATACTTAGAGTTAGGTGTTTATATATCTAATTAGAGGTATAAGATTATTTTTTTTAATTTTTTTATATACTGTATTTATTTAGATTTAAATTATATGCTGCTTTCTCGTATTTTTTTGCACCTCAAATCTCAAATTAATTAATTTCTAGTTCTGCATTTATCCGTAACACCCGCATATTATGAAAATTAATTAATTTGAGATACTGGTGTAAAAAACATCCTAGAAAGTAATATATAATTTAAATCTAAATAAATACAATATATATAAAAAATTTAAAAAATATGCTTATACATCTAATTAGAGATGTAAGCACCTAACTCTAAGCATGTAATCTCGACTCCCATTTTGTACATGTTCCTTCCAAATTTTAACTGTTTTTTTTTTTTTTTTTTTTTTTTTGCTCAGAAGTTCCAAATTTTAACTTAGTTATGAATGTCAGTATAACTCGGTACGATCCCTTCTTCTTCTTTTTTTTTTATTTTTTATTCTCAAACTTTTCTCATTTAATAATTTAAGACTAAGTAGAATCTAGCATCCTAAAATTTTTTTTAGTAGTAATTGTAGTTATCATAAACTAATTGCCTTGCAATATTTTTCCCATAGTCTTTTTACTTATGTTTTGAATGAATAAAATTTTTTATTAAGAAAAAAAAACATAAAACATTAGACGATCAAACTAGTAAACAAAGAAAGGAAAAAACATAAAACATTAGAGGATCAAACTAACAAACAAAGAAAGAAAAATAATCATAAGTTTAACGAGATATTCTTGAATACCTCTTATTTTCCGTGGATTATTTGTAAAAATGTTATATTTTTGGGATTAATCTATTTGTATTCGGTGCTGTTAGCAACCAATTAGTTCAATTTATAGGAATGTAAGCCTATAATAAGGTGAAATTACAAAAGTCTTCTTTTATACTGAATATTTATTAAAAGTGAAAATTTTCAATAATGTGTATTTCTTCTGTAACATCCCATTTTTCAAAAGCAGAATAATTTTTTTTTTTTTTTCATCAGAGTAGAGCATCGAAGGAAGTTAGAGAGTGAGTAACTGATATATCATTAACTGTGGCGTATCCATCTGTTCATGATGTACCGTACATTTATCTAAGTGATGTCATCAAGGTACAAGTCTAGAAATAGGATCTACAGGCCGGTCTTTACGTGTGCTGTCTACTTCGCTTACTCCCTCTTCTTGATCCTTGATTCCCCGACCTAAAGCCGTGGTAAGAGTTGAGATCTAATACCCATCTAACCCCAGTGTAACAATTTAACCTTATGCTTATATAACAGCTTATGTATGACAGATATTCATGACATTACAACAATAATCAATACAAAAGGCCATAAACGTATGTATGATTAGAAATACATAACCACGTATGTAAGATAATAACAAACATGTAACATAACCACGTATGCTACAAAATAGTTAAAACATAACCTCGTATGTGACATAACCACGTATGTAAGTCTTAGTCGATGAACACAACAATCATATATAATCATACAATAAGCATCGAAAGCTAGTGTTACAAAGACGCGAACGTACATTCTTCGTTGATGAATACAAGACGCTTGTCGGTCGAAAATGCGTCACGTATATCCTATGAGGGTAATATCGCATTTATTAATTCCCAAACAATATCCTAATAGATATCTTAGTCACAAATGACTATTTTGCCATTGCAACATTCATTTTTCACTTTATTCCTTCAAAATTCGTAGAACAACGCTGGTACAAATCTGGGCAGCATTTCGTCTAAATTTGAAAAATCATAATTAATTCTAGAAAAATCGAAACGAGGATCCGTAAAATTCTTTGGAATCCTTAGGATGTCTATTTTCAAGTAAAAATAATCTCCTTTGCCCAGATTATACGAATCACTCCCAGGTTTTAAGTTTTGAACCTCTGCCCAGAAGTTTTCCAGAAATTCGTAGCCTAACTTTGAGGATTTTTATCTCCCTGTACAGAAATCATTTGGACATGTTCTTGGCATATTTAAAAATCCCTATATGTCCATATTAACCATGAATTTTCTCAGAATTTTTTGACCCTATTTTCAATATGAAATTCTGGCGTTTTCATCACTGACTCCAGAAATTCCGAAACCGATGAAATTTCGCCAGAACTTCGTTACTTTGATGGTTTTCTTCCAGAAATTTTGCCATAACTTCTTCTTCATAAATTTTTCAAAATAAAGCCAATTTTGACCATATAACATGTAAATAAAATTATCCTAGCATATTTAAGATCTAAGCTACTTCTATCTAAGAATTTAAGAACTAGAACTTAAAGAACTTAAAGCTAGAGCTAGAGAACTTACCAAGAACTTTTGCTCCTTCTTCTCCAAGACTCTCACTCTCACTTTCTCTCTATATTTCAGATGTTGTTGCTTTGTGAATTGGTGAGGATTTATGAATGCACTACCTCCCTATTTATAACAAATTTTGAGGTTAACTACCTAACAACTTTTATTCATTCTTAACCCTTGGATCTAAACTTAGTAAAGAAGTTTTAATCTCATCCATCCATGTGATTAGAAGACCCTAACTTAATCTTTAAGTTTTGCTTTTTAAGAATTAATTTACTTTAATGAAATCTATTTTTGGTTGCTTGATCAATTACCAATACTCTTAAATTTTGAGTATGCTTTTTGATTAGTAGTTAAATATCCAGTTTATGGTCTAATGAGATTCCCCCCGTTGTACTAAGCTTATTCTTCAACGTTTGCAAAAATAGCCTTTACTAGGCTTACTTTCGAGGGTAAATTATGTGGGTTCAAGATAAGTCTTATATTTTCTCCGGGTTCCTACTTCTTCACAACTTTTTAAATTTGTATAAATTCTCACTTTATTTGTTGTTTTGAGTTTTTTCTTGTGTACATCAGATATTTAATTGATTTCAAACCATTATCAAATTTTCTTTAATTAATTTTTCTCTCTCTCTCTCATTGGTTAAGCTTAGGTCACAAGGATTAAGCTTTATCATAACTAATTAGAGCCTTTAGATAAGCTTTATGAGGTTAAATCTTGGCCCTTAGATCATAGTTGAAATTGTTGACTTTTTCAAAGCTTGATTAACATTTGATTAACACCTTAATCAAAAGCTTAATTATTTTTTGATTGTTGCATTATTGGTTCATGGAGTGATTTACGATTGTTAACAATTCATTAGTGCCAATCCTAATCCCTTATTGGTTCTTGACTTTTCATTAGCCTAATACACCTCTAATTAATGGCTATTAATATCAATTGTTAAAGAATTACCTAAATATTCCATTAGTGTACTTTTAATTGCTCATTAATTATTAGCAATTGCTCCTTAATTGTTCAAGTGTTTTGATAATTCTTTATGGCCTTCTACTGAAATAAATATGAACTAAATATTAATTATAGGGTATTAGAAAATTTAGTCTCTTAACAAATTATGAAAATTGGTGTTTATGGTCCTTTAATTATGAAGACTTGCACAATTTATTTAATTTAGTGAATGTTTAGTTGGTAATTAATTGCCATTGATTTCTCTAAATTTATTTAGGTATTTTCATAACATTTTCTTGCTCTTTTAAATTTTACATAAACCATAGCTTAATATAGTATTTATTATATTTTATGGTATTTTATGATGCCTAACATAATTTATTAAATCATTGGTTATTCTAATCCTTAGAAAATAGAATAAACACATCTCAAAATTTGAGACCACATATTCACCTATTTTAAATAGGCTTTTTCTATCAAAATATTGTATTTAAGATAAAAAAAATTTTGGGTATTACATCTTCCATCAATTTTTCAATTTCATAATTGCTTATCTATATGCAATTAATAAGTAGATAGAGAAAGTCGACTCATGGTTAAGAAAGAAAGGATTAAGTATAAGTTGCCTTTGAGACTTGGGGCTTGCTGGCCCGGGTGTTCAACCCTTAACTGCGAAGTCAAGGGTTCGAATGAGGCAATGAGAAGGACCGGAGGGGAAGTATCATTGTTAATATTTTCTTCGATCCTAATTATAAGAACATATTTAGAGATTGATTTTTGTCCTAATCATTGGACTAAATTTTAAGTTTTGTCAATTTCTTTCTCAAATACTCCTATTGATACTTTCTCATTAATAATTAAACATAATAATACACATATTTATTCTATAAAATAAGTAAGGTTTACAACTCATTAATGTCACATACACCTCAATTCTACTATTTTTTTGTTTTTCAATAAAATAATTTTAAACAATTTTTGCCATATCACCTCCTACTAATACTTCATCCACAATAATTGATTTTAACAACACTTTTTTATTCCATCAAGTGAGAAATTCTACTTTTTTTAAAATAAAATAATTTTAATATTTCTTTAAAAATATTGTTCTATAATTATCCTTCCAAAGTGATTGATTTATTTCCCTAAAATAACCTAATAAAATATTAATTTCATTATCTTTTTTCCATAGCAAAAAAAAAACTTTCAATCTGTATTATGGCCAATTAAATAGACGATCTCCTGATAGAAAATTTCTTCGAAAAAAATCCATGGAAAATATACACAAAATATTTATATACATTTGAAATTCATGTATTGATGTCGGAGTATAATGTATGCCGAGATGACACACACATTAAAATAATAACTGTATGCTATTTAGATCTCGTGTAAGGATGACATGCGCAAGGTCCAATAGGCAACATATGAACGGCTGAGAGCTTTTGTTATACTGTATATTTTGTTAATTTAATTACTATATTTAATCTCTCTAAAATTTGGTAAATATAACTCTTATAATTAGGACAAAAGGGAGTACTACAAAATTATGAGGTATTTCAAAATACCTCTCATTTTCTACTCTTTTTGTGTTTCATTCTAAATTTTCCTATTGCAAAGGGGAGGATTTGTAAATTAGAATAATTTGACCCGGAAGAAATCCATCTCATTTTTCTACTATTTTGTGTTTCATTCGAATTTTTTTTGGGATTAAGGTGTAAATTTGTTCTATAAGTTTTTTGTTGGGATATTTTGAAATACTTGGGATGAATTACTTTAATATATGCAATCAATAATTATATTGGGAAAAATTGATAAATTTTGAAAATAAGGTGATTGAGATTTTATATTAAAAACTAAATCCACCCCAATTAACTTTTATATTTAAAACTAAAGCTAGTATATACTCCTTAGCTTGGGGTTCGTGAAGGCGAGGACTGAGGGTCACCCTCACACACAGGGCAACGAATAAGCAATTTATTAAGTAGGCTTTTGTACGTAGTCAGAGAAATAATTAACTGTAAGTCTTCTTTATTATAGTCTCTGAAAAGGGAACAATGTATATTATATGATTTAGTTTTAGTTTTTTTTTTTATATTGATTATCAATTTGTCAATGTTATTACTGAAAAATAAAATTATGATTTAAAATTTATGAATAGAGCACTTTAATAAAAATTTTATATTATTTATTGATTGTCAAAAAAGATAACTATTATATAGAAGGTAAGAAGGGTATGGCCTACATATTTTTCTTATATATCTATTAGAGAAAATCAATAATTTGATTTCTAAATTTTTTATTAAGTGAATTTCGACTTATGTAATTCAATCTGCATAACGCTTACATAGTTTAAAACTCAATTTATAAACTTTAACATGATGTAACTAAATCTTTATATATAATTTTAGTTGTTCAAAAGAATAATCCTTAATGTTCATGAAATAACATCAATTTTTTATGATTTTATTTTTCTAAGTGTAGGAACTAACATTTTAAATGACTAAAATTATTGTGATTGAATTGCATTAAATCAAAGTTCAAAGATTGAAAAGAACAATTGTTTATAAAATAAAAGGATATTACTAATTGTCGGATAAAATAAAATAATAATGCCAAAATACATAACATAAATTCCACAATAATAAACCGTAACAAAATATTTGATATGAAATACCTCTAGTTATAGTTGGTCGTGCGAAGAAAATAATCTGCAAGGGTGCGAGGTGGTGCAAGGAGCATCATGTAGTACCTGCAATATTAATGCAAATAACAGCGGTGTGACACGTGGCCTAAGGAGTCCGATTGTGGTGTCTGGTGGATCTTCGGCTGATATTAATCCTGAAAACAACGTTGTGGGCCAAGGAGGAGAGGCAATTCCTGTTGTGGAGGAGAGAGCAAATTCCATGGTAGTAAAGGCACAAGTTGATAGTATTATTAGTACCTGTTTGGCCGAGGAAAACATGAGTGCCATGAAGAATGGTGGGCATAAGAAGAGAGGAAGACCGGTGGGAAGTGGAAAAGCCAAAGCAAAGATGGGAATTAGTGGTAAAGTGTCTCGATATGTGATTTACCCGCATTTCTACATAGTTTCCATGATGTCGGTCTTAATATGGAATTGCAAGGGGGCAGCCAATACCGATATTGGGGCGCCAGTTGAGATTTTTAATCTCAAAGTATAGTATTAAGTTATTAGTGTTAGTTGAGACGAAAACTAGTGGAGAAAAGTGTTTGAAATTGCGGAGGAAGATTGGGTTTGATAGCTCCTTTGTGGAGGAAGCGAGGGGATTTTCTGGAGGGATTTGGGTCCTGTGGAAATCTCAGGATGTTCATGTTGATATTTTAAACAACTCTTTTCAACATGTTCATATGAGAGTGGGTATTTTGGGCCAGGTGTTTCAATTTACGGCGGTCTATGGAAGCCCTAGGGAAGGGGAACGTAAGCATTTATGGGATTCCCTGGATACTATTGCAGATTCTACTGCAAATCAATTGGTGGTTGCTTGTGATTTTAATGAGATTGCAGATGTAAAGGAGAAAAAAGGGGGTAACGCTGCTGCCATTGGTCCGTGTTGGGTGTTCCGTAATTGTTTAGTGGGGTGGCAACTTGATGATATTAAGGTGTCGGGTAGTTGTTATACCTGGATGGGACCAAAGTGGGGCCATCTAGATCGTGTTTACAAGAAACTTGATCGTGTTATTGCTAACGCGCCCTAGCAAATGTGTTTTGCTAAGGCGGATGTGGTTAATCTTCCGCGTTATAGCTTGGATCATTCTCCTATGTTGCTGAGGTTGTCTAGTCCACCAGAAGGCAAAGAGGATAGACCTTTTCGCTTCCTAGCTGATTGGATGAATCACTCGAAATTCCCTCAATTTATGAATGATCAATGGAAGACCTGCTGCGATCTCCCAATTATGTTAGCTCGGTTGGTTTCACCATTGGGGCGATGGAATAAGGAGGTTTATGGTAATATTTTTCAGATGAAGAATTCCCTGAGCGCTGAACTGGAATCAATACAGCAACAACGTGTAAGTAATGATTCTGCTATCTTGGTTAGAGAGGAATTGGAGTGCAAAAATAGTTTGAATGAGATTTTAAAGCGGGAGGAGATGTTTTGGTTTCAAAAATCTCGGCATCAATGGCTAACTGAAGGGGACCGTAATACAAAGTTTTATCATCTTAAGACCGTAACTAGGAGGAGCTTTAACAAAGTTGCTAGACTGAAGAATGAGCACAATATTTGGGTGGAAAATGATAAACAACTCAAGGACATGGCCTTTTCTTACTTCCATAACCCGTTTTCAGATGGGAAACCTACCCGTAGGTGGCTTTCTTCTACTTGGCCAAGTGTAGCCCATAATCTATTGGATGGATTGCATCGGGTTCCTTCTTGTGAGGAGGTCCGAAGGTGTTTGTTTAGTATGGGAAGTTATAAAGCCCCCGGAAATGGACGGTTATCTGCGGTGTTTTTTCGAGACAATGGAGTGTGCTTTGTCACTAGATTATGAGATTGATTGTTGATGTTTGGCATAATCCCTTCCTTATCTGGTTTATAAATGCTACTCTGATTGCATTGATCCCTAAAGTTCAAGTACCTACATCTATGTCCCAGTTTTGGCCCATATCACTATGCTCGGTTTATATAAGTTGATTGCCAAGTTGATTATAAGACGATTACAACCGATAATGGAGTTGTTATGTCGCCTTTCCAAAATCCAGCTTTTGTTCCTCACAGAATGAGATACATGACAATATTGCCATTGCTCAAGAATTGATTCATTCAATGCACAAAATGCGATGGAGACAATTTATGGCAATTAAGGTTGATCTAGAAAAGGCATATGATCATGTGAACTGGAATTTTTTACATAAGATCCTTGGTGAAGCTGGGTTCCCGTACACTACGGTTGAATTGATTATGCAAGTTGTTTCTACGTCTTCATTTAACATCTTGTGGAATGAAGGTAAAACTCCATCGTTCCAGCCATTTAGGGGAATTCGGCAGGGTGATCCCTTATCACTGTACTTATTCACATTAGCTATGGAAAAATTGTCTCATATCATTTCCACGGCTGTTACTGGAGGTCTTTGGACCCCTATCAAGGTGGGACAGGGAGGCCCCCCTGTTTCCCATCTAATGTTCGTTGATGATCTAATGTTATTTGCTGAAGCAAGGACTGACCAGTTGGAGATTATTATGAAGTGTCTCTCTTTGTTTGAACAGATCTCAGGTCTAAAGGTAAGCATTCAGAAAACTGTCATTTATTTTTCCAGGCATATACCTGAAGACTTGGCTGTTTCCTTGGCCACCAAAAGTGGATTCAATAGAGTTAAAAGTATTGGTAGATATCTGGGGGCTAAGATGGTGCATGGGTGAGCAACAAAGCAGTGTTATCAACATATTGTGAACAAGTTACGAAGGAAGCTAGGTGGGTGGCAGCAGCAGTGCTTGTCTCAGGCAGGTAGAATAACTCTTGTCAAATCAGTTTTATCTACTATCCCTTATTTTCACATGCAATATGTTAGGCTCCCCCTAAATATATGCAATGAGATTGACGGAATTCAAAAGAATTTCATCTGGGGTCATTCCCATTAGAGGAGAGCTCATCATGCTCTAAGTCGGAATGTGTTAACTAGTCCGAAGCACATGGGAGGGCTAGGTTTAAAATCGGCAGCAATTATGAATGATGCTTTTCTCATAAAGTGTTGTTGGAGGTTCCAAAATGAGCATGATGCTCTATGGGTTCGGTTTTTAAGAGGTAAATACAAGGTATAAAATGGTAATTTACCAATTCTTAAAGCTGGTTGTTCAACATTTGGAGCTCTTTTGTAAGATTATTACTAACATGAAGGATGAGGTGTTGGAAATTATGCCTTAGGGGCAATTCATTGTACTTTGGATATTTAAGTTATTTAAAGTATTCTCTTTTGTTATCATTTTCGTTTGCATGTTCGTATTGATAACTGCATCCCTGGATACATCTTATAGATTATCCTAAATGTCCCTGGTCGGTCATCTACGCGGGAGCGAAGATGAGTAAAGACCGATATGAATTTGATGAGGTATGGAGATACGAATCAAAGTCATGGCACTTATAAGAGTACAAGGTCTTTGGACCGACCCACTATGAAAAGCTACATGGATCTAGTCATAAGCTTATCTCATGTATAACCGTGTCACGACGCCCTATGACTCGAGATCATCATGGATTCCTACATGATGAGTCATCGGTCTTTGACCTAGTCAAAAGTCACCTTTGACCGGTGATGATAAAGGCCGGATCGGGATCGGTGGTTTTCATGCGGAGGAATGTGAATGGTCAAGATGGAATTTGTCCCTCACATTTGTAGAGATAATATTTGGGCCCTCGATGAGTGAGTCTAAGAAATGTATGGCCATACTGTGATGGAAAGGAGTTTCCATTTCACTTATTAGACTACTTGAGAATCGAGAAAGTAATGGTCAAGAAAAGGAAGTTGACATTATCCATGCCTCATCCTTGACCGAATTATCGCGTGACAAAAGGGACGTGACATGGTAGTACGATAGGTTGTATCGTGTCATCGATCCCCATGTGAATTGGGTAGTTGCAATGTCTTGCTAGAGGCCGCTTGCGACTTGTGGGCGACATAGTGTTGGCCCACCGCCAATCTCATATGGGCTCATAGGTCGCACACAAGAATAACCCAACACGAGCAAAGTGTCCGGGTTCATTGAATCTTAGATTAATCTGAGATTTAATGAATACTTAATTTGATCTGGGGTGAATATATATATATATATATATATATAGGTATAAATTTGAAATTGATATATATAGTAATATTATAAAAATGGAGATTATAATATTATTATATATTATTTGTTTTATATTTAATTTATTTGATAAATTAAATATCTAAAACAAATAGAGATATTGTATCTCATTTAATTTTCGAATAAAGATATCATATATCTATTTAATTTAAATTGAGATATAGTATCTCGATTTAATTAAATAGATAGATATCATTTCTCGGATTTAATTTATAGAGATAAATTAAATCAAAAGGCTTTTGATTTGGATTAAATAAATATATCGATTAAATCTATTAGATAGATTTAATTGATATATTTTAATTCATATTCAAATTTTGAATTTCAGATCGGCCTTTTAATGCGGATTAAATGCGTTACATTAGATCTAACGAGAATGATTTAATTAATGTATTTTAATCCATATTTGAAATTCAAAATTCAAAATTAATGCGGATTAATTTTATATAATACGTAATAGGGTTTGAGAAAACCTACGGAGTTTTATTCAAGCGTATTCTTAAAGCCGCGAGAGAAAACCCTAGAGTGGAAAATTAAGAGACGCACAAGAGGCGCTAGCACGCTGCCGTAGCCGTGTTCGGGAGTTGTTCGTGTGGATACCGGTGGAGGAAGACGATCCTACGAGTCGTCTTCTCGATCGAGGAGGTAGCCCACCTGTTCAAGGAAGAACGAGACGCGGACGAATTCTCCAAAGGTAATTTCGGATTCCCTAGCCTAAGTTTAAACGCACCTGAGTGATCCTCAGGACGGGATTCGTAAGTTTTTTTAAATCCGTTGCGTTATGCGGATTCCAACATGAGGTGGTATGAGAGATTGGAGATGGGGCTTCTATTTCCTTTTGGAAGGACAAATGGGTATCCTCTACTATTTGTTTACAAGATTACGCAGTGAGAACCATTCCTGATGACATGCGAGATTGCATGGTTAGTAGGTTCATCGATCAACAAGGCCGGTGGGACCTACCATTTCTACGTAGCCTACTACCACATAATGTGGTTGATTTAATTAAAGGTAGGCTCCCTCCTTCTTTGGAAGATGGAGCAAATCGATCCTTCTGGTTGGCTGGCGACCTAAATGGTGTGAGTGTTAAGAGTTGCTATTTATACTTAGCTGAGGCTAGGTTCCAGCAGTCCGATATAAATTGTGACATATGGATTAAGCTATGGAATGGGTGGGAGCACATAGAATACAAATTTTTGGGTAGAAATTATTCCATCGGAGGCTCCCCTTGAGGTCATGGAGTCGTGCTTGGTCTACCAACGATGGTTTGTGCCCACTGTGCTAACAAGAAGAAGAGACTAGTTTACATGCTTTTAGAGACTGTCATGTGGTGCGTACTTTCTGGTATGAGGTATTACCCGTTGCTCAATTTCAATCCTATTGTAACGACTGGTCTGATTGGGTAAGGGAGAATTAGATTTGTGACGATCTGGGATTAGGAGGATTTTGTTGGTATGAGTTATTTATCGTCTCTTGCTGGTTTATTTGGAAGTGGCGAAATGCTATTGTTCATAACACGCAAGATGAAAGTGCTAGACACAACTCGAGGCCCATCCTTGAATTAGTGAGAGAATTAAATTCTCCATCTACCAAAAGGGGGGGTAAAAGCTTAGTACAGAATCTTTCTAATGTTCGCTGGTCCTTTCCAGAAGATCCATTCGTGAAAGTCAATACTGATGGGGCATCAAAAGGTCCAGAGCAGGTGGCAGCATGTGGGGGTCTGCTGCGAGACTACTCGGGTAAGTGGTTTGGAGCTTTTGCTACTCGACTTGGAAGATGCTCAGCGCTGGTAGCTGAGTTGTGGGGAGTCTTAATAGGATTGGAGATGGCATGGGAGGCAGGTTGGAGGTATGTAATTGTTGAAAGTGACTGTCAGTCAGCCATTTATTACTTTCCAAACAAGGTAGTACAGCTCGTGAGTCCCATTTGGTGTCTCAGATACGAGCGCTTACTCGTAAACAATGGGTTATACATTTACGTCATGTTCTAAGGGAAGGGAATCAATGTGCAGATTGGTTGGCGAACTATGCTCTGTCGTATGTGGAGTGCCCGGATGGAACTCACTTCTCTGATCCCCCTACTGGTCTCTATCAGTTCATAGTTGTTGATATGATGGGTGTAAAGCACGTTAGGAGAGGCCTGGGAACTTAATTGCTTTTTAGATTTTTCGTTGTTTTATTTTGCGCTATTTTATCTTTGATTGTATAAAAAAAATAGTTGGTCTAAGTGTAACATCTCACCGTCTAAGATAAGAAAAAGAGTAAACAAGCAAATTGGCTAACGAACTTTTACCTCGGGAGTGCCCAATACAAATAACTTTTTAGTGGACCAAAACTACAAAAAAAAAAAAAAAAAAAAAAAAACTTATAAAAATGTGTAGTCAAGACATCGCTAGTTAGAAAAAGTTAACGTTCATTATCTAAGGTGCGATTGGCTAATGAACTTTTACTTCATAAGCGTCCGTAAAGACAAAAAGTTTTACTCAAGGAGTGTCTAGCACAATAAAGTCTATGTACAATCCACTTAAAATCCGATTGTTGCAAATCCTTACTCGGAACCCCAACCATGTGCATCGGCCATCGGGGTTAGAAATAGTGAATGCAACAACAAAAAATCACAAATTATTAAATTGGCCTTAATCAAGCATCTTAGGTTATCTTTTTGGAAAAAAAAAATTTATTTTTAACAAGTCTCATATTCATATAGTCAATAGATCATTTAATTAACAAATATATTATCAAGTTTCCGGATTTATATTATTAAGTATCAACTTTGATATCCATTAAGCTCTTTTTATAAAAATAAAAATAAAAATCATTTCATTTCTTTCAAGATATAATAGATTTTTTAAATTTATTAACATTAAATGAATTTTTTAACTTACATAAATTTCTTCTAAAATAAAAATAAATCATATAATTTTTTTTGTTTAACATATATAATAAATTATAAAACACCTTGAGTTTTATTTAAATCATATAATTTTAATTTTAATTAAAAAAATTTGTTTAGTTTAGAAAATTATAATTTTGACAAAATTGAAGAATTAGTAATTTTTTCCACAGATATCTATACAAATAGTTTTGAATAATGACAATTGAGAAAAATTTTATTTAATTTAGTGAAATTTAGAATTTTGTGTTGGGCACTCCTTAAGTAAAAATTCATTGGCCAATCTACACCTTAGATAACGGACATTAACTTTTTCTAACGGCGTTGTGCTAATTACACATTTTTAAAAGTTTTTTGATAGTTTTAGTCCACTTAAAAATTATCTCTGCGGGACGTTTCTCGAGATAAAAGTTTGTTAACCAATTTACTCTTTAATCCTAAAAAAGTTGTAAACAACTATAATGATAGTCTATGAATAATCATCACTCGCTATGAAACCTTCAATCGGGGGAGTTATTAATTTAATAATAAGCTTGTATGGTTTTTTCTTTTTTCTTTTTGCCAAAAATCTTGTATGGTTTACAATGACACCTTCCATAACATTAATAAACATACCCAGAAAGGCGATTCACGATAAACATAGATTTTAAGCGAGTGAACCACTAGAGCTTCGTAGGCTTGTGGCTTGCTGGATAGGGTGCTCCACTCTTCACTGGCAGGTTGCAAGATCGAATAGGCAATGATGAAGAGACAGAAACAGACATTATTAATGAGTATTTCAAAATACCTCTCCATTTTCTACTGTGTTTCTTTAATTTCTTTATTATAAATATTTATTTTATAAAGTGGACATTTTGGAATTATGTTTTCACTTCATGGGATACAGGATAAGAAAATATCTTCAGGAAATTATTCTTATGGTGTTTCGAGTTTTGGCCCAATTCAATAAAAGGTACTTATATAGAAGGTCCTTTTTTATATATATATATTAATAGGTTAGCCCTTTTTATAAAGCTTTATTTGAATTGGTAAGAATAATAAATACATTTCTACCAATTTTATTCTAATTTAATATCATACATTGTATTAATTAAAGTGTTGACTTATTCCTTTTATTTTATCTCATTCTCTTTATTCTTTTACATCATTTTTCCTCCATAAATGAAGACATTTTAGGTGGGGGCGGGGGGATATATTTCCTGTATATTTATTATTTTTAATAAATCTTAATAATTCTATATAATCCATAATTTGGTTTAAAGCACCTTTTCTATATAAATGTATGGACGGAGGAAACAATATATTAATATAGACAGTCGATCAAAGATGCCTTGAAGATCTGTGGCTTGCTGGTTAGGGGTATCCACTCTTAACTCCAAGTCACGGGTTCGAATAGGCAGATGGAAGGACTGGAGGAAGTAGTATTAACTATTATCATTGTTATTATGATAAAACTATGAGGTATTTCAAAATACCTCTCATTTTCCACTCTTTTGTGTTTTAATAATGTTTTATCCTGACAATTGCCATTATCAAGTGTTGAATTTATAAAAGACAAATAAGCAATTTATTAAGCACTCTTCTGGTCCTATTTACCAAGTGAGAAGAAAATTTTTAGTCAGAATTTATTATTATATTGGCTTTGTTTTCATTGTATATATTAAATATAAATAAAATTTAGAAAGTTGTTGAATTTTATAAGAGAGTTAATAAATTTTAATTTTTTTCTTTTATTTATGTAAAATATGTTGAAAATGTCTTATAAATAAAATAGGTTTTTGTAGGAAGTGTGATAAATAATTAATTTTTGGGCAAAATAATTAGTAAGATTGCGTTGATGTGCATAGCATCCAAGAATGACATTTTTAGCCTTCCACCTTATATTGGATAATTTTAAAAAAAATTTGTAAATTTAAAAGCCAACAGAGTTTAAGGTTTTTTAGTATTATCTAATGTTATTGTTCGTTTCATGTTTTGTGGATGGCTCTCTCAACATAAGTTTATCCTTTAGGACTATTAAAGTTTCATATGCAGGAGAAGAATAAATTGTTTTTAAATTGGGGGAGATGTGTAATTAACAATATCATATTCAAATAAATTAAGGTTTATTTAGACAATGAATTTATTTTGATCTTAAATATTAATATATAACTTCAATCTACTATGTCTCCCTAAGTTTTTTTTCAAAATATCATATTGTTTGTGTATATTATGTGTGGCAAAAAAAAAAAATTGTGCTACCTCTAATCCTTAATATAAAACTCAATTAATTTTTTTTTTAAAAAACATAAAGAATCTGAATAAATCACTTTAAAGTTATTTATTTATCATTTTTATATCAAACTAATTTTCTTCACTTATAAACTAGTAATGTGTAATATAGTGATATGCAATATATACTATGATTCAGTTATTTATTTAGCTTTTTTAATTTCTTAAAAAAATCAAAGTCTTATTTACTAACCAAAAGGAGTATGTATAAATCTCACACGTATGATTAAAGAGGATGTTTTAAACACGCTGTAACACCTCAAATTCACCACCCAAAAATTTGGCCAAAATATTTGAAATACATCCAACAAGGATGATCAATATCTAAATCATTAAATTATATAATCATTTCAAATAAAATTCATAATATGAAGTCAAATAAGTTTCCAAAAGATTTTAGAGTTAAATACAATGTGGAAGTTCTAGGGTCAGACAAATAAAAATAACATAACATAAGCTATATGAGTATAAAAGAGCCTTTAAAGCTCACTCCATAGGTGCCTTTCCTTACTCTCTACTAGAATGTTCACCTGAAAAATGTTAATATAGGATGAAATTTCATGTCTCAGTAACTACTGAAAGTTTCTACCACACACAATCAAATTATATATGACAAAATTCAAGACTTGATTACATATATATATTTGTATATATTATAATTTTTCATACATAATTCTTTTGTAAAAGTAATCATCATTATGTCAAAATTGTGAGCTATACAATTATACAATATGCAATATGCAATATGCTGCCTCCTTTATATCACCGTCCACCCTTGTACCGCTGACTGGAGCCATAGGCTAACATTATAGTCTGACAAAAACTCATTCATTTGACTGGATGGTTCCAAGATCACCAAAACCTAAGATACACCCGGCCAAAGGTATAGAGTTGAAGTATGGACTGTGGCTCCCCTCCTTAAAGTTAACAACTAAAGAGGTGTCACGTGTCTCACAACTCCAATAAAATCCTGGCCAAAGGAAAACATGGAAAATTGGGCCCTGATAAGTACCATTCACTGTGCACCGAGTGGTAGCATAAATAAATTTTATCATTTAAATTCCTCTTTACTCCAACTCATCACACATACAACTGCCACGATAATTATATCGATAAAATAAAGTATATTAAAACACGCTTCCATTTATATCAATTATCATAAAAAGGTAAGCCAAACATCTCATAAAATCTCATTGGACCAATCTATCATTTTTGAAAATTCGAAGGACTAAACTGTCATTTTTGAAATTCGGGACCAGATTGTCATTTCTGAAATTCAGAGGCAAAATCGTAATTTTTGCTGGGCACAAACTATAATTTTCATGGGTACAAAACTCTAATTTTTGTGGGTACAAAACTCTAATTTTTGTGGGTACAAAACTGTAATATTCAATTGTAATAATAATATTATTATAATACATATACATAAAAATCGGTCTATAAAAAAATATAATTTATAAGTATACACAATTCACAAATATATAAAAGAATATACGAGTTACTTGTTACTCGCTAATTCCTAAATAATCACCAAAAAGCTATTATCGGGCTCCCAAAACAATTATCTCTATGCTTTTCCTTTCTCCTTCTTTCCTTCCTCTCTCTATTTTTCTCACACTTGGTTGTTCTGCCTGAATACACACCTGAAGGTGTGTATTTATAGTGGTCAAAGAGGGAGAGTAATTGGGGTGAAAAACTTTTACCCCCTTCCAAAGTCAACAATGGGGGCAACCTTGCCCCCTTTGCCGACCACATTTTAGAAATGTGTGTATATATATTATTATAATAAAATTATTTATTTATTATATTAACATTAAAAAGTTTTATCTACACTGAATATTCATGGTAAATTAATTACTATTAATCTATCCTATTATTATTTAAAATAAATTTCAGGATCTTACAGAACCCACAACCTTGATATAATGGTAAATAGGCTAGATATAGTGCCGATCCTGAAGTTTTTTAATAAATATAATAAAAATAGAATCCACGCTACTCGAACTCATGGATTGTTGGTTAGAGCAAATTTGTCTTTCCCTACTAAAGTCCTGAGTTCGATTCAGCATCATCAATCATGTGAACTCTGTCTGTCTCTCATATCACGAGGTGTTTCAAAACACCTCTCCTTTTACAAAATGTTTTTAAAATATATGGCAGCGTCCTTTTTTTATTGTAATATATATTAATTTAGAGAAATTCATTTTTACTATTTTAACTTTCTAAAAAACTTATAGGCTGTTGGGTCCATTTAGTTCATATGTTTTTACATATCATTAATTTATCCTTGATATTAAAGAAATGTATTAAAAATAAAAATTTATTAAAATGATTGAATCAAATAAAACTACATTATGTTAACATGTATATATTTCCATCATATCTTTTAATGGAATTTAAATATAAAATGTGCTACCTAATTTGGTCCTAATTATAGGAACATTTTTGTAATGCAATTGCACTACAAAAGTATTCCTATAATTAGGACTAGAGGGAGTACCATGTTTCTATATGCCACAAGATTTTGTTCTATTTTAATATTATTAAGTAAGAAAATTTTCAAAAAAAAAAAACCTTTAAATTTAAAAAAAAAATCCTAAAGTAGTGATTTCCTATTGAAATAAGTTGTTAATTGCCTATTAATTATATTCAATACATAAACTATTCTAGGAAACAAAATTGGTTTCAATTGATATTTTGAAGGTATTTTTCTAAATTTTTTCCTATGAACTACTACTATTATTATAATAAGGGAAATCTAATCTTTTGGTTACTATAAGCCTGAATTGATTGTAATGGAGTCTTTGAATTTTGACTTGGTGTAATCCAATTCATATGGTTTTAACTCAGTTGAAACTCAATCTCTATATTTTAACTCACCGCAATTCAATCCCTACAATTTTAACCATTTAAAACTTTAATTTTTAAATTTCATCAAATATCTAATTTTATTTTTCCAAATAGAAAGATTAATATTTTAAATGATTAAACTATACAGACTGAATTGCAAGTCAAAGTTTAAGAATTGAGGTGTAACAAAATTAAGACTACATAAATTGAGATGCGCCAAGTGAAAAATATAGGGCTAAAACAAGTTAAGGGCATGTTCGGTTTCGTGTCTCTTGTTTTCAAAATAATTTTTTGTTCTGAGAAACAAAAATGTACAAAAAACGCTTGTTTTAAAATTTATTTTTGGTTACATGATAAAAAAAAAAATTTAATTTTTTTTCGAAAAAAAGCATAACATCTTTTTATTTTTTAAAATTTTCCTAAAAAATTAGGGAAACATTGTATTTTTATTAATGAAAATAATGTAAAATTATTCTTACCTTTTCACCATTTTCCATATAGTTTTTTAAATAATGATTTAAATTTTTTTTTTTATTTTAATACTAACACTTGTTCTAAAAATTTACTCTACATAACCGCACTAGGAAAATGAAAATATAGGTTAAAATTAAACAAGATCTATTTTTCCCTTATTTTAACAAAGGGAAGATAAATAGATAAACTTGTATTCATTTATAAATAAATTTAAAAAGGCCACCATTGGCGCATTTGAACCCTTGGCTTGATGGGAGAACATTTTAGCTCCTTCACTCAAGTCAAGAGTTCGAAACCGCGTATATGAATCAGAACCAAAGCGACCTTCGTGGGTCTCCAATATGAGGTGTTTCAAAACACCTCTCCTTTAACAATCACAGCCCATTTTTTGCCCACTATTTCAACAAATCATCTTTTTAATTACTTCAACTAATCATTTGTTACGCCATATACAACTAACCATAATTTTCGCGGCATAATAAAAGTAAACCCCTCCATCTAATTAAGTTTGTAACATCCCAAATTTTTGGTTCATAAGGTTGGAAATAAAACTGAGATAAAAAGTCTTCTTACCGGTTGAGTCCAAAAGTCTTAAGCTTATTATGAGGAAAAGTTTAAAATAATTATTAAAATTATTTTGGACCTTGAGAATTTGGGAAGGGTGTGAAATAATATTTCGAGAATATAGAAATATTATGGTGCAAAATTAATTATGAAATGTTGGCTTAAAATAATTATGAGAATAATTATTAGAAATTTAGGCTTAGTTTTCCTTAATTTATTTTGGGAAAAGAACAATTCAAATATTTAAGCCTAAAAATTTAGAAATCCATATTTTATGGCCTAAGAGAGATTGATTAAGGAGGAGCAATCCTTACATGGAACTAAGGACTTATTTATAGTATTAATCCAATGTTTGCAATTAAATAAGTGAAGGACCTAATTACAAATAAAAGGCTTGAAGAGGATCAAATAGGTATTAGCATAGGCCTCCCAACACAACATTCACCTCATACCCCATGTGAACTATCCAGAGTCTTATTCTTTTTCATTTCAGCCCAAAAAGACGAAGCCCAAACCAAATAACCTTGTAGCCCAAATCATATGATCATCAGCCCATATCCTCCCGCCTTACTAAAACGCCGCAGCAAGAGGCACCAGCTGAAACACAATCAGCGAGAGTTCAACGGAGAAAAGAAAAAAAAAACAAAGAAAGAGAAAAACACATCAGCACATCAGTTCTCTTCCTTCACTGTACACGAGCCGAACACGTTAGATCAAAAGAAGATTCAGCAGCGTCGATCACGCCGCATCTCAGATATTACTTTCGGTCTTACTGTTCACACGCAAACCAGTTCCATGCTTCTCGAGCACAACACCCATATCCGCTGTGTATTTTCTTCTCAGTCCGGTCTGTGCTCGCAATATATATACATACACCACGGTCTCTCTTGTTTTAAGTAACCATACTCCATTGTCTTCTGCGTTTTCAGCAGCAACCATGCTCCATTCAGCAGTTTGTGCGCACCTGTGCATTCAGACAGACACACCATGCTCCACTTCCCATTTTCGATTCTGCATAAAATCATTTCAGCCCTCATCGTGCTGCACAAGTGAACAGTGAGGGTTGAGAATAAGAGACAGGAAAGTTGAACGCTAAGTGAGAGCAAGAGAGTTTGACAGTTAGAGAAAAAGAGAGTTAGAAACCGAGAGTGAGAGAGTTTCATTTCCTTGGTGCTCTGCATGGTGATTCTAAAAACAGGGGTGTTCGATTTCAGGCGAGATCCTAACGTACCAACCAGCAACCCAAGGTAAATTATCGCGTCTCTCATTCCTCAGGTTTCCGTCATTTTTCAGCACAAACTATGAGTAATAAATCATAGGGTATGAGTTTTGAGCTAGCTGCCACATGAGTAATGAAATAGAGTATTCTCACTGCACACCTATACGCATAAAATATAGAGTCTTCTTTTGTTTTATTTAGAGAAAGCCAAACTGCCTTGTGTTGTGGGCCAGCACGCAAAAGCATGGCTTTTCTATAAATATATAGAACCAATAAACCTTGAGGGTTTGCTGTAAGTTGCTCATATATAGATACAAGTGAAAACTTGCTGATATAAGTTATTGAGTATATACTGCTAGTTTCTGAAACAAAAATATTAAGGTTGCTTCACATGTATAAAAAAGACCAAGCCGTCATGTTTGCCTTGTCGTTGAACTTGGAAAGAAAAGAAAGAGTTTTGCTGTCATAAAAATAAAGGTAACTGTCATAAATGTATGTACATGAAAACATGGGAAAGATAGGTTTACTTGTTGTTTCCTTAGAAAAGCACTACACTATAAACGTAGGTGGATAATTTTATGTGGTTCTGTTTGAAGCATAAACTGAACCTAAAGCCCTTATTTAGAAGAGCTGGAGTCAGGTTTAATAATGAAAAAGGCTTAGTGAAGCTTAAACGAAATGCAAAACGTGGAAGAGAATAAGCTGCTATTTTCTGGAAACTGAGTTCTGCAGGTGGAGCATTAATCTTTGGGTAAGTAAAACCTAGGGTAAATGACCTCATTTGAACCTGAAAGTTTGTGGGTTATTGCTATATATATGTATAGTTGCTGCATGAGGAAAGAAAAAAAAAACGAAAAAAACAAAAAAAATTAGGGGTAAGGAGACAAAGTTTTCCAATAATATAAGAGAATAATGTTATATGGTTATCTGTACATATGCTTTATATATAAGTAGCTACCTGACTGATTAAGCAACGGATAGAAGTGATTTGTTTGAACTAATCCTTTGTTCTATATTGCATCGGGTATATGTGAGTGTCTGGATATGCAAAGTTGGGAATTATAAACATTCGCATGGGGTTGTGTAACTTGTGTGACCCTGAAGCATCATTTTAAATCATTAATATATGCACTTAGCTAGATTGCTTGAAGGAAACCTGTGAAACATTGTGATTTCAAATCTTAAGTGGCTTTAATGGTGGGTTTAGCCAAGGGAAATAAAGAACAGTGAATTAAGTTATATAAAATCATGCCATGAGTCGCTAGGTTCTGTTCAAGAGTGATTTGAACTCACTATATAATAGCTATTCATCCTAATTGGTTATAATAGATAGCTAAACAGGGAAGTAGGTGGGTTACCTAAATGTGTAAGGGCTCACACATTGCTGTACAAGTGGGTGGCTAAATCATTTAAATGATGAAAGGTATTTGTTCATGGAACCCGAAGGATTGCTGATTAAAATTGTGGATTTGGGATTATAAGTTGCCGATTGACATTTTAATTAAGTTATGGGGATTTAAAAAGTTCAAAAGCCTTATATGTATATATATGCATCACGTGGAGGGTAAATGAATTTGAATGTTTCAATCTACAAGCTGAAATTATAATTTTATTTTAATGTGATGATGGTGAATTTTAGCAATGTACATGAATCATGTGAGCAATACAGAGAATATGCTTTGCATTTAATCATGAAGCATTTTAGAATGGAAGGGTTTGTTTTGTATATATGTTAAAACAACGTATAAAGGCTAACATTTATCCTTAAAGAAACTAAATCTTAGGTAATGTCATAATGTATATGCTCGCACTTTGTTTTTAAATAAATAAATATTATTATTATTATTATTAAGAAAGGAGAAATAATAATAAATAAAATAATAGTAGTAATAATAATAATAAAGTAAGTAAATGTTATTGTTATTAAAAAAAAGGAATGAATAATTAAGAGAATTATTAATAAATAAAAAGGGGTAGTATTATTAAGGGAATTTTTAGGGGTTAATCCATTTTAACCCTCTAAAAAATTAATTCGTGTAGTTAGTTACTTTACAACACAAGAAGTGACTAATGACAATGATAAACGTTTATAGACGTACATTGACACCTCTTCTGATCCCAACACCTTCGGACAAGTTAAGGATTCAAGCTTGAGGTGGGTAACTGTTATCTCATTAGCTTGTATGTGTGTATTACATGTATGACTGATCATGGTTGCTAGATGATTTGCATGTGTGTATCCTAGCTATGGATTGGGGCCGCGTGTCCCATAGGGCTGCGTGTCCTAAGAATGGAGCTGCGTGTTCCATAAGGGTCACGGTCTTTGGCCGTTAACTTGCGGTTACGGTGCGACTTATTTATTTACGTGAATTATTCTATGCTTATACATGTGTTATACTTGTGATTTATACTTCATACCGTATATGAGATTAACTTGTTACCCCACGGGGTTCATTCATTTGAACTCCAGGCGCATGAAAAAGAAACAGGTAGTGGATCGAGATCAAGAGGGAAGATGCACATGTAAGGGTTACAAAGATTGGACTTTTTGGAAAAATAGGATTAGATAGATTGTATTGTATCGTTTATCATTTGTCTATTTTTGGATTATTGTAGTAAAATACCCCTAAGGGACCGATTCAAATCGTGAAAAATTTATCCTCATATTTTCGAACTAAGTTATTTTATGAAAGATTTATTCCGCAATTAAGTCGTCCAAATCATTTCGATGCCTATGCGCTATAACTCTGATAAATAAAGGCGCATTATGGACGGCCGTTACAAAGTTGCTATGCATATATAGGTTTAGCTAAAAACTGTTATAAACATTGTTGTCAAACTCGCGAGTTGACTCTCCGAGTTTACCGTTTTTATATTTTTACCTTATAAAAACGAGTCGAGTTAGTAGTAAACTCGTGTTAGTCATAAACTTAGTTAAACTCATGAGTTTATACACCGAGTTTACCGTTTTTATGTTTCTATCTTACAAAACCATGTTAATTTACTTTAAATTCATGTTCACTTTTTTTATTTGATCATGCTCAATGGATTTATGTAGAAATTTTGTAGAAATTTATTTATTAAATATGATAAATGATGAATGTTGATGAATTTAGTTTCAATTATAAGGATTTAAAATATATTTAAATCAAGTTATTATCATTTTTATATTTTAATTATTTAATTATACACTAGTAATATCTATTTAGTAATAAAAGTAAACTCTTATGATTTTACGATTTAAGTTCACGATACTAGTTAACGTCCACATCCACGAGTTTGCTTAAACTTATGAATTTGACATCCTTAGTTATAAATAATTAAATACTTCCTCCAAATTTTAATCATAAAACCAAGTAGACTTTTTTGAAGAAATTAATGAAGCTAATTAAATTTCCTTGGAGTATTTTATATTTATTTTTTTCCTCCAAACTAATTAGTTTAACTAATAAACTAATATATAATCTAAGAATTACAATAAAATATATGATTAAGTAACTTATTTAACTTCCTTAATATCTCCAAAAAAAAATCAACCTGGTCTCATAATTAAAACCAAAGGTAGTATATGATTGTGGGTATGTTTAATGTTGGGATCCGTACATACAGCGGAAGGATTTTCGAATTTAATATAATATATATATATATATATATATCCTAGATTAAATACATTATTCATTAAATCTTAGACATATCTAAGATTCAATGAATCTGGATACTATTGCTCGTGTTGAGCTATTCTTATATACGACCCTGCAGGCCCACTTGAGATTGGTAGCAGGTCAATACTGTACCAGCCCGCAAGTCGCAAGTGGCCTCTAGCAAGACATTGCGACTACCCAATTCATATGGGGACGATGATACGATACAACCTATGTACAACCATGTCACGTTCCTTTTGTCACGCGATAATTTGGTCAAGGATGAGGCATGGATAATGTCAACTTCCTGTTCTTGACCATTACTTTTTCGATTCTTGAGTAGTCTAATAATTGAAATGGAAACTCCTTTCCATCATAGTATGACCATACGTTTCTCATACTTATTCATCAAGGGGCTCAAAATTATCTCTCTACAAATGTAAGAGACAAATTCCATCTTGACCATCACATTCCTCATTATGAAAACCACTGATCCCGATCTAAGCCTTTATCATCACCCAGTCAAAGGTGACTTTTGACTAGATCAAAGATCAGCGACTCATCATGTAAGAATCCATGATGATCTCAAGTCAAAGGGCATTGTGACGCGGTTATACACGAGAAAAGCTTATGAGTAAATCCATGCAGCTTTCTCATAGTGGGTCGGTTCAGCACCTTGTACTCTTACAAGTGCTTATGACTTTGATTCGTGACTTTGATTCATATCTCCATACCTCATCAAAGTCATACTGGTCTTATTTCATCTTGACTCCTGCGTGGATGACCGACCAGAGATATTTAGGATAATCTATAAATATATTCAATGATATAGTTATCACTATAAACATGCAAATGAAATGATAACTTAAGGAGAATACTTTAAATAACATAAACATTTAAAATACAATGATTTGCCCATAAGGTATAATTTCCGACAGAATGTATTAATGAAATATTTCTTTCTGACAAAAAAAAAAAAAAAAAAAAAAAAAAAAAAGATATAGATAGAGCCCAATGGGAAGTTATCCTAACATAATTTTTTATTCATTAAATTCCAAAATTAAGATCTTTGAAAGTGTTAATTCATTTATCAATCCACCTAATTAACTTAAGTTGGCAAATGTTTAATAACAAATGTAAAACGAGATTAAAAGTAATATGAGATGAATATTAAAATAAATTCTACATAATAATACTTTTCTAAAATATATGATACGATTGTATAATATTTAATTATTTAATAATAAGCTTGTATGGTTTACAATGACACCTTATCTGATCATAAAATTAGGCAGGACCCGTACTAGAAAAATCTTTAAAAAAAAAAAAAAAAAAAAAAAAGGAGTTTAACTATTGCAAAATTATAAAAGATAATTGCTTATCTATCATTAATAAATATAGAGAGAAAGGCAATGCATAGTAAACAAATAATTAAGTGAGCGAGAGAGTATAGCCTTGTAGGCTTGTGGCTTGCTTGTTAGGGTACTATACCCTTAACCGGTAAGTTGCGAGATCCAATAGGCATGGAACAGATGCGTACGTAATTATTATTATCACAACATCATGAGGTATTTCAAAATACCTCTCAATTTTATGCTCTCTATGTTTCTTTAATTTCTTTGTTATAAAAATTGATTTATAAAGTGGATATTTTGAAATTTTGTGTTCACTTCATGTGAGGTAGGATTATAGAATATCTTCACAGATTATTTTGTACATGTTCCAAAATTTTAACTCAGTTATGAATGTCAGTATAACTCGGTACGATCCAGTCCTTTATTATTATTGTTATTATTATTATTATTCTCAAACTTTTCTCATTTAATAATTTAAGACTAAGTAGAATCTAGCATCCTAAGATTTTTTTTAATAGTAATTGTTATCATAAACTAATTGCCTTGCAATATTTTTCCCATAGTCTTTTTACTTATGTTTTGAATGAATAAAATTTTCCAATTATTAAGAAAAAAAAACATAAAACATTAGGCGATCAAACTAGTGAACAAAGAAAGAAAAAAACATAAAACATTAGAGGATCAAACTAGTGAACAAAGAAAGAAGAATAATCATAGTTTAACGAGATATTCTTGAATACCTCTTATTTTCCGCGGATTATTTGTAAAAATGTTATATTTTTTTGGGATTAATCTATTTGTATTGGACGCTTTTAGCAACCAATTAGTTCAATTTATAGGAATGTAAGCCCATAATAGCGTGAAAACTACAAAAGTCTTCTTTTTATATACTGAATATTTATTAAAAGTGAAAATTTTCAATAATGTATATTTCTTCCATCATTTTTTCAATTGCATAATTGCTTATCTATACACAACAAATAAGTAGATAGAGACAGTCCATTCATGGTTAAGAAAGAAAGAATTAAGCGAACGATTATAAGTTGCCTTTGAGTAAATTGCTGGTTCGGGTGTTCAACCCTTAACTGCAAAGTCATGGGTTCGAAAAGGGGCAATGTGAAGGACCAGAGGGGAAGTACCATTATTAATACTACAAAATTATGAGGTATTTTAAAATACCTCTCATTTTTAACTCTTTTGTGTTTAATTCTAAATTTTCCTATTGTAAAGGGGAGAATTTGTAAATTAGAATAATTTGACCCGGAAGAAATCTATCTCATTTTTCCACTATTTTGTGTTTCATTAATTTTTTGGGGATTAAGGTGTAAATTTGTTCTATAAATTTTTGATGGGGTATTTGGAAATATTTGGGATGAATCACCTTAATATATGCAATCAATAATTATATTGGGAAAAATTTATAAACTTTGAAAATAAGGAGATTGAGATTTTATATTTAAAACTAAATCCACCCCAATTATATTTTATATGGGGACCCTTTTTGGAGAAAAAATCCCAAAAGGGCCCCAAGATTCTGAAAATCCCGAGAAAGGGCCATTTGTGGGATTTTCGAATCTGCGTTGACAAAATAAATCAGCCACATTTACAACAAAATTAATACTTATTTGCAACTAAGTCAGCTTTGCATTAACAACAATATTTTAACAACTAAATCAGCCACATTAACAACAATATCAGTCCCTTAACAACTATATTAGCCACATTTACAACTCAAGCGATTCTAAAAATCCCGAGAAAGGGCCCAAGGGTCCTTTTTGGGATTTTCAGAATCTTGGGCCGTTTTTGGGATTTTTTTTTCCTCCAAAAGGGCCCTTAGATGCATTTTCCCCTTCTTCTTTTTTTTTTTTTTTTTTTTTTTTTTTTTTTTTTTTTTTTTTGGAATATGTTAGCCCTTTTTATAAGGTTTTATTTGAATTGGTTAGAATAATAAATACATTTTTACCAATTTTATTCTCATTTAATCTCATACATTGTATTAATTAAAGGGTTGATTTTTTCCTTTTATTTTCTCTCATTCTCTTTATTCTTTTACATTCTTTTTCCTCCATAAATGAAGACATTTTTAGGGGGAAAGAATATATTTCCTGTATATTTATTATTTTTAATAAATCTTAATAATTATATATAATCCATAATTTGGTTTAAAGCACCTTTTCTATATATATGTATGGACGGAGGAAAGAATATATTGATATAGACAGTCGATCAAATATGCCTTGAAGATCTGTGGCTTGCTGGTTAGGGGTTCTCACTCTTAACTCCAAGTCCCAGGTTTGAATAGGCACAAGGAAAGACCGGTCACAGGTTCAAAATTCCTCTCATTTGCTACTCTTTCGTGTTTTATCTTAACAATTGCCATTATTTTCTACTCTTTTGTGTTTTATCCTAACAATTGCCATTTACCAAGTGAGAAGAAAAGTTTTAGTTTTAATATATTATTATATTGCCTTTGTTCTTATTGTATGTACTTCCTTTAGTCCTAATTATAAGACCAATTTAATTTTTTTGAAGAGATTAAGGGAGCTAATTAAATTACTTTAAAATATTTTTATTTTTATTTTTTTATCCAAACTAATTAATTTGACTAATAAACTAATATATAATCCAATGATATACAACATATGATATGATTAGGTAACATATTTAGCTTTTTTAATCTCTCCAAATAAAGTTAACCTGCGTCTTATAATTAGGACTGGAGGTAGTATTAAATATGAATAAAATTTGGAAAGTTGTTGGATTTTATAAGAGAGTTAATAAAGTTTAGGGTTAAGGTGCAAAAATACACTTGTACTTTTCTCCAAGGAGCGCCCAGTAGCAAGTGCTTTTTTTAGGTGCACACGTGGTTACAAATTAGGTGCAAAAATACATTTGACCGTTAAGTTTGACTTTTTTGCTAAGCGGACGATGATGTGGTATTTCAAAGGTGCAAAAATACACATGTGATTTTTCAAGAAGAGCACCCAACACTAAATTATTATTTTTTTAGTTTAATAATTTTACTTGATCGGTACTAAAAAGTACTTTCAGGATACTGACTGGTATAGAAAAATACTTCATATTCTTGAAAAATTATTTTAGGATCTTGAAAAAATATTTCACGCTATTGACCGGTATTAAAAGAATATTGATTGATGCTTGAAAATTACTTCATGATCTTGAAAAATTATATTAAGATCATGAAAAAATATTTCGGGATACTTACTTGGTACTAAAAATATACTTCACATATTTTTTAAGATTCAAAAATAATTTTTCAAGATTATGAAATAATTTTTCAGATCTTAAAATAATTTTTCAAGATCATGAAGTAATTTTTCGATGTACGACTCAATATCCCGAATATCTTTTTAGTACCCTAGTAATTAAAATAAAATTATTAAATTAAAAAATAATAATTTGGTGTTCGACGCTCTTCTTGAAAAATCACATGTGTATTTTTGCACCTTTGAAATTTCACGTCATCGTCCAGTCAGCAAAAAAAAGTCAAACTTAACGGTCAAACGATATTTTTGCACCTAATTTATAACCACACATCACTTTTACACTTAAAAAAAACACTTGCTATTGGGCGCTCCTTGAAGAAAAGCATATGTGTATTTTTGCACCTTAACCCTAAAATTTAATATTTTCTTTTATCTATATAAAACATGTTGAAAGTGTTTTATAAATAAAACAACCTTTTGTAGGAAGTGCGATAAATAATTAATTTTTTGGCAAAATAATTAGTAAGATTGCTTGATGTGCATATCATCCAAGAATGACATTTTTAACCTTCCACCTTATATTGAATGATTTCTAAAAATTGTAAATTTAAAAACCAACATAGGTTAAGGTCTTTTTTTTATAAGAATTATCTCATATTCGGTTCGAGGTTCATGCAATGCATGAATCTCTCAACACAAATGTATCCTTTATGACTCAAATAAATTAAGGTTTCATATGCAGGAGAAGAACAAATTGCTTTTAAATTGGGGGAGTTGTGTAATTAGCAATTACCACTTCTCATGTCCTAAATATATGAGCCTTTATTTTTATCTTAAATATATAACTTCAATCTACTATGTCTCCCAAATTTATGAGTTTTTTCAGAATATCATATTGATTGTGTATATTATGTGTGGCCAAAAAAATTGTACTACCTCTAATCCTTAATATAAAACTTAATTAATTTTTTTTTTGAAAAATTAAAGAATTTGAATAATTAGTTTAAAGTTATTTATTTATCATTTTTATATCAAACTAATTTGCCTCACTTATAAATTAGTAATATGCAATCTAGTAATATACAACATATACTCGATTCGAGTTATTTATTTAACTTTATTTATATTTTAAAAAAATCAATCAGGTCTTATATTTATATTGATAGTTAGGAAGAGTATGTATATGTATCATGATGTTTTAAAGACACCATGTGCTTGATGTAATGGTAAATCGGCTGGATTGTATATAGTGCCTATCCTGACTTTTTAAACAAATAAGTAAAAATAAGATAGGCTATGCTTCTGGAACTCATGGCTTGTTGGTTAGAGCATATTTGCCTTTCCCTCCTAAGGTCATGGGTTCGATTCAGCATCATCTATAATGTATATTCTGTCTCTGTCTCTCGGAACATGAGGTGTTTCAAAACACCTCTCCTTTTTCAAAATGTTTTTAAAATATATGGCAGCGAACAGTAAATTTGTAACATTATGATATTTGGAATTAGATAATATTGTATGGAAATTTATGAAGAAAATTTAGTCAAAGATAATTATTTAAATTTAAGGACCTATTTTTTGAGAAAAACAAAGAAAATAGTTAGAGGTTGATTTATAGTCCAAGATTTTTCAAGAAATTGCTTTAAGGGTTTAAGAAGTTAGATAAGAAAGAAAATCCTTATTAAACATCAAGGATCCGTTTCTAGCATTTAGTTAATGATTAAGCAATAATAAAGAGATAATGGAATAATTAATTATTAAATTTAAAAAAAAACACGCACTGTTTCCTCTAGGCAGAACCATTTATATATAGCTGAACCATTGAAACAAACCGTGACCCATACTTCTCCAATCCCATTTGGCCCATATATTCACTTACTCCCATTTAGGCCCAACTCGTGAACAAGCCACCTCCCTCTATTCACACTTGCCACCATTTTTCCTATAAAAAAAAAAAAAAAAAAACATTCATTAATATTAGCAACAAAAAAAAAAAAAAAAAAAAAAAAAAAACATTCATTAAGCCTTTATAAAAAAAAAAAAAAAAAAACATTCATTAAGCCGCCAATAAATGTTGGCAATGATGGGTTAAGGCGTCGGCCTTCACCCCAAAAGAGATGAGGTTTGATATCTGCTGATTGATACGAGGGCCTCATTGGTAGGCGATCTGTAAGTACATTTGTAAGTGCTCTTTGAGCCTGAAGGCATGCCCTGCCCTGGTGGGGTACCGGTGTCTAACCCCACCTAAACTTTTTAATATCAACAAAAAAAAAAAAAACATTCATTAAGGCCAACTAATGAGAATTGGCACAATTGGTTAAGGTGTCGACCTTCATCCCAAAAGGGAGGAGGTTCGATACCCGCTAATCGATGTGAGGGCCTCATTGATGGGAGATCTATAAGTACCTCTGTAAGCGTTCTTTGAGCCTAAAAGCATACCTTAGCCCTAGTGAGGTACTGGTATTTACCCCACCTAAATTTTTTTGTATTAAAAAAAAACATTCATTAAGCCCATATAAGTAACTAAACATTCCATCCATTCGATTCCAATTGCAGCATACAAACCTAAACCATTTATTCATTTATCCAATATCACATCACGCCACCAGAAAAAAAAAAACACAAAAAACGCAGCAGAAACATGAACCCTCTCGATCAATGGCGCATACAGAGGAAAATAATATTAGCGAGAAATCATTCCCATATCAGGCGCGCAAGCAAAGCCAAAAAAAAAAAAAAAAAGAAGAGAAGAGAAGAGAAGAGAAGACAGAAAGCTCAGCGTCATGAGTCAACATACTCCTCCCTCTCAGACCAAATTATTTATATAGAACCATTACCTCTTGTTCTCATTGTATGTGTGTTTCAACCAAAGAATAAAGAGAGCACGAGAGAGAAGTTGAAAGTGAGAGAGTAGTTGAGAGGGAGAGAGCGTGGAATCAATGTGTGTGTACTTTGTTTTGGAATCAGCAAACAGAGGAAGCCAAGACTGAGAGATGTGGGATCAAGATTGAGAGCGAAGGAAGACAGAAGGGGAATCGGAGAAGAAGAAGGACCAACTGTTGCATGCAAGCTTAGATTTTGATTAAGGTGAGTTTAAAGCCATTAGGAACGTAGCTTAAGTTCACATGAGTTCTCTACTTTAATTTCTAAATAATAAAACATGGACCATTTGTTTGTAGCTTGCGTGTGGAGTCTTTGAACTTGTTTTTACTGCACTAGGTAAAGAATAAAAACCTTACTATATATATATATATATATATATATATATATATATTCTCACAACAAAGCCAGATTCAACACTCAACACTAACATATATATATATATATATATATATATATATATATGTTAGTGTTGAGTGTTGAATCGCTGGCTTTGTTGTGAGAATATATATATATATATATATATATATATATACGCTACATATGTAAAGAGGGAAGGAAAACTTATTGTTTTGCATGTATGGATAAGTATATATATATACCGTTGAGTGTATATGATGAATATATATATATATATATATATATATATATAAAAGAAACCTCACTTGTTGAATATTTTATATGAGGTGCAGCTTGTGATTGTGCTTGCGCTATGTAGTAGTGTTAGGATAAGTTGCGAAAGTTCTGATACTTGTGTATATAATATATATATATCGAATATAGTTGAGTATTTACCAAAAGCCAAAAACAAAACTTTCTGTCAGTGGAAGACATATGAAGGCATTGCACTACATATATATATATATATAAGTACAATATATATATAGGGATATGATATTGTTATTACCATTTTTTATTACTACCAATGTCACTACCACTTTTTCACTGTTAGATCAAAATCTCATCTATCTTTATCATTTCTCTCTCCTATTGAGATTCTGATCTAACGGTGAAAAAGTGATAATCGACAATATCCTATCCCATATATATATATATATATAAAGAAAAAGAAATTAAGGATATATATATATTGGTACTATATATATATATATATATATATATATATATATAAAGAAAAAGAAAGGAAGCATGATCTTTGCTGTTAGTTGAGATTTTGTGGTTATATATATATATATATATATATATATATATATATATATATATGTATGTATAAAAAGAAAGAGAAGAAAACTGTGTTATATATATATATATATATATCATATATCATATATCTTTTGTTTGAGGATTTCTTGTTCTTTAAAATATAAATGGTTGAATAAATAAGTATTATTATTATTATTACGAAAGGAAATAAGTAATAAAATAGATTAATAAATAATAATAAATAATATTTTTTTTTTTTTTTATAGAAAGGGTATTATTGCTAATGGAATTTTTAGGGGTTAGTTCATTTTTAATCATCTAAAAATAATTCGAGTAGTTAATTACTTTGTGACATGAGTAGTAATTAATGACAATGATAAACGTTTATAGGCATACCTTAACACCTCTATCGATCCCAACGCCTTCAAAACGGAATTAAGGATTCAAGCTTGAGGTGGGTAATCTGTTATCTCATTAGCCTTGTATGTAAGTCTTCATGTATGACTGATCATGTTTGCTAGATGAAGTACATGTTTATTTCCTAGCTATGGATTTGGGGTTGTGTGTCTCATAGGGCTGCATGTCCTAAAGACCTGCGGTCCTTGACTGATAACTACGGTTATGGTGTGACTTATTAATGTGAATCATTCTATACTTATACATTCGTTATACTGTGATTTATACTTTATACTTGCATATATGATTAATTATTACCTCTAGAGTTCATTTATTTGAAGTCCAGACCACATAAAGAAACAAGTAGTGGATCAGGATCAAGGGGGAAGATGCAGCTATAAGGGTTACAGCAAAAAGGAACCTTTTGGAAAAATATGAGTAGATGGACTGTATTGTAATGTTTATCTTTTGTCTATTTTGGGATCAATGTATTAATTTCTAACTATAGGATAAATTCGAGTTGTGAAAAATTTATCCTCATATTTTTAAACTAAGTTATTTTATGAAAGTTTTTTCAGTCATCCAAATTATTTTGATGCCTATGCTCTATAATTCGATAAATAAAAGGGGCATTTAGGATGGGCGTTACAAAATCCACTTTGTAATTTTAAATGCTACATAGTCCTTTCTTATTGTAACATATAGTAATTTAGAGAAATTCATTTTTTGCTATTTTAACTTTCTAAAAAAATTATATGCTATAGGGTTTATTTCGTTCATATGTTTTTACATATAATTAATTTATCGTTGATATTAAAGAAATTTATTAAAAATGAAAATTTATTAAAATGATTGAATCAAATAAAACTACATTATATTATTAGTATTTATAGATTTCCATCATATTTTTTGAATGGAATATAAATATAAAATGCACTATGGGAACGAAGCATGCCTTATAAGGGTGAGAAAACATTTCCCTTGTGGATAGGTTTTGATGGGCCTAACGAAGCCTGAATCAAAAACAAAACCGTAAGGGCTTTGTGCCAAAGGACAATATCTACAAACGAGTGTTTGGGCTGTTACAGTTGGTATTAGAGCCAGGGCTTGAGTCGTTGGGCCAGCGAGGACGCTAAGCCCCAAGGAAGGTGAATTGTGAAGTCTCACATCAACTGGAAAAGGTACACGAAGTATGCTTTATAAGGGTGTGGAGACCTTTCCCTTGTAGACTCATTTTGATGGGCCTAACGAAGCCTTATTGAAAATAAAACCATGAGATCTTGTGTGTCAAAGTGGATAATATCCATAAGCGAGTGTCTCGCTTGGGCTATTACAATGGTTCTATATGCCACGGGATTCTATTCTATTTTAATATTATTAATTAAGAAAAATACCTTTAAAATGTGAAAAATCCTAAATTAGTGATTTCCTACTAAAATAAATTGTCAATTGCCTATTAATCATATTCCTACATAAACTATTGTAGGAAACAAAACTGGTTTGAATTGATATTTTGAAGGTATTTTTCTAAATTTTTTCCTATTAATTACTACTACTACTATTATTATAATAAAGGAAATCTAATCTTTTGGTTGCTATAAGCTTGCATGGATTGAGATTGAGTCTTTGAATTTTGACTTGGTGTAAGGCAACTCATATAATTTTCTTGGTTGAAACTCAATCTCTAAATTTTAAGTCATCATAGCTCCATATTACAATTTTAACCATTTAAAACTTTAATTCCTAAATTTCATGAAATATATAACTTTTTTCCAAAATACAAAGACTTATATTTTAAATGATTAAATTATATAGATTGAATTACAAGTTAAAATATTTAGGAATTGAGTTGCAACAAAGTTAAGACTACACAAATTGAGTTGCGCCAAGTGAAAAATATAACGCTAAAAAATTTAAGGGCATGTTCGATTTCGTGTCTCCTGTTTTCTTTTTGTTCTGAGAAACAGAAAGTAACAAAAAAAAACTTCTTTTAAAATATGTTTTTGGTTACATGATAAAAAAAAAATTTAAATTTGTTTTGGAAAAAATCATAACATCATTTTATTTTTCGTAAGAAATCAGAAAAGAGAAGTCCGTTGAATGCAAAAATCATATTCCGCCAATTCTAAATTTAGAATATAATTTATAATGTAAATTGTACTCAAAACACTTTGGGTGTTGAATACACCTAAAAAATATATTTCAATTATGACCTAAAAATAAGTTTACTGCTTTACTACTCCTCTTAGTAATAAAAAACGAACTGAAATAAAGTTATTTTTCAAAAGAAAAAAATAGTTTTAACCTCAACTTTACTACTCCTCTTATTCTTAATCGCAAAAATTTGTAATTCAAAATTACAAATTTTATTTTATTTTAATTATTTTATTATAAAAATAGGAAAAATCATGTTTAAATCCTAAGAAATATCATAATTCAAATTAAGAGCTACATTTTTTAACAAGGGAAAATTTCAAATAAATACCATTTGAATTTGTAAAACCTCCAGAAATCTGTCGAATTTGTAAAAAAATTGAGAGGTACAAAGGACCTATGAGGGATAGAGTCGGCAATCGGGTAGGCCCTGGCCCTCTAGGGCCGGAGTAAGAAAAAACACCGTTTTTCAAAGCCCTACCCGAGCACGGGGCGACCCAGCCCCATGAGCCGAAATTACTATTCCAAATTTTAACTATTTTTCCTCCACTTTTTTTTAAAAAATATAATTAGTAAATTGCAACACGAATTATCCAATAAATAAGCACAGTCACTAATTCATAATCAAAAGTAAATATGTTCACAAATAACTCACATAAAACATAAAAAGCATATCACTAAGCGACATTAGTACGATGCCTATTATTGTCGTCATCTTCGTCACTATCATCAATTTTAACGACATTTGATTGTTCTTCACTTTGAGTAGTAGCCTCGGCTCATGAGTAAGAATATCATGAAATTCTTCTCCCGTATCATGAACACATCCATAATCTTTATTTGCAACAAATAATAAATCAAATCATAAAATTAGAGTATAGTTATTATGTATTTGTAGTTAAATGGATAAATAACTATATAACAAATACAAAATATATATAAATTAATAAATTTAAAAAGGAAAAAAAGAAAAAGCTACGATGAAAAGGGCCTACGGGCATTTGGGCTACGGTGACCCTCCGGGCTAATTTCAAATATATCGTCCATTTTTCAAGTCCTAGGCCCTTAAAGGGCCGGGGCTTAAATGGGTCTAGCCGTTTTTGGGCTCTAATGAGGGATATGCAAATTCGGGTCAAATTACCCTTTTATCCTTTAGTATTAAATAAATAAAATAAATAAAATAAAATACCTCCACCCCCATCGCCACCACCACCACCATAGATGGAGGAGGCCCGATGGTGTGGCGGCCGGCCGGAGGTGGTGGTGGCGCGGTAGTGGTGGTGGCTACGCCGGCGGATGCGGTGGCTGGCGGTGGGGGTGGAGGTATTTTATTTTATTTTTTATTTATTTAACACTAAAGGGTAAAAGGGTAATTTGACCCAAATTTGCATATCTCTCATAGGTCCTTTGTACCTCTCGGTTTTTTACAAATTCAACGGACTTACGTGGGTTTTGTAAATTCAAATGATATTTATTTGGAATTTTCCCTTTTAACAACTTCCTAATTAAATCAAGATGCTTAATTAGGAATTTCCATTACATTTGTATGATTTCTAATTAATATGTTTTTACCCATTAAATATATTTAATTATGTATTTTCATATTTTTCAATTTTTCCTAATAATAAATCAAATATTTTTATTTTATTTTTTGTCTTAAAATTATCATAACCTATAAATATAATATAGTATATATGTGTATTATTTTATAAGATTCATATATTTTTTATTATTTCCCACCCAAATTTACTTTTCATATAACCATCTTTCAATTTGGGGAAAAAACTTTCTATCACCGTCAATCTAAATATAAATCACATTTATAATCTAATTTTATCTTATCTTAAGGAAAAAAAAAAACAAGAAGAAGCCGCTTTAGGCTTATGATGGAAAAATAAATAATTATAACCCAATCATTGCGCTCAAAACTTTTAACCTTACTTGATAGAGAATTTATTCACTTGTCTTATTGGCTGAACCGAGTTGAATTTTCATAGTATAGAAAATATATATATATATATATATAATTGAATTGCAATAGCATTGTTGGCAAACTCGCGAGTTGACTCTTCGAGTTTACCTTTATTACTCTTCTAGCTTACAAAAATGAGTCGAGTCGATGATAAACTCTACTTAGTTATAAACTCGGTTAAACTCACGAGTTTATATCACCGGGTTTACCGTTTTTACGTTTCTAACTTACAAAACCGTGTTAATTTACTCTTAAACTCGTTTTAACTTTTTTGATTTAATCATGCTCGGCTTTATATGGAAATTTATTTATTGAATATGATAAATGATGAATGTTGATGGATTTAATTTCAATTATTTGGATTTAAAAGATATTTAAATCAAATTGTTGTCATTTTTATATTTTAATTATTTAATTATACACTAGTAATACATATTTAATAATAAAAGTAAACTCTTACGAATTTACGATTCCACAATTATCAACAATTAATGAGGTATTGCAAAATACCTCTCCTTTTACAACATTTATTTTGATTTCTTTTCATAACTTGAACTGAAAAAATGCAAGGCACTTAAAATCATACGGTTGATGTAATGATTTAAGAAATTAGCAGTTTAATTCCATGTTAGACAAGTCATAATTACACATTTACACCCTTCACTGAATATCAATTTTAAAAATGCAACTTTTCAAAAAGATACAATTGCTCATCTATGCAAAAAAAAAAAAAAAAGGGTTTAATATTTCTGATTTGGCTAAAGAAATATTTTTTTGCCACATTCATATAATAATAAGAGGGTTCCACTAATATTTTCTCTCGTTTCTTTTTATAATGGGATCCATACACTTTTATATGAGTGTATGGGTCACACTAATATTTTCTCTCTATTTCCTTTATAATGAACCCACTCACTTCTATGTGAGTGTACCAGTAAAAGCAAAAAACATTAAACTTGTAAATAAATAGATAAAGAAATACGATTGACGCTGAAAACATAATTAAGCAAGCGAAAGAGAAGAGCCTTGCAGACTTGTGTCTTACTGGTTTGGGCGTTCTCTCCCTTACTGGTTAGTCGCGAGTTCGAATAGGCAGAACAGAACAAAGAATTAGTGATAATAATAATTATTATTATCACAAAATTATGAGGTATTTCAAAATACCTCTCGTTTTCCTACTCTCTGTCTTTGTTTAATTTCTCTGTTATAGCCAATGACCTTTGGTCAATGGCAATATTTCAAATTGCCTGCGACTTGTGCTTTTGTGCTAATATATCTATTATCTTGTCTTTTTTATAAAGTATTTACTTATTTTCAAAGAGTATTAAATATTTTTTTTTTTCTATGTATACCCATAATTAATAAAGATAATTGATGAGAGCAATAATTAATATAATATTAGAGTTTTGTACAATTAGTAGAAATAATATTGAAAATTATTTAAATTTTTTGGTACTTCAAGCTATAATTTAGTGATAATTTCAATATGAATTAATCCAAAATCTTTTCATGTTTAACAAATTAAGTGTTAAACAGCATTCACCGCCATGAAGTACTTTTTCAATGTCATTGAGTATTGTAAATTTTTTTTTGTGCATCTAACACCATTCAGTATTTTAAAATGATTTTTTTATATATACAATACCCTAAACTATTTTATTTTTTTGAAGAAAATATTTTTCTAATAACAGTCAATATCATAAATATAGGGTGTTTGTTGCAAGTAAAAAATATATTTGAAAAGCAAAATTGTTAAGCTAAGCAAAAATATTTTAATACTTGGTTATTTTCATTCTGAGCCCAAAACAACTTTAACCACGCCCTCGTAATGATCACAGACAGCTAAGCTAAAATAGATATACGTTTGTAAGCTGAGATAAAAATTAAATCAAGTACTTTTATTTTCCATGAAATAAAATCAAACATTTTTAATGTAGGATTCTAAGAGATTTATGTAAGAAAATTACACATGCTTTTCTACTGTATAGTATTCCCTCTGATCCTAAATATTAAATGTAGTTGACATTTTTAGATAAATTAAGAAAGCTAATTAAAGGACCAAAAATTATATTAACCCCCTTATAAACAATCATATTTAGAAAGAAAGATACATAAATTATAAATTTATTGTATTTAACTAACATTTTAAATTACACGATTTTAGTAGTTATTCCTTATTAAAAGGACTAGATGGAGCATATAGAGATGCATGACCTACATCTTTTTCTTATATGTATTAGAGAAAATTAATAATTTGATTTCTACCACAAAAATGAATAAATTTTAATTTGGTGTAACTCAATCTTTATAATATTATATAGATTAAAACTCAATTTATAAACTTTGACTTGATACAACTCATTCCCCTTTAATTATAGTCATTCAACACATTAGTCCTTAGTGTTAAAAAAATATTTAATTTTTATGATTTTATTTTTGTGAACTAACATTTTAAATGGTCAAAATTATTAATATTGAGTTTCAGAGACTAGAGACAACAAAAGTTGGTCCAGACCTATTTAAGTTTTGAGACATGCATTAATCTTAGTGCCTCAGAATCCTACTCACTTAAACTTGTTTTCACCTAAAAACTAAAAACTTTTAGGACCGAATTTTAAGTCAACAAGATATAGAAGGATGAAATGATTCATTTTCCCCATTTACTACTATCATATTAATAAAATCCATTGCTTTTGTTTTTCTTTTTCTTTCTTTGGTCTATGTTATCTTTATGTGTTTTCTTACCAAACATAACAAAAGTATTTTCATTCCACCATTTCCTTCATCGCAATTATTGACTCTTCGTCCAATTATAGTGCGAATGAGTAGGGAAGAAGACAGAAGATAGAAAATAAAATTAAAATAATCAACTTCACGCTATGCGAACAAATGACTTGCTGGTTAGAGTAAATTGCTTTGACTTTGCAAGTCATGGGTTCGATTCAGCATTCTTCCTTGATCACTACTCAGGTTCACAGCTTGATCTGTGTTCCCCATAACATGAGGTGTTACAAAACACCTCTCCTTTTACAAATTCCGAGTGAATCATATCAAAATACCAACATATGTTGTTACTTACATTTTCATATACTCTTTCCTTCTTGTTTTTATTATAGGACCTTTTTTAGAGTTAGTCTTGATCCTAAATCTAAAACATATTTATCAATTTTTTTTAATCTACTCCTACTGATACTTCCTTAACATTAAGCAATGAGGAGTGAGATGAAAGAAATTAAGGAAAATGATTATTAGGATATTTTAAAAATATATATATCATATTAACTAACTTCCTTAATCTACGATCAAATTAGATAAATATGTCATATATTAAAAAATAAGGAATATATAAATTAATATATTTTATCGTATGTTGGCCCCAAAAACATATGTGGTATAATCCATTGATATAGTTGTTAGCGAGTCTTGATATAGTTGTTAACGGGTAAGTCATTAACAACTAAATCAGTACCATTAACAACAATTTGCTAACAACTAAATCAGTCCCGTTATAAATGTATCACGTTTGATACTCGGTGCCATGCACATTGAATAGTACCATGCTCTGATACCAGGCATATTGGAATCATACATTTAGCTATGTGGAAGTTATGTTTTTGTTATGGAGACCCCTTAGGTATTGCAAAATGATTTACAAAATTGGGTATTTCGCGTTACACCTCAGGATATAGAACACCGTGCTGAATTTTCTCTTAAATTTATCCTCCTTTCCAGCTGTTTACAGATTGCTAGAGTATTTGGTGCTTGAAATTGGTGCTGTTGATATTCACGATGATAAGCTAGAGAAAGCAAAAACATTTGGTGCTACTCACAACGTGAATGCGGCACGTGAAGATCCAGTTGGAAAATGTTCTTGTTAGTTTGACTTTATAAATGTATCATCCTCTGATACCACTCTTTGATACTCGATGCCATGCATATTGAATAGTACCATGCTCTGATACCAGGCATGTTGGAATCATACATTTAGCTATGTGGAAGTTATGTTTTTTGTGTGGAGACCCCTCAAGTATTGCAAAATGATTTACAGAATATGGGTATTCCGCTTTACACCTTAGGATACAGAACATCGTGCTGAATTTTCTCTTAAATCGATTCTCCTTTCTAGCTGTTTGCAGATTGCTGAAACTGTTGCTGTAGATATTCAGGATGATAAGCTAGAGAAAGCAAAAACATTTGGGGCTACTCACACTGTAAATGTGGCACGTGAAGATCCAGTTGGAAAATGTTCTGGTTAGTTTGACTTTATAAATGTATCATGCTCTGATACCACGCTTTGATACTCGGTGCCATGCACATTGAATAGTACCATGCTCTTATACCAAGCATATTGGAATCATACATTTAGCTATATGGAAGTTATGTTTTTTTTTTTTTTTTATGGAGATCCCTTAGGTATTGCAAAATGATTTATAGAAATGGGTATTCCGCTTTACACCTCGGGATACGAACATCGTGCTAAATTTTCTCTTAAATTTATCCTTCTTTCAGTACTTGTTTGCGGATTGCTAGAGCATTCGGTGCTTCTGAAATTGTTGCTGTTGATATTCAAGATGATAAGCTAGAGAAAGCAAAAATATTTTGTGCTACTCGCACCGTGAATGCGGCACGTGAAGATCCAGTTGGACATATAATTGTAAATGCATTTTCCTTTGTTTAACATTTGGTGTTTTTTATTTCACCTACAAACATAATGGAATATTTTTCATGACTTATTTGCACATGTGTCTACCGGCAATTCATAGTTAAATAAGGTGATTTAGAAGGTTATCTAAGCATCAGTGTCTTCTAATTCAAAGGCTCTTAGATGGAATTCTGCATAAGAAAAATTTGCAATTCTGTTTATTTTGATAAGAGAGAAGTATACGGAGCATATATTTTGCTTTCGGATAACTTTGCCCATGCACTTTTATTCCTCTATTTTGCCACCATAATTTATTTGACTTTAATAGTTTCGAGTTTCTTCTCATTCTCCTTATGGGACACAATTTGAAATTACGCCCCATAAACTCTTGTTTTTCCTATTTATATTTGTTGTCTATTTTTAAGTTTTGTTTTTCTTCATCCTTGAGATTCAAAAAATAAAACCCTTATTCTACAATATTACTAGTCATTATTTTTTCCATGATTTTTTGATAAAGCAACAGGCATGGAGTTAGTAGGGAAGCACACACAATCTTCCAATTCACAAATTGCCTCATCCACATGATGTTTAATTTCTTTCACTTTGACGCCTTTATTTGTTTACACTGATTTAACGAAATTACGGTGGAAAAGGTGTTGATGTTCTTGTGGAAGCCTTGGGAAAACCACACACATTTTCCCGAGTGCACACAAAGTGTGAAGGATGGAGGAAAAGCTCGATGATTGGGTGGCACAAGCTTGTCTTTGTAGGACAAATGGAAATAAATCGCCTTGTTCACAGAAAGGTGCATATTCTTTGGATCGTATGGAGGTAGGGCAAGGCAAGATCTTCCTAAGTTAGTTAGACTAGCAGAAACAGGTATCTTCAATCTTTCCAATACTATTTCTAGAAGATACAACTTTGAGGAGGCAGACAAAGCATTTGTAGATCTCAACCAGGGAAAAATTGTGGGACGAGCTGTCATTGAGATAAGATAATATTGTTTTATATTACTACCATATAGAATTCGAATGATTTGTTCTATGTGCAGCTTGTGAAGTATGCCGCTCCGATCTCCACATTATGAAAGATGAAAGTCCCTTTTCTACTCCTTGCATGCTGGGACATGAGATAACTGGAGATGTAGTTGAACATGGACCGCTCATAGATAATAAAACAAAACTAAGGTAGTAGACAGAACTTAATGGTCCTTTTACTACTCTTTAATGTTCTAGTTAGTTTGACTTTATAAATGTATCATGCTCTGATACTACGCTTTGATACTCAATACCATGCATATTGAAAGGGACCATGTTCTGATAGCATGCATATTGAAATCGAATGATTTGTTCTTTGTGTAGCTTGTGGAGTACGCTACTTCGATCTCTACGTTATGAAATATGGAAGTCCTTTTCCACTAGAACATGAGATAACTGATGAAGTTGTGACTTTATAAATGTATCATGTTGTGATACCACACTTTGATACTTGATGCCATGCATATTGAAAAAGACCATGCTTTGATACCATGCATATTGAAATCAAATGATTTGTTCTATGTATAGCTTGTGGAGTATGCCGATTCGATCTCCATGTTATGAAAGATGAAAGCCCTTTTTCTACTGGGACAAGAGATAACTGACGAAGTTTTCGAACATGGACCTGTCATAGATAATAAAACAAAACCAAGGTAGTAAACAGAGTTTAATGGTCCTTTTACTACTCTTTAATGTTCTGGTTAGTTTGACTTTATAAATGTATCATACTCTGATACCACGCTTTGATACTCGATGCCTTGCATATTGAATAGCACCTTGCTCTGATACCATGCATATTGAAATCGAATGAATAATCATTGAAATATCTTGCATTCACATGAATAATGTGGCTGAAGATGGTCTTTGAGTTCAAACTATAGAAACTATGTTTAGTTTTCTTATTGTGATGTTATGAAATTCTCTGTTAAATTGATTTTTATTTTTTTGTACCTTTCATTATTACTATGAACCATTACAACATCTCTTCGAGTAGATAAAAGTTATTGGATCGGATAGAGGTAGAGCAAGGCAAGATCTTTCTGGGTTTGTCAGACTAGCAGAAACAGGTATCATCACTTCGAATAGGCACATGGAAGGACCGGAGGAAATATTAACTATTATCATTGTTATTATGACAAAACTATGAGGTATTTCAAAATACCTTTCATTTTCTACTCTTTTGTGTTTTATTCTAACAATTGCCATTATTTTCTATTCTTTTGGTGCTATTTACCAGGCGAAGTGAGAAGAAAATTTTTAGTCCTAGGATGATCAAAAAAATTTATATGAATACACAATTTTATCTTTAATTTATTATTGTATTGATTTTGTTCTCATTGTATATATTAAATATGATTAAATCTAGAAAGTTGTTGAATTTTATAAGGGAGTTAATAAAGTTTAACTTTTCTTTGTATATGTAAAATATGTTGAAAGTGTTTTATAAATAAACTAGACTTTTGTAGGAAGCAAGATAAATAATTTATTTTTTGGCAAAATAATTAGTAAGATTGCTTGGATGTGCATAGCATCTAAGAATGACATTTTTAACCTTCCACCTTATATTGGATAATTTTTTTTTTTTTTAAAAAACTATTATCTAATATTCGATTCGAGGTTCGTGGATGGCTCCCTTAGGACTCAAATGAATTAAGGTTTCATATACAGAAGAAGAATAAATTGGTTTTAAATTGGGGGAGATGTTTGATCCAAAAAAAAAAAAATTGGGGGAGATGTGTAATTAGCAATTACCATGAGCTAGACAATGAATTTATTTTAATCTTAAATATATAAATTCAATCTACTATGTCTCCCATATTTTTAAGTTTTTTGAGAATATCATATTGATTGTGTATATTATGTGTGGCAAAAAAAAAAAAAAATTGTACTACCTCTAGTCTTTAATATAAAACCTAGTTGATTTTTTTTTTTGGGAAAAGTTTAAAAATATGAATAAATTACTTTAAAGTATTCATTTATTATTTTTACATCAAATTGTATTCATTTATTATTTTTATATCAAACTAATTTTTCTCACTTATAAACTAATAATATGCAATCTAGTGATATACAATATATATTATAATTCAGTTATTTAATTATTTAGCTTCTTTTATTTTTTTAAAAAATCAACGGAGTCTTATTTAATGGCCGAAAGGAGTACGTATATATATCACACATATGATGAGGATGTTTTAAAGGCCCCAGGGCGCTTGAGGGTAGATTGGTAGATAGTGCCGATCCTGAATTTTTTAAATAAATAGAATAAAAACAGCACAAGGCATACTATTTGAACTCATGGCTTGTTGGTTAGAGCAGATTTGCTTTTACCTTCCAAAGTCATGGGCTCGATTCAGCATCATCTACAATCACAACCCATGTTTTTCCCATTAGTTCACCAATTTATCTTTTTAATTACTTCAACTAATCATTTGTTACGTACGCCATATACAACTAAGCATAATCTAAGAATATACAATATATTATATGATTAAGTAACTTATTTAGCTTCCTTAATATCTCCAAAAAAAAGTTAACTCAGTCTCATAATTAAGACCAGAGGTAGTATTATGTTTGGGTGTGTAAAAGAAAGAGTCTCTCTAATATATCGCAATGTTTTGTCTTCAAAAGTCATGTCCTTAGAAATTAAAGAATTTAACATATGATTATGACGCTTGGTTGGACATGTACAGTTCTTCAAAATGCACCACTTCAAGATATTAATTCATTGTTTATAAATACCCTCATTGTGACCCCATTTAAAGAAGAGAATGAGAAGCATCAGTTATTTCTTGTTGAGATTACTTTACCTTTTGTCATTTCTGTTATCCTGTATCCTTATAGGAATGATTCGTTAATCTTGGGGAGTGCGCTGCTTCATGTCAATTGAGGGGGTTGCAGAATAACTTTTAATTAAGGAGCTTGACTCAGAACTGATGAATATTTTCTTGTTTCTTAACAGATTTTGCTAACCGGAACAAGGTAGTTTATCTAACTCATATGTTTAAAACTGTAGAGACTATTTAACAATCAAATTGATTATCCAAAAATGAATTAGAATAATTTGATAAAACATAGGTTAAGATTTTATATTCAAGACAAAAATAAACATTTTGTTTCAAATAGGAGGGATATATAGGTAATTACCACTCCACTAATTCTTGATATATGAGTTGAATAACTAATTTTGTATAGATTAAGAAAATTAGTTAAGTTAGCTATTTAAAAACCCCTTGGTTCTTTGATCATCATCATTTGCATTAAAATTTTCTCTTAATAGAAATTTCTTTAACATGTACACTCAATAGGCTTAATTTTTTTAAAAACAATTATAAGTTTGAGAAATAAAATAATAATGATTATTATTTTGCTAAAACAGAGTTGAGTATTATATTTTGGACTAACCTAATCAATTAACTTATACATGTGTGTGTATGCATATATATGTACGTATGTATGTATATGTGTGTGTATATCACATGGGATTAAAAAAGAGGGAGTATATAATAAAATAAAGAGTAAAATACTCTGACCACCCTCCTGTTTTGCCTTAATTACACAGACCTCCCCTCTAATTTAGAAACATACACTTTAGTCCAAAAAGTTAACTCTGTCAAGAATATTCCAAATATATATATATATATTTTATTAAATTTTATATAGAAATAAGATTTTTTTACTATTTTACCCTTAATACTAAATCCCTAGTTTTACTTGATAGTTTGTAGACTTAGGGAAGAAAAAAAACGAGCCGCAATAAATAGCTTTGGAGAAGACAACTGCTATGGAGAAGACAACAGCAACGGATCATGGAAACAAAAAGGTACAAAGCTTATCAAATTTTCATTCAAAAATCCGAGATTATCGATTTGATAAATCAAATATAGTTTGATTGGGATCATCGGTTTATACTCGTACAAAGCTTGACTGGGATTATTGGTTCGCAAAGCCAAGAACCAATTGTGACATAATACAAAGTTTATTCTAAATATTAAATGTTTGTGGATTTAATAGCGGATTGTCGCAATAGGTTCCCAAAGCTTAGCATATATATGCAAGGCAGGCCCAGGCAAGCGAGTTTCTCGTATTCGCAGCGATAAAAAGACAAGAAACTATGGGAAGGGGCTTAGTGATGTGTTTATACAAAGTTAGGTTTATGCAAAGCTTAATAAAAAAATTTCTTTGCTTGGGATTATAGGTTGAATTATATACAGAAATTAGTGATGTGTTTCATTGAAATAATGAATGAGAGTTAGGTTGCAATATACACAGAATCTGTATTGATAAATTATAGAACACTAGTCCACCAATATGCCGTCATAAAATATGTTGTTAGCACTCTATTTTGATTGTACTTTTAAAAATTTTCATCCTTGCAGGAAAATATTATTCTTGTTGAAGATATTGATAATTCTGATAAAAGCGATCCTCTTTTTGATAAATTATATCTCGCGATTCTCAAAGAAGAGGATTGTGATAATAATGAAGTAGAAGAATTTGGACAAGGAGACAAGATTGATGATGATTCTATTTTAAATGATGTAGAAGACAATGAAGGTAGTGAATCTGAAATTGAGATTGAAGGTAGTGAAAATTCTACAAGTGGTAGTGACGTGGAAAAGCCTGAAATTATTGACATTGTTAAGAATGTCAACGGAAAAAGATTTGATTACGATGCTAATGGTAAAGTGCATTTGGAAAAAGATATGTTATTTATGTTGGAATTTTTTGGATAAAATCCCATGGGTTATGAATAAGAAGAAGGATGGAAAAGAAGAGGAAAAAGGAAGAAGGAATGTATGTGAGAGAATAGTCCCACATTGCTTAGTTGGAGAGAAGTTGGAGGGTATATAAGCCCCAACTTGGCTCCTACTAATTGGGCCCTTGGGCCAACCCACTTTTGTGGAGGGTGAGGACTTAGGTGACCCTTGGTCCACCACACGTATGCAGTCCTTGCTCGTTGATCTCATGGTTCTCTCGCGCGCCCGCCTTGGTCGGTCCAGCGTGTGAAATAAAATATTAATTTTTTATTAAATTATTTTTCGGATTAAAAATAATTTTTTTAAATAATTTTTTTTGAATTTCCGAACGTTTAGATATTCCCGTTGTGCCTCTCCGACTTTTCCAACCATGCATGGCGTTTTTTTGCAATCCGTTCGGATCGTCCGCCGGAATTGCGGGTCGCCTCGTTAAACACGCTTCGCTTCGTGTGCGACCATTCGTCAAGACGCACCAATTACGGTGAATAGACGCGGTCACCTCTCGTTCGTTCCGTTACGTGCGTCTGTTTGCACAACGCACCCCGCTCGGCAGCAGAGACTTGTCCATCGATCGTGTTCTTTCGAGTCTATAAATAGGGCGCCCTAGTCACGTTTAGACACACAATTTCTTTGCATACTCTCTCTCTCGCATTCTCGCATAAACACTCGTGCGTTCCAAAAGCGGACTCATTGGCTTCACTTGGGCTTCGATGCCAGGCAGAGCGAGCCATCTTTCTCGGGAGACGAATAATCCGCTCTATCCCGGGAGGCAATTGCTCGGAAAACCTTCGGATCCGTATTGAGGGAGCAAAATTGTCTTAAGGACACAACGAAAGTTGGACCCGTTTCTGCATTTTTCCATTCCATATCGCCGGTCTTGTGAGTTCGTTTTACATCATTTTATTTTATACGAGACTAAGTGAATGTTCCTCGTATGCTTTATTTAATAAATACAGATTCTTGTTTTGATATTCTGTGTACTTTATATTCAATTTCTACCTACTCATTATATTAGAAACAACAATCTTAAGACAATTTTTGGTTTATTGAAATCAGTTTATGTTAATTTATTTGATTGCTGATTTCATACGTTGGTAGTAGTATTGAATTGAATCTGTGATTATTTTTTGTTAATATTATTATTATACTGTTAGTGAATTAATCTGTGTGATTAATTAGAGTTTCTGTTTTAACAACAGAAATGGCAAGTGCAAGTACCAATCTGATTAACCCAAGTGGTCCTGTTCCAATGCATGGTGAAAAACCAGGAAAAGTTCAATGGCAATGATTTTAAAAGATGGCAACAAAAATGTTTTTCTATTTAACCACATTGAACTTGGCGGTTTCTCACCGAGGATGCTCCAAAATTGGAAGAAGGACAACGGTGATAAGGAAAAGGTTCTTTGTGATAGATGCTTGGAAGCATTCTCGATTTCCTTTGTAGAAACTACATTCTCAATGGTCTGGACAACACACCGTATCTTGTATATAGTGCTTTGGATACAACTAAAGCATTATGGGAGAGTCGGACAAGAAGTACAAAACCGAAGATCTTTGGTTTGAAGAAATTCATTGTTGGCGATTTTGGACTTCAAGATGCTTGATTCTAAATCATGGTGAGTCAAGTTGAAGAACTTCAATTGGTTGTGCATGAGATTCATGCCGAAGGGATGTCTCTTAAGCGAGTCTTTCCAAGTCGCTGCATTTATTGAAAAATTGCCACCGTCTTGGAAAGACTTCAAGAATTACCTCAAGCACAAGCGTAAGGAGATGTCACTTGAAGATTTGATCGTAAGACTGAGAATAGAAGAAGACAACAAGGTTTTACGAAAAGAAACTTGGCAGCAATTCTATAGTTTGAAGGCTAACATTGTGGAAGATGGTCCGAAGCCCAAGAAACGCAAACGCTCTAATGAGGGATCATTTAAACAAGGCCATAACAAAGGCCCTAGCAAAGGCGAGAATTCAAAGGCAAGTGTTATAATTGCGGGAAGCCCGGTCACCGTGCTAAGGAGTGCAAGAAGCTAAAGAATTTCAAGAAGAAGAACACTGAAGCCAATATGGTTGACAATACCACTGATATGATGGATAGTATGAGTCTTTCAGCAGTTGTAATGCAATGTGACTTGGTTGGAAATACCAAGGAGTGGTGGGTGGACACTGGTGCCACTAGGCATGTATGTGCAAACAAATGGATGTTTTCTTCTTACACTCCTGCGAAGCAAGATGAACAACTTTATATGGGAAATTCTTCTGCTTCAAAGGTTGAAGGTTCTGGGAAAGTCGTCTTGAAGATGACTTCTGGAAAAATCGGGACACTTAAGGATGTGCTTCATGTGCCTGATATTCGCAAGAATCTGATATCTAGATCCCTCTTAAGCAAGAATGGTTTTAAGCTTGTATTTGTTTCTGATAAGTTTATACTCTCTAGGAATGATATGTATGTTGGAAAAGGTTACCTTAGTGAGGGCCTTTTCAAAGTTAATGTAATGACTTTGTCACCAATAACAAAGATGCTATTAATAATAATATTGGTTCTATCTATATGCTTGAGTCCTCTAATTTATGGCATCAAAGATTAGGACATGTTAATTATAAATCAATTAAAAATTTAATTCATTTAGAATTATTGCCTAAAGTTGATTGTTCAAATAAAGATAAATGTCAAGTATGCATTGAATCAAAATTTTCTAAGTTGCCTTTTTCTTCTGTTGAAAGATCAACTGAGTTGTTAGATTTAATACATACTGATATATGTGATATGAAATCTGTACCATCTAGGGGTAATAAGAAATATTTTATTACATTTATTGATGATTTCGCATTGCGTAGATATTGTTATGTGTATTTGCTTAATAGTAAAGATGAGGCTATTATAGCTTTTAAACAATATAAAACTGAAGTTGAAAATCAACTTAACAAGAAAATTAAAATAGTAAGGAGTGATCGTGGGGGAGAATTTGATGGCCCCTTCGAAGAATTCTGTATAGAATCTGGTAATAATACCAGACTACAGCTCCTTATGCTCCTCAATCAAATGGGATTGCAGAGAGGAAAAATCAGACATTGAAAGAAATGATGAATGCATTATTAATTGAGTCCGGTTTACCACAAAATATGTGGGGAGAAGCCATTCGACGGCTAACTTTCTAATCAACAGTGCCTCATAAAACGATAAAAAACATACCATATGAGATATGGAAAGGAAAGAAACCTTCCTTGAAATATTTAAAAGTGTGGGGTGTTTGGTGAAGGTTGAGATTCCTAAACCTAAAAGGTTAAGAATTGGACCCAAGACAAGATTGTGTGTTTATTGGTTATGCACATAATAGTAGTGCATATCGTTTTCTAGTTTATAAGTCGATGTATCGATATCCATGTGAATACGGTTATTGAGTCAAGGAATGCTACGTGCTTTGAAAACGTATATCCGTATAATAAAAATAATGATAATAACAACACCGTGATATCTCCTGGATACAATAACTAATGATAACCTTGAACAAGAGGAACCTAGACGTAGCACTAGGCAAAGGACTTCAACATCCTTTGGTCCTGATTTTATGACTTATCTACTAGAAAATGAGCCTCGAACATTTGGAGAGGCTATGGGTTCCCCTGAAGCGCCATTCGGGAAGAGGCTATCAATAGTGAAGTTAAATCCATTATGTCAAACCACACTTGGGAGCTAGTTGACCTTCCTCCTGGCAATAAGCCTCTAGGAACTAAGTGGATCTTCAAAAAGAAGATGAAAGCAGATGGCACTATTGATAAGTACAAAGCTAGGCTAGTAGTAAAAGGCTACAGTTTCAACGTGAAGGCCTAGACTACTTTGATACTTATTCACCTGTTACAAGAATTACATCCATTCGAATGTTGATCGCATTAAGCAAAGACTTGAATGGGTTGGAGTTACATCAAATGGATGTAAAGACAACCTTCTTGAATGGGGAATTAGAGGAAGAAATCTACCTAGAACAAACTGAGGGTTTTGTTGTCTCAGGACAAGAACGAAAAGTTTGCCGCTTAATAAAGTCCCTTTATGGACTTAAACAAGCCCCAAAACAATGGCATGCGAAATTTGATGAAGTTATGTTATCAAATGGCTTTAGTATTAATGAATGTGACAAGTGTGTATACATTCGAAATACGAAAAAATGGGTTTGCCATAGTTTGTCTTTATGTAGATGACATGTTGATAACGGGTAGTAATAATCAAATGATTAAAGCTACTAAGCGATTTCTTACCGATAAGTTCGACATGAAAGATATGGGTCTATGAGATGTTATTTTAGGAATTAAAATCCATAGAACATCTGGAGGGTTAGCTTTATCCCAAACACACTATGTTTCTAAAATTCTTGAGAAATTCAAGAGTTTAAATATAACTCCTATGTCGACCCCTATAGAAACTAGTCTTCGACTGTTAAAACATACTGGTGAAGCTATTAAACAAAAGGAGTATGCTCAAGTGCTAGGCAGTCTTATGTATGTTATGAACTGCACTAGACCTGATATTGCTTATGCTGTAAGCATGTTGAGTCGCTTTACAAGTAATCCAAATGAGCTTCATTGGAGAGCTATGACAAGAGTTTTGGGTTACTTAAAGCAAACTCAAAACTTTGCTTTGCATTATGAAAAGTACCCCGCATGATATTAGAAGGGTATTGTGATGCGAATTGGATAACCAGCTCTAATGACACAAGATCCACAAGTGGATATGTGTTCACCCTCAGTGGGGTGCTGTGTCTTGGAAGTCATCTAAGCAGACTTGCATTGCAAGATCAACTATGGAAGCAGAATTCATTGCATTAGATAAAGCTGGTGAGGAAGCCGAGTGGCTTCGTAACTTTCTTGAAGACATTCCTAGTTGGCCAAAGCCGGTACCAAAGAGATGTGTATACATTGTGATAGTCAAGCGAGCTATTGGTAGAGCCAAGAATGTCATGTACAACGGCAAGTCTAGACATATACGTCGTAGACATGATACCGTTAGACAACTACTTTCGAATAGAATCATCTCAATTGATTATGTAAAATCAAAAGAGAATATAGCGGATCCATTGACTAAAGGGATTCCTAGAAAGATAGTTAGGAAATTGTCCAAAGGAATGGGTCTAAGGCCGATCCATTGTTGATTATTGCGGTAACTCTACCTAGGAGAGTGGAGATCCCACGAACTAGGTTCAAAGAGACAACTAAGTGATGATCGATCAACAACACCGTGGAGTTTTAAACTCATACTCATTCCTAGACAAACAAGTGCATATATATAAAGGGTAAGCTTCTAAGCTTTTAATGGTTTCTTAGTCTGATGTGTTCAGATGATGTATGATGACATACATCACAAGGAATCACCTATGTGAGTATGAAGTGCGGGCCGCTTCTATGAGAATTTAAAACGGCCGATTCTCTAGAACACTCACAGAACCAGGCGGTGTCCAGGGCCAAAATGGACATAGCATGAGAACCAATGATGCTAGAGGAGCAACTGTGTAACTCCTATTGTCTTGGTATACACTAAAAGGTCAACGGTTCAAGACAACGCGTCACCAGATTGACCAGTATATCCTATAGGTTTTTACTAGAGAAGGTTCAAAGGTAACTCCTACCTTTCTCGATGCGATTGTTTCTCGTAGAGAACCGCACTTTGCATACATGATCATTTGCATTTGGTCATGATGGACTAACTTCTTATCCATGTGGGGGATTGTTGGAATTTTTTGGATAAAATCCCATGGGTTATGAATAAGAAGAAGGATGGAAAAGAAGAGGAAAAAGGAAGAAGGAATGTATGTGAGAGAATAGTCCCACATTGCTTAGTTGGAGAGAAGTTGGAGGGTATATAAGCCCCAACTTGGCTCCTACTAATCGGGCCCTTGGGCCAACCCACTTTGTGGAGGGGTGAGGACTTAGGTGACCCTTGTCCACCACACACGCTTGCAGCGCTTATGCCCATTGTCTGTCCGGCTCGGTTGGTTGGTTGGCGCCTTTGCCCGCCGGCCGATCCGCGTGTGAAATAAAATATTAATTTTTTATTAAATTATTTTTCGGATTAAAAAATAATTTTTTATTAAATAATTTTTTTTGAATTTCCAAACGTTTAGATATTCTCGTTGTGCCTCTCCGACTTTTCCAACCCGGTGGCTGCGTTTTTTGCAATCCGTTCGGATCGTCCGCGTGAACAGATGCGGGTCGCCTCCGTTCGCTTCGTTCGTGTGACTTGTTCGTCAAGACGCACCAATTCGTTGTGAATGCAGGCGGGTCACCTCTGTTCGTTCCGTTCTGGTGCGTCTGTTTGCACAACGCACCAGTTCGCAGCAGCAGACTTGTCCATCTGATCGTGTTCTTTCAGAGTCTATAAATAGGGCGCCCTAGTCACAGTTTAGACACACAATTTCTCTGCATACTCTCTCTCTGCATTCTGCATAAACACTCTGTGCGTTCCAAAAGCATATTCATTGGCTTCGCTTGGGCTTCAGACAGACAGAGCCATCTTTCTGGAGACGAATAATCCGCTCTATCCTGGGAGGCAATTGCTCAGAAAACCTTCGGCATCCGTATTGAGGGAGCAAAATTGTCTTAAGGACACAACGAAAGTTGGGCCGGATTTCTGCATTTTCCATTCCATATCGCGATCTTGTGAGTTCGTTTTGACATTTTATTTTATACGAGACTAAGTGAATGTTCCCTGTATGCTTTATTTAATAAATACAGATTCTTGTTTTGATATTCTGTGTACTTTATATTCAATTTCTACCTACTCATTATATTAGAAACAACAATTTATCAATGTGAATGAGTTTAGGAATGCTTTAAAGGATTATGTAATCCAAGAAAATTTTGACATAATTAGAATAAAAAATGAAAAAGCAAGAGTAACTGCTATTTGTTCTTCAGATGGTTGTCCTTGGAGAATTCATGCTTCTCCTACCCCAGATGATGTGACTTTTATGATAAAGACATACGAACAAATGCATACTTGCATTAGGTTAACTAATCAACCCAATGCCACATCAACCTGAATAGAGATAAATTGAAAGGATCTTTGAATGCTGATCTTAATATGAGCTATGAATTAATGGACAATGAATTGACCACTAAATATGGAGTTAAGGCTCATCGAATGCAATTGTATAGGGCAAGAAGAAAAGGAAGAGAAGAATGTGAAGGTTCTCATGCTGCAAGTTACAAGAAGATACCAAAATATGCGGAGTTGTTGTTGGAAAAAAATAGGGGAAGTTTAGTGAAGTTAAGTTACCATGAAAGGTTATCATTTGAAGAAAGTCCTACCTTTAAGAGAATTTTTGTATGCTTGGCTGCTTGCAGAGATGGCTTTCTAAAAGGTTGTAGGCCATATTTTGGATTAGATGGTTGCCACTTGAAAGGTCCATATGGAGGTGTCTTACTATGTGCGGTTTATTTGGATGCGAATAATGGGTTATTTCCATTAGCATATGCAATAGTTGAGGTAGAGTGTAAGGAGTCTTGGAGATTTTTCTTGGAATATTTGAATGATGCGATTGGAGACAACCATTATATAATTATGAGTGATAGACAAAAGGTAATAGTTTTTATTTACAAACTTCATATATTTTTGTGGTTCATATATGTTATGACTTGATGTTTATGTGATTTTTTTTTTTTTTTTTTGGGTGTGTTTGGATGTAGGGATTGACACAAGCTGTTGCTGAATTTTTCCCCAACTCATGGCATAGATATTGTGGTAGGCATTTATTTAATAATTTCAAGGCTAAATTTCCATTGTTAATCTTACGGGAACTTTTTTGGATGGCTGTTAAGGCTCCAAATGAATTTGTTTTTAAGAAGACAATGGAAAAGATAAGAAGACATGATGATAAGGCATACCACTATTTGATGTCTATCCCCTTAAATACTTGGACTCGGCATGCATTTCATGAAAGTTGCAAAAGTCCACACATCACTAATAATGCTTGTGAATCTTTTAATCGGGATTAATGACTTGAGAAATATGAACGTTTTGAACTTGTTAGATAGGTTAAGGTCAAAAATAATGATGAGATTTTACAAAAAGTTTCATTCTACTACATCTTGGCAACAAAATATTGGTGCAAGAATTGTGGATGAAATCAACAAGATCGTTAGGGATGGAAGATATTGTAAAGTGGAGATGGCCTAGTAATAATCTATTTGAAGTATGTGATGGGTTTACAAGATTTCTGTGAACTTAAATTCTCATACTTGTGAATGCAAAGTATGGCAACTTAGTGGACTGCCTTGTAAACATGGTGCTTTGCTGCCATTGCATATATGAGAGCAAAAGTAGAAGACTATTGTGATGCTTGTTATAGCAAAACAAATTACATGGCCACATATTCGGTACAATTAGCCCTTTACCGCATTTAAGTACGTTAGAAGAAGTGGATGTTCTTCCACCCCATTACGTAGACTTCCGAAGGCCTAGAGTTAGTAGAAAAAAAGAAAAAGATGAAGTCGCACCATCAAATGTAAGACAAAGACTGTCAACTGTCAAGTGTGCTAACTGTGGAGGGTTAGGACACAATAAAAGGACTTGCCAAAGAGCTCCCGTTAAAGTCAAGAGAAGTAGACAGGTAATATATTGCCTTAAATTTTATCAATAACTGCATATAATAATATTTTCTTTTCTTTTCTTTTTTTGTTTAATCATTTCTATTTACAGGAAGGTTCAACAAGTGCATCACAAACTTCAGCTAAAGAAGTAACTCAAGAGTATACTTCAATGCAGGCAAAAGCAAAGTCAAAAATCGAAGCAAGAAGAAAAATGAAGGTATGTGTCAATTTGTCATATTCAATGTCTTTTATTAAATATTTTGTAGTATTCTAATCAACTTTTTTATTTTTATTTTGAAGATTATCAAGTCAAACAATGTTCCTAACAATTCTCATTCAACTGCTTTTCCAATGTCTCATGTTGCTCCTTTACCAATGCCTCCTGTTGCTCCTTTAGAATAGGATTAAAATCACACTTTGTTGTTTTTTCTTTGTAATAACATCAAATTTATTGGATGTTATATAGAAACTTACACATGGTTAGTGTATTTATTTTATCTTGCATATTAACTAACACTGTTTTAAAGAATTTATCGTTTTTAATCTATTACTTAATTTCTATTTTTATCTTTTCAAATAGTAATTTGTTTGACGAGTTTAGCATTGATTAATGTAAATATCACAAACGTTGAATATTTAAGTAAGTTTTTAAATAAATATGTGCTTGATCAAATGTGTTTATAAATATTTGTGAAAAAAGTATTAAATTATAAATTTAAATGACACATACAATCTCAAACTTATATAGTTTATTATATTTGATGAAAATTGAACATATATTTTAAGCCAAAATTAATAAATTTTTCAACAAAGTAGAAAGTTAGAAAATCTATTAGAATAAATTTTTGTATAAACTTTTATTAGCACATATATATGTGTGTGTTTAAATAATTCTAAGTGTAGAGGGATATTTTGGTAAAAAAAAAAGTGCAAAAGTCAAACTTAACGGTCAACTAACGGTTTGGATGGATGGAAATAGAATCTTAAAATATAAGGGAGGTTTGCGTAACATACATTTTAATCTTAAGGGAGGTTTATATAGGTTTCCAAAATAGAGGGGAGGTCTGTGTAATTAAGGCAAAATAGGAGGGTGGTCAGAGTATTTTACTCTAAAATAAATTAAGGGCAGCTTGACGTCTTGTTGAAAATTATGGCTTGCTGGTGAGGGTGCTACGCTCTTAACTGAAAAGGCACGAGTTCGAATAAGCAATGGATCGGAGGTGGTATATAACAATAATAATTTCCAAGTTATGAAGTATTTCAAAATACCTCTCTTTTTATTCTTTTTTATCTTCTTTTACCCTTTAAAAGGGTTAAGCAATAAATTTGTTTCGGGAGTTTTTTTTTTTTTTTTTTTCAGGAGCAATGTTAACTGAAAGTTTTTATTGGCTCATGTTGTCCCAAAAGTTTTAAAATGTAGCAAATAGTGTCCATTTCCATTAAAAAGTTAATAGTCGGTGTCAATTTTTTGACAAATCAATATTAATTTTTTAATGGAATAGGGTAATATTACTACATTTTGAGACTTTTGGAGCAACATTGAGACAAGAAAAAACTTTCGTGGTAATATCGCTTCTAATATTATACTTCCGGCGCAGATTTGCTACTTAACCCTTTTTAAAATTCACTTTTTGAAATTACACATGGGACAGGTTGCAAATTCGATGGAATAAATAAAATGCTTCTACCTGTCACCGATTTTTAATTTATGATTTTGAAATATTTGATTTTTTATAAACAAAATTACGTGAACTCACACAGTCTCACGTTTATAACATTAATTGAGGAATAAGAGTATAAAACTAGAATTGTAACAATAAATATACACTCACACTAAAATATGAAAATGGATAAAAAGGTGACTCCTCATAAACTATCGATTTATTAAACAAGTCCACAAAATGGAACCCTGAAAACTTGCAGCTTCTAGCGTGCCTTGCACTAATAACCCTCAAGTTACAAGCTGAAATAGGCTGAATGCAAAGGACAGTTGGAATTAATTTCAAAATACCTTTCTTATTTCATTCTGAGCCTCTTTGTTTATATTAATAAGCCATTAAATTGTAATAAGAACAGAGTAAGGGATGTTCATTAACCATTGGATTGTAATATAATAGTTTTGATCAGTGAAGAGTTAAACTTATTTTTTTAATTAAAAAAAAACGGAGTTTACCTCAATACCATCATATTACAATCCAATTATTAATATCTTCCAATCAAGGTTCAACTGAAGGAGCTCAATAGAGAGGACCAAAACCAGAGGGAGAGCCAGAAACTATAATTAGGAGGCAAAAATTACAAAGTAGAACTTAGGTGTTCATGCAATTTCATTTAAGCCCTATAAAAATTTCAAATTTCATTTTAGTCTCTCAAGAAAGTTTTAGTAAGGATTAGAGTGAAAATATTAAAAAAAATTTAAGGTAGAAATATAATTTTCTAAATATTTGGATTTGATTCTATAATTTTAGAGGGGTGGCCTAACCCCCTGGATCAAAACCCAATGTTTAGATATATATGTGCCTTCTTATATGGCACACTAAAAAAAGTAAAAATTTTACTTTTGTCAATAAAAGGTAGAAGTTTAGATAACTAATTTCCATAATATTTATAAATTTATTATTTTTAATAAATGTGTGTTGATTTTTTTAAAATTCTTAGGGTCTAAAATATAGTTCCTTTTTAACCACCGATAACTAGAATTAAGAAAGAGCTGTTAATTTATCAAACGTTTCTTAAATTGTAAAAATTTTCACTTTTACCCAGACTAATAAGGTCTTGAAGAAGGGAGATAAGTACAAGGAGCCACATTTAAGCATTAAGTACATGTAAAATTTGGCAAATAAATATTAATTACTTCCAAGTAACTTATATTATAGATTAAAAAATCCTTCTAGATTATGACATATATTGTGGGCAGGAAAGAAAACACTCATTAATGAAAACCTCCTTTAGTATATAATAATCAATATGATTGTTTTGGGGCAAAATCATAAATTTATAAGATTAAATAGATTGAGATTTTAGATTTAGAATTAAAATAAACTATTTAATTAACTCATATAGGGTGAAAAGGAATTATGGATAAGAGGGAGAAATATTGACAAGAGAGGAGGAAATTTCTGTTCCAACTTCTTTGGAAAGAACGGATTGGAGAAAAGATCACTTTCAAAAAAAAAAAAAAAAAAGTAGAAATAAAGAAACACTATCTTTCTTTCTTTCTTTCTTTCTTCTTCTTCTTCTTCTTTTTTTTTTTTTTTTTTTTTTTGGAAATAAGCTTCAAAACAAGAGTCCCTGAACGCCATCCAACATTTTGGCTTAATGGTGAGAACAATATAGTCTCACCAATCAAGTCATGTGTTCAAAACCGGCACTTATCCCTCATTTTAAATAAGCAAACCATTCTTTTAACCTTTTAAAACTTGTTAATTATTTAAACCTTATGGTGATTTGTAGATATTATATTGTCACACCCTCTCCATTTAATAAATCATACAATATATCATGCAGTGTGATAAACATGAAATTACCGTTTGGACAATAAAACTATCAATTTTACCTTTAAAATTCTAGGATCTCCAGCTTAAAATATTAATACAATCATGTGAGTTGCATGCTCTCATCATTGGATTTCAAATATGTTAATCATCTCTCTCTATTTTTTTTTATATATGGATATCTAATTGGATTGGATTTTACAAGTTTATTAAAACCGAACTAGTCACTAAACTGGTAGGGTACTGGGTCAAGGGTCAGTGGATGATACCAGAGTCAAATCAGAGCTAACCCAGGGCCAAACCGGTGAGAAATGAAGATTTCATTGTTCTTAATATGAAATTTTAAAGAAAATTTGAATTTTGGGGTTAATGCCTGGACCAGACCCTATTTTTGGTTTTCGGTCGAACCGGGCTGGTCCAATCTAGGTTTAATTACATTAGGATTTTAGCACTTTTAGACCCCAATTGCAGTAGCTCTTCTAAAAACATTTTTTACATTCACATGAATTTAAACTCTAGATCCCGGGTTTAAGTGGTCAAACTCTCTTACACTAAAACTAATATTTTTGGTTTATCCCTCTTCAGTGACTCTGGATGTCTTTTTTCGTTTAGATGAAATTAATCTTCTAAGGCTGGAGTGCAGGTTTTAATTCGCTATATAAAAATGTTCGAATAATATAAATATAAAAAGTCATCAATCCATGAACAAATAGAATATTTGTGCGCAAACTACACATGATCCAATGAAACAAGAGTTGTTAGAACACAAATATGATGGACTACTATATTTTGTTTTTTCAACTGAAAATGATGTCGCTTCAAGGTTATGATGAAAAAACAAATTTCTCATAATCATCCTGTCCAAAACTCTTAATTGAATTGACTAGGAATTAATTCACTAATCTAATTAACTGAACAAAGTTGAATTTTCATGCTATAAATAGAAGGGGGGAAAATTGCAATAGGTGACTCCTCATAAGGTTCTAATTAATTATCCAGTCAACAAAAAAAGCCAAACTTAATGGTCAAACAATATTTTTACACCTAAAAAAAGCACTTAGTGTTGGATGCTCTTTTAGACAAACCACATGTATATTTTTGTACCTTAAAAGTCATGCCATTGTTCACCAAAAAAAACATCAAACTTAACGGTCAAATAATATTTTTACACCTAATTCTTAACCACGTAGTCACTTTTGCACATAAAAATAGCACTTGTGTTGGGCGCTCCTTCAAAAAAGCACATGTATATTTTTGCCATTAACCCTTTAATATTCTCATTTTTATTACTCCATTTGTCCTTAATATAAAATATATCCAGAAGTTGATATTGATCCTAAATATAAGATATATTTTTTCATATTTGTCAATATTTTTCCAGTTTATTCCTATTTATAATTATTTAACAATAAAGAAGGAAATAAGGGAATTAAAGAAGATGGGTAGGGTATTTTATAAAATATATATCATATTAACTAATTTAACTTACTACCTTAATCTAATTAAATTAAATAAATATTTCTTATAAGGCTTCTTTAAATCCAAATTATAAATAGTTATCTTGCTATTGGCAAAAGAAAAATTGTTATCTTGTTTTAAATCAAATATTTTTAATATAGGATTTTAAGAGATTTATTGAAAAAATTAGACATTTTTTATATTATATATAGAATAAATTATTCAACGGATCCTATAAATTTACATCAAGTTTTAGTTTACTCTCTTAAGTTTTATAAGATGTATTCTTAGCCTATTATTAGTCTTAACACATTAAATTTAAGTATGTATTATTAGTGTTCAACTGCAGAGTAGACATCCATTTTTGTTTATGAACCATGTTAAGGTTAAGAGATTAAAAAAAACTTTATAAACTCAAAAGTATTAAACTAAAACTTTATGTAAACCTAGATGATCAAATCATATATTTTAGATATACACAAATATGTATGCATGCATTAATTAATATTTTGATCACTTGCATCAAATTAATTAGACCACGTCACATGTACAGGATTATCTCAAAAAAAAAAAAAAAACATAGGATACGGCTTCATGTGCGTACTAGTAAAATATTTTTTTGCTCGATACTAGTAAAATATTTTAAAACAAGGGAAATGAGCGACGGAAAAGTGAGTGGGAGCCCAAGTGCGGAGGACCTGACTCCAAAGGAGGCGGCGGAGCTTCTGCGTAGTCGGAGTTTCTTTAACTAGAATTAAAGAAGAGCTGTTAATTTATCAAACATTTCTTAAATTGAACAAATTTCCACTTTTATCCAGACTAATAAGGTCTTGAAGGAGGGAGATAAGTACAAGGAGCCACATTTAAGCATTAAGTACATGTCAAATTTGGCAAATAAATATTAATTACTTTCAAGTAACTTGTATTATAGATCAAAAAATCCTTCTAGATTATGACATATATTGTGAACAGGAAAGAAAACAGTCATTAATTAAAACCTCCTTTAGTATATAATAATCAATATGATTGTTTTGGGGCAAAATCATAAATTTATAAGGTAAAATAGATTGAGATTTTACATTTAGAATTAAAATAAACTATTTAATTAACTCATATAGGGTGAAAAGGAATTACGGATAAGAGGGAGTAATATTGACAAGAGAGGAGCAAATTTCTGTTCCAACTTCTTTGGAAAGAACGGAATGGAGAAAAGATCACTTTCAAAAAAAGAAAATGTAGAAATAAAGAAACACTATCTTCTTCTTCTTCTTCTTCTTTTTTTTTTTTTTTTTTTTTTTGAAAAAAGAAAATGTAGAAATAAAGAAACACTATCTTCTTTTCTTTTCTTTCTTTTTTTGTTGAAATAAATCATATAACATATCATGCAGCTAAGCGTGAAATTACCGTTTAGGCAATAAAAGTATTAATTTTACCTTTAAAACTTCAGGATCTTCAGCTTAAAATATTAATACAATCATGTGAGTTGCATGCTCTCATCATTGGGTTTCAAATATGTTCATCATCTCTCTCTATTTTATATATATATATATATATATATATATATATATATGGATATCTAATTGGATTGGATTTTACAAGTTTATTAAAACTGAATCGGTCATCGAACCATTAGAGTACGGGTCAAGTGTCGGGATCGACCGAAATCAAATCAGAACTAACTCAGGGCCAACATAGTGAAAAAGTGAAGATTTCATTGTTGTTAATATGAAATTATAAAGAAAAATTGATTTATTTAAAAAAAGGGGGTTAATGCCAGGACCAGACCTACCGGTTTTCAGGTTGAACTGGCCGGTCTGATCCGGCTTTAATTATACTGGAATTTTAGCACTTTTAGACCCGAATTGCAATAGCTCTTCTAACAACATTTTTTGCATTAACTGGAATTCAAACTCTAGATCTCGTGTTTAAGTGGTCAAACTCTCTTACACTAAAACTAATGTTTTTGGGCCAGCCCCTTAGTAGCACAGTGGTATGGGAGCTTGGCTCTCCTCCCCCGTCCGTGGTTCGAACCCTGTTTATCCCTCTACAGTGACTCTGGATATGTTTTACGTTTAGATGAAATTAACCTTCTAAGGCTGCCAATGAGAGTTGGCATAGATGGTAAGGGATCCAGGACTAGGCCCTTGGGTCGTGGGTTCGATCCCCTCTGCTGTCGCTGGGGCTCCTTTGGTAGGTGATCTCGTAAGTCCCCGCAGTGCTCATAGAGCCCGGGCCGTGCCCCGGCCTTGGTGGGAGACGATGCCGAACCCCTCCAAAACTTTTTCGTATCAAAAAAAAAACCTTCTAAGGCTAGAGTGTAGGTTTTAACTCGCTAACGTGGATTGATAACTTCGAAAAGTTACGGATACTAATGTTGAAATTGTAAGGGCAGAGGTGGAAATTGATGTTAAGTATTGGAGTTAAACTCATTTCTGGCCAAAAAGGGCCACAGCTTTGCCTATCGAACTCATCATGGCTTGATGGTGGAAGTGTTTTCCTTTCATTCTCTTGAATGTGAGTTCGAACAAGGCAGCTTCACTCAACAATTATCAACAATTAATGAGGTATTGCAAAATACCTCTCCTTTTACAATATTTATTTTGATTTCTTTTCATAACTTTAACTGAAAAAATGCAAGGCACTTAAAATCATACCTGTTGATGTAGTGATTTAAAAAAAATAGCAGTTCAATTCCATGTTAGACAAGTCATAATTAAAATAATTTATTTAATTGAAATATACAAAAATGTTCGAATAATTTAAATATAAAAGTCATCAATCCATGAACAAATAGAATATTTGTGTACAAACTACACATGATCTAACGAAATAAGGGTTGTTAGAATACAAATATGATGGACTATTATATTTTAATTATTTTGCCACTTCAAGCTTTAGATGAAAAAACAAATCTGTCGCAGTCATCCCGTCCAAAACTCTAATTGACTGAACAAAGTTGAATTTTCATGCTATAATTTTTTTTTGGGGGGGGGGAAGGAATTGCAATAGGTGACTCCTCCTAAGGTTATAATTAATTAAACATTTCAATTATTGGAGACTTGTAGCTTGTTGGCTAGCGGGCCTTGCACTATTCCCCAAGTTGCAAGTTCGAATGAGCAAAAATTCAAAAGGCTTAATTGGAAAAAATGTCACGCTCGTATTTTTATTTTGTCACAATAAAGTGGGCTTAGTAATTCCATCAAGTATGGGAAGTAAATTCCATTATTTACAGTTTATAATTTACTATATATGACTTGCTATATTTTATGTTTTAATTTAGGTTGGATTTAATATATTGTTAGAGTTAATGTTAAATAATGATGACAAGTGTTATATATTATACGTTAACTATTGCAATACTAGTTGATTAAAATATATATATATATATATATATATTTTCAAAGACTAAGAGGTTTTTTAAAACACCTCTCTTTTAATTTTAACAAACTTTAAAATAAATCATACAAAAAGATATAATTATAGCAATATTCGTTATACTTATATACACACATACACACACAATTACATTTTTAGTATTTAGAATAGCTAGGCATTCTCAAGTCTCAAGGGCTTGAACAAAAGCTAAAGGGGGAAAAATGCAAGACTAATCATAATTGAGAGATGTTTAGAAGAACAATGACAATAATATTTGTTAATAAACAAAGAAAATTGAATAATCTAATTATAAATTAAACATCATTGATATGCAAGACTAACCATATATAATTGAGAGATGCTTCGAAGAATAATTACAATAATATTTGTTAATTAACAAAGAAAATTGAATAGTCTAATTATGAATTAAACATCATTGATGTATATATGTATGTACATACTACGTACGTATGTACCAATTTTTTGTAAAAAGTAAAATAACTATATAGAAGACATACAAAAAGAGATTGGCAAATAAAGTAAAACGTAGATATATAACATACAAATTCTACATAATCATATTTTTTATAGTTTGGTCTAGCTAGTAAAGGTTTGGTTCATGGTTACGTTGGAGTTAGATAACTAATTTTCATAAATTAATGAAGTTAGTTATTTGTAATTAATATATATATATATATATATATATATATATATTAGTTTCCCTAAAATATGTATTAGGATTACATATGTTCCTTGCTCATGCAACTCTGCGGCAAACCTCCTAGCGAAAAGTGGTTTGGAGTTAAGGACCGGTTTCCATAAAATCTATTAGCCGTCTAAGGCCCTAGCAAGGGTTTTTAGTAGTGAGTGTAGTGGGGATAGTATTCCCGTAGATATTTAGTTAAGGTGTCTCTTTTTTATTTTTATTTTTTTAAAAAAAAATCACTTCTTGAATGGAAAACCTCATTAATATACGCTATAAATGCGGAGAGCTTTATGCGTGGGGCCTCGAATTATTTAATAAATTTTAGAGGCAGAGTTGATTAAGGTCTTCCAAAAGAGATCGGAATATGGTAACATAAAGAAAAACGCAGCCAATGTGGCTATCGATCTCTTGGCTCACTGGTTAGAGCGTGTATGATCGATCACTCCGTTTCATTGTGTCAAACAATGAGGTGTTTTAAAACACCTGTCCTTTTGGAAATTCTAAGTATGATGGATCACATCAAACAAATTATACTTGACAGCAATTTTTGTTACTTCATTTTTATGCAATATGTTATCTACGTCTGCAATATACAGTCATACGCATTATAGTATATTATCCTGATAACATTGGAAATCAATTGCAAAATATTTTAAAAGCTTATGGAAATGAATATACAAAGATATCTATCTACACACATGATGTAGATATACCACTCTATTAATTCTTATTATAAGTCCAATTTAATCAAACCTCACATACTAAGAAATGGAAGTTAAGATATTTAATGCCTTAAATTGATTATATTTTTAAAAATTTGCACTTATTTAATACTTTCTTCGTGAGGAACGTTTAGTTTAACCGAATCTTGCAATTCAATAGGTCATATACTAAGAATAAAAAAGGTAATTATACTCCTCAAAGTAAATATTAATTATTTTACCAGTTATTTGTTTATTTCATGTAAGGACAAATTTATTTAAACACAAGTAAGAAAATAAAAATACATTAGGATATTACATGATCTTGCAATTAATAATACAAAGCACATGAACCTGTTGCAAAGGAAATAATATAAACAACCTAGCATCATGAAATAATTAAAAAATAAGGATGAAACTTATATATACTTTAGCCTAGATAATTTCTTTTCTATGTAAGATAAATGGAAAGGTAAATTCACTAAAACAAACAAATAATTAAAAAAATGTCAAACTGCCAAAGAAAGAAAGGGAAAGCATTCATAAGTTTAATGATGTATTCCCAAATACCTCTCATTTTTTTTGTGGGGTTTTTTTTTTAATAATCAATGATACTAAATTATTCGTTTTTTTTCCTAAAAAAAAGTATTAAATTCTTAAAGTGAAATAATAAATGTCTATGTATAATTTATCTTAATTTCTTTATACTTTTCATTTTTAAGCTATTGTAATTTGCGTTTTTCACTTCAGAGTCTAACCTACTGTAAGTCTATAATATTCAAGGCTTTGGCTTTGTTCCTTAAAGCTAGTCTTAGCTACCATTATGATAGCCGTAATAAAATAAAAAGCCACTACATGATACCCTTTATAATTTTAAATCCAAATTATAAATAGTTATCTTGCTATTGACAAAAAAAAAAAAAAAATTTGTTATCTTGTTTTAAATCAAATATTTTTAATATAGGATTTTAAGAGATTTATTGGAAATTGGAGGTGTGAAGTGAAGTTTGGCTTTGAAGAGCCAAGGGCTTACATGGGCCAGCCGAGGGCTACTTGGACCGCCCATCGGGCCCTTTATTATTATTATTTTTAAGTTGGATCTTTCAATAATTTATATATATTTTGTATTTGTTATAAAGTTATTTATCCATTTAAGTACAAATACATAATAACTATACTCTAATTTTATGATTTGATTTATTATTTATTGTAGATAAATATTATAGATGTGTTCATGAAGTGGGAGAATAAATTCATGATATTCTTACTCATGAACCGGAGCTTACTACTTAAAGTGAATAATAATCAAATGTCATTGAAATTGATGATAGTGACGAAAATGACAACAATAATAGTCATCATACTAATGTCGCTTAGTGGTATGTTTCTTATGTTTTATATGAGTTATTTGTGAACATAGTTTGCTTTTGATTATGAATTAGTAATTGTGCTTATTTGTTAGATGATTCATATTGTAATTTACTAATTATATTTCTTTGAAAAAAAACCAGAGGAAAAACAGTTAAAATTGGAATAGTAAATTTCAGACTTCGGGGCCGGCCGCCCCCGGCCCTCTCGGGTCGGGCTTTGAAAAATAAATATTTTTCTTACCCCGGGCCCTAGAGGGCCTACCGTCCCGATTCCCAAATTACCTATCAGTATCTTAAAGTATTTTTTAATACTAGTCAGTACCCTAAAATATTTTTTCGAGATCCTAAAATAATGTTTCAAGATCATGAAGTATTTTTTCAATGTCAGTCAGCATCTTAAAATATTTTTTCAAGATCCTATATTTCAAAGTACTGACTAGTACTATTTTTTCCACACAAAAAAATCAAAATTAATGGTCAAACGATATTTTTGCACCTAAAAGAAAGCACTTGGTGTTGCCCGCTCTTTTGGATAAACCACATGTGTATTTTTGGGCCTTAAAAGCCACGTCATTATCCAAATCAACAAAAAAAGCCAAACTTAATGGTCAAACAATATTTTTGCACCTAAAAAAAAGCACTTAGTGTTGGATGCTCTTTTAGACAAACCACATGTATATTTTTGTACCTTAAAAGTCATGCCATTGTTCAAATCCCGCAAAAAACATCAAACTTAACGGTTAAATAATATTTTTACACCTAATTCTTAACCACGTAGTCACTTTTGCACATAAAAATAGCACTTGTGTTGGGCGCTCCTTCAGAAAAAAAGCACATGTATATTTTTGCCATTAACCCTTTAATATTCTCATTTTTATTACTCCATTTGTCCTTAATATAAAATATATCCAGGAAGTTGATATTGATCCTATATATAAGACATATTTTTTCATATTTGTCAATATTTTTCCAGTTTATTCCTATTTATAATTATTTAACAATAAAGAAGGAAATAAGGGAATTAAAGAAGATGGGTAGGGTATTTTGGAAAATATATATCATATTAACTAATTTAACTTACTACTTTAATCTAATTAAAGTAAATAAATATTTCTTATAAGGCTTTTTTAAATCCAAATTATAAATAGTTATCTTGCTATTGGGAAAAGAAAATATCTTGTTTTAAATCAAATATTTTTAATATAGGATTTTAAGAGATTTATTGAAGAAAATTAGACATTTTTTATATTATATATGGAATAAATTATTCGACGGATCCTATAAATTTACATCAAGTTTTGTTTATGAACCATGTTAAGGTTAAGAGATTAAAAAAACTTTATAAACTTAAAAGTATTAAACTAAAACTTTATGTAAACCTAGATGATCAAATCATATATTTTAGATATACACAAATATGTATGCATGTATTAATTAATATTTTGATCACTTGCATCAAATTAATTAGACCACGTCACATGTACAGGATCATCTCAAAAAAAAAAAAAAAAAAAAAAAAAAAAGCATAGCATACGGCTTCATGTGCGTACTAGTAAAATATTTTAAAACAAGGGAAATAAGCGACGGAAAAGTGAGTGGGAGCCCAAGTGCGGAGGACCTGACTCCAAAGGAGGCGGCGGAGCTTCTGCGTAGTCGGAAAAAAGTACGGAAAGGGGATAGTGTGACGGTGATGGAGGATGATGCAGAGGCGGAGATGGCCGGGAGAAAGTCAGGGTGAGCCTGTGCGAATGGAGGGGGTGCTGATATTGGAGCGGACGGCTAAGGGCTATAACATTATCATGCTACCTGAATACAGAAATCTGGTGTCGAGCAAGTGGCGTTTCGTGGTAATTATCACAGTACTGGGGCGAATGGTGAGGGAGGATGTTCTTGCTACCAAGATTTCTCAGCTGTGGGGTGATGTTGAAACCATTGATATGTGGTCGTTGGAAGGCACACACGCTATCATCAGCTGGGAGGCACACATCGGTTGCTTCAGTGATGGCAGCTATTCCAACTTACACCATGCAAACTGTGGCCCTACGTCCTAGCATGAATGCAAGTTTAGAGAGAAAGAATCGGAATTTCTTATGGGATTCGACGGAGGAGAAGAAGAAGTTGCAGTTGGTGGCTTGGGATAAAGTTTGCACCAGAAAGCAAGAGGGGGGGCCTGGGCTTACTTCATGCTCAAAAGCAAAACCAAACTTTTCATATGAAGTTGGGATGGAGTCTTGTCAAGCGAAGGGATGCCACTGAAGTGAACTGAAAGAAGCGAAATACGAGAATCTTCGAGCACAAAAACTTATAAGGATATGGTGCCATCTCTGATCTTTCTGGAATTGCAGCGAGTGGGGGAGTGCTTGTGGCAGTTTTGCAGACTTGGATTGGTATTTAGCTAATAAGGATATGCACTTGTGGGTGCAGGGTCGAGCTTTGACATTAGTGCTCGCGTCTTTTATCGACAAAAAATATTTTAAAACAAAGGAGGAGTTTCCTATTTGTAACTTATGAATAGAATTTAATGTTAAATATTTTATACAAAATATCAATTTTAAAAATCCACGATACAATTCCTCACCTATGCATGATACCAAAAGAAGTTTAATGTTTCGCTTTTACTCGTAAAAATATTTTTTTCGTTTGCCACATTCATATAAAAATAAGTGGGTCTCATTAATATTTTCTTTTTCTTCTCTTTATAATGGAATCTACTCACTTTTATGCGAGTGTAGTAGCAAAAAAATTTCAGCAAAAAAAGCAAAAACATTAAATCTATAAATAAATAGATAAAGAAATACGATTCACGCTGAACAAATAATTAAGGGAGCGAACAAAAGGGGCCTTGCGGACTCGTGGCTTACTGGTTTGGGCGTACGCCCCCCACTGGTCAGTCGCGAGTTCGAATAGGCACCGAAGAAAGCAAAGAACTGAGAATGAGTGATAATAATATTATTATTATTATCACAAAATCATGAGGTATTTCAAAATACCTCTCATTTTCCTACTCTCTCTGTTTGTTTAATTTCTCTGTTATAGCCAATGACCTTTGGTCAATGGCAATTGCCTCCCCTACGTTTTTGTGCTAATGGACCTGTTTGGGTTGGTGATAAGAGTGGTGGTTTAAAAGCTATCTGACTTTAAAAAAAGCTCGGTAGGAGCGATAACTTAAAAGCTATCTCGATTTGTGTTTGGATTGATATTGGGAGAAGTGGTGGGCCCCATGTCAAAAAGCCGAGAGCTTTTTGGAAAAAAGCTCCATGTTGGAGCTTTTTTTTTTAATGTTTTTTTTGAGTTCTTTTGACTTAAAGTCTAGTGAACTTAACGCTCAACCCAAACGGACCTAAAATCAATTGGCAGCGTTATAGAAATTTTTTTCAAAATTGCTGGTCCTAATGCTCATAACGCCGCACTCCAAATAGGCCCAATATATACTTCATCTTTTTTTTATAAGGCACTTGTTTATTTTCAAAGAGTATTAAAAAAAATTTTCTATGTATGCTCGTAATTAATAAGGGTAGTGGGTAAGAGCAATAATTAATATAATATTAGAGTTTTTTCCAATTAACAAGGGTAATATTGAAAATTATTTAAATTTTAAGACAAATTTATTGAATTTAATTGTTTTTATTAATTCGTGAGAATTGTTAATTGGTACATTATAATAAAGACGAAGTATGAGTTTTCATTTGACTCCTATAAAAAAAATAGTATACTGTATAATTTTTCTGTCATGAAAATTGGTTTTTATAAAGTGAACATTTTGGAACTATGCCGTCACTTAATATGACACATAAATTATTTTTAGAAAGAATAATCTCTTATACGGGTGGTCCTGGTCCTTTTTATAAGAAGCATATCTCATTTGTCTGTGTAAACTGGTCTTTCTATTTTTACCCTAATTAAATATATGTCACTTGTCTTATCTTTGCAATAAATTTAATTTCCACTCGCTATCTCCTGTATACATTCCTTCTAAAGGGTTCATACATATTTAGTCTCTTAATTTTGCCCTCATTTTAGTTTTGGTCCCTGTGGGACAAAATAATCCAGGTTTTTATTGAGTTATAGAGACTAATATTTTAAACAAAATGAAATTTGTGGAACTAAAACCTATTATTTGAAACTTGAGGGACAAAAACCAAAATGAGGACAAACTCGAAGCACCAAAGATTATATTAACCCCTTATAAACAATGGTATAATTGAAAGAAAGATACATAAATTATAAATTTATTGTATTTAACTAACATTTTAAATTACACGATTTTAGTAGTTATTTCTTATTAAAAGGACTAAATGGGGCATATAGAGATGCATGACCTACATCTTTTTCTTATATGTATTAGAGAAAATTAATAATTTGATTTCTACCACAAAAATGAATAAATTTTAATTCAGTGTAAGTCAATCTTTGTAATATTATATAGATTAAAACTCAATTTATAAACTTTGGCTTGATACAACTTATTCCCCTATAATTTTAGTTATTAAAAACATTAGTCCTTAGTGTCAAAAAAACTTCAATTTTTATGATTTTATTTTTTAAAATATAAAAACTAACATTTTAAATGGTTAAAATTATTAGGATTGAATTGTAACAAATCAAAGTTTAGAGACTAGAGACAACAAAAGTTGGTCCAAATCTATCTAAGTTTTGAGACATGCATTAATCTTAGTGCCTCAGAATTTCACTCACTTAAACTTGTTTTCACCTAAAAACCAAAAAATGACTAAATTTTAAGTCAACAAGATCTAAAAGGATGAAATGATTTATTTTCCCTTTATATATATATATATATATATATAATCAAAGATAACACAGCGAAGAATAAAAACAACGAGAAATCATAAAAATTTTCCCTATTTACTATTATCATATTAATAAAATCCGTCACTTTTCTTTTTCTTTCTTTGGTCTATGTTATCTTTATGTGTTTTCTTACCTACATAACAAAAGTATTTTCATTCCACCATTTCCTTCATCCCAATTATTGACTCTTCGTCCAATTATAGTGCGAATGAGTAGGGAAGAAGACAGAAGATACTAAATAAAATTAGACAGGACCCGTACTAGTAAAATCTTAAAAAGAAAAGAAAAAAAGGAGTTTAACTATTGCAAAATTATACTACAATATAGCTTATCTATCATTAATAAATATACAGAGAAAGACCAACGGGGTTGGCATAAGTGGTAGCGAGTGTCGTTTAAGAATGTCTCAAGTTCGAGCCTTGTGAATACGTAAAAGCCCCGGGAGACTCATCCACCATAGCTGTGTGTGTGACCCAGTCGATTCGGATTAGTCGTACGGGGCTATAGATACTGGATGGGCAACCAAAAAAAATATATATATACAGAGAAAGGCGATGCATAGTAAACAAATAATTAAGTGAGGGAGGGACTAGAGCCTTGTAGGCTTGTGGCTTGCTGGTTAGGGTACCCTACCCTTGACTGGTAAGTTGCAAGATCGAGTAGGCATGGGACAGATACTTACGTAATTATTATTATCACAAAATCATGAGGTATTTTAAAATATCTCTCAATTTTATGCTCTCTGTGTTTCTTTAATTTCTTTGTTATAAAAATTGATTTTATAAAGTGGATATTTTGAAATTTTGTGTTCACTTCATGTGAGGTAGGATTATACAATATCTTCACAGATTATTTTGTGAGTCCACATTATATGCGTAGAGTTAGATGCTTATATATCTAATTAGAGGCATAAGATTATTTTTTTAATTTTTTATATATTGTATTTATTTATATTCAAATTATATGCTGTTTTCTAGGATTTTTTTGCACCACGAATCTCAAATTAATTAATTTCTAGTTCTGCATTTGTTTGTAACACCATTATTATGAAAATTAATTAATTTGATATAATGGGTGCAAAAAACATCCCGTAAAGCAAAGATATAATTTAAATCTAAATAAATACAATATATAAAAAAAATTTTAAAAAAATAGATTTATACCTCTAATTAGAGATGTAAGCACCTAACTCTAAGTATGTACTCTCGGTTCTTATTTTGTACATGTTCCAAATTTTAACTTAGTTATAAAAGTCAGTATAACTCGGTACGATCCCTTTTTTTTTTTTTTTTTTTGTATTCTCAAACTTTTCTCATTTAATAATTTAAGACTAAGTAGAATCTAGCATCCTAAGATTTTTTTTTTTAGTAGTAATTGTAGTTATCATAAACTAATTGCCTTGCAGTATTTTTCCTATAATCTTTTTACTTATGTTTTGAATGAATAAAATTTTCTATTAAGAAAAAAACATAAAACATTAGACGATCAAACTAGTAAACAAAGGAAGGAAAAAACATAAAACATTAGAGGATCAAACTAACAAACAAAGAAAGAAGAATAATCATAAGTTTAATGAGATATTCTTGAATACCTCTTATTTTCCGTGGATTATTTGTAAAAATGTTATATTTTTGGGATTAATCTATTTGTATTCGGTGCTGTTAGCAACCAATTAGTTCAATTTATAGGAATGTAAGCCTATAATAGGGTGAAATTACAAAAGTCTTCTTTTATACTGAATATTTATTAAAAGTGAAAATTAATTAATAAGTAGATAGAGAAAGTCGACTCATGGTTAAGAAAGAAAGGATTAAGTATAAGTTGCCTTTGATACTTGGGGCTTGCTGGTCCGGGTGTTCAACCCTTAACTGCGAAGTCAAGGGTTCGAATGGGGCAATGAGAAGGACCGGAGGGGAAGTATCATTGTTAATATTTTATTTAGTTCTAATTATAAGAACATATTTAGAGGTTGATTTTTGTCCTAATCATAGGACCAAATTTTAAGTTTTGTCAATTTCTTTCTCAAATACTCCTATTGATACTTTCTTATTAATAATTAAACATAATAATAATTTAATAATACACATATTTATTCTATAAAATAAGTAAGGTTTACAACTCATTAATGTCACATGCATCTCAATTCTACTATTTTTTTGTTTTTTAATAAAATAATTTTAAACAATTTTTGCCATATCACCTCCTACTAATACTTCATCCACAATAATTGATTTTAAAAAAACTTTTTTATTCCATCAAGTGAGAGATTCTACTTTTTTTTTTAAATAAAATAATTTTAATATTTCTTTAAAAATATTGTTCTATAATTATCCTTCCAAAGTGATTGATTTATTTCCCTAAAATAACCTAATAAAATATTAATTTCATTATCTTTTTTCCATAGCAAAAAAAAAAAAAAAAAAACTTTCAGTCTGTATTATGGCCAATTAAATAGACGATCTCCTGATAGAAAATTTCTTCGAAAAAAATCCATGGAAAATATAACAAAATATTTATATACATTTGAAATTCATGTATTGATGTCGAGATAGTATAATGTATACCGAGATGACACACACATTAAAATAATAATTGTATGCTATTTAGATCTCGTCTAAGGATGACATGCGCAAGGTCTAACAGGCAACATATGAACGGTTGAGAGCTTTTGTTATACTATACATTTTGTTAATTTAATTACTATATTTAATCTCTCCAAAATTTGGTAAATATAACTCTTATAATTAGGACGAAAGGGAGTACTACAAAATTATGAAGTATTTCAAAATACCTCTCATTTTCTACTCTTTTGTGTTTCATTCTAAATTTTCCTATTGCAAAGGGGAGGATTTGTAAATTACAATAATTTGACCCGGAAGAAATCCATCTCATTTTTCTACTATTTTGTGTTTCATTCGAATTTTTTTGGGATTAAGGAGTAAATTTGTTCTATAAGTTTTTGTTGGGATATTTTGAAATACTTGGGATGAATCACTTTAATATATGCAATCAATAATTATATTGGGAAAAATTGATAAATTTTGAAAAAAATGTGATTGAGATTTTATATTTAAAACTAAGGCCACCCCAATCAACTTTTATATTTAAAACTAAAGCTAGTATATACTTCTTAGCTTGGGGTTCGTTAAGGCGAGGACTGAGGGTCACCCTCACACACAGGGCAACGAATAAGCAATTTATTAAGTAGGCTTTTGTAGGTAGTCAGAGAAACAATTAACTGTAAGTCTTCTTTATTATAGTCTCTGAAAAGGGAACAATGTATATTATATGACTTAGTAGAATTTTTAGTTTTTTTTTTTTTTTTATTGATTATCAATTTGTCAATGTTATTATTGAAAAATAAAATTATGACTTAAAATTTATGAATAGAGCACTTTAATAAAAATTTTATATTATTTATTGATTGTCAAAAAAGATAACTATTATATAGAAGGTAAGAAGGGTATGGCCTACATATTTTTCTTATATATCTATTAGAGAAAATCAATAATTTGATTTCTAAATTTTTTATTAAGTGAATTTCGACTTATGTAATTCAATCTGCATAACGCTTACATAGTTTAAAACTCAGTTTATAAACTTTAACATGATGTAACTAAATCTTTATATATAATTTTAGTTGTTCAAAAGAATAATCCTTAATGTTCATGAAATAACATCAATTTTTTATGATTTTATTTTTCTAACTGTAGGAACTAATATTTTAAATGACTAAAATTATTGTGATTGAATTGCATTAAATCAAAGTTCAAAGATTGAAAAGAACAATTGTTTATAAAATAAAAGGATATTACGTACTAATTGTCGGATAAAATAAAATAATAATGCCAAAATACATAACATAAATTCCACAATAATAAACCGTAACAAAATATTTGATATGAAATACCTCTAGTTATAGCTGGTCGTGCGAAGCAAATAATCTGCAAGGACGCGAGGTGGTGCAAGGAGCATCATGTATTACCTGCAATATTAATGCAAATAACAGCGGTGTGACACGTGGCCTAGGGAGTCCGATTGTGGTGTCTGGTGGATCTTCGGCTGATATTAATTCTGAAAACAACGTTGTGGGCCAAGGAGGAGAGGCAATTCCTGTTGTGGAGGAGAGAGCAAATTCCATGGTAGTAAAGGCACAAGTTGATAGTATTATTAGTACCTGTTTGGCCGAGGAAAACATGAGTCCCATGAAGAATGGTGGGCATAAGAAGAGAGGTAGACCGGTGGGAAGTGGAAAAGCAAAAATAAAGGTGGGAATTAGTGGTAAAGTGTCTCAGGTGCGGATTTACCTGGCATTTCTACACGGTTTCCATGATGTCGGTCTTAATATGGAATTGCAGGGGGCGGCCAATACTGATATTGGGCGTCAGTTGAGATTTTTGATCTCAAAGTATAGTATTAAGTTATTAGTGTTAGTTGAGACGAAAACTAGTGGAGAAAAGTGATTGAAATTGTAGAGGAAGATTGGGTTTGATAGCTCCTTTGTGGAGGAAGCGGGGGGATTTTCTGGAGGGATTTGGGTCCTGTGGAAATCTCAGGATGTTCATGTTGATATTTTAAACAACTCTTTTCAACATGTTCATATGAGAGTGGGTATTTTGGGCCGCTTGTTTCAATTTACTTGGGCAGCCTATGGAAGCCCTAGGGAAGGGGAACGTAAGCATTTATGGAATTCCCTGGATACTATTGCAGATTCTACTGCAAATCAATGGGTGGTTGCTTGTGATTTTAATGAGATTGCAGATGTGAAGGAGAAAAAAGGGGGTAACGCCGCTGCCATTGGTCCGTGTCGGGTGTTCCGTAATTGTTTAGTGGGGTGGCAACTTGATGATATTAAGGTGTCGGGTAGTTATTATACCTGGATGGGACCAAAGTGGGGCCATCTAGATCGTGTTTACAAGAAACTTGATCGTGTTATTGCTAACGCGTCCTGGCAAATGTGTTTTGCTAAGGCGGATGTGGTTAATCTTCCGCGTTATAGCTCGAATCATTCTCCTATGTTGCTGAGGTTGTCTAGTCCACAGAAGGCAAACAGGATAGACCTTTTCGCTTCCTAGCTGATTGGATGAATCACTCGGAATTCCCTCAATTTATGAATGCTCAATGGAAGACCTGCTGCGATCTCCCAATTATGTTAGCTCGGTTGGTTTCACCATTGGGGCGATGGAATAAGGAGGTTTACGGTAATATTTTTCAGATGAAGAATTCCCTAAGCGCTGAACTAGAACCAATACAGCAACAACGTGTAAGTAATGATTCTGCTATCTTGGGTAGAGAGGAGTTGGAGTGCAAAAATAGCTTGAATGAGATTTTAAAGCGGGAGGAGATGTTTTGGTTTCAAAAATCTCGGCATCAATGGCTAACTGAAGGGGACCGTAATACACAGTTTTATCATCTTAAGACCGTAACTAGGAGGAGCTTTAACAAAGTTGCTAGGCTGAAGAATGAGCACAATATTTGGGTGGAAAATGATGAACTTAAGGACATGGCCTTTTCTTACTTCCATAACCCGTTTTCAGATGGGGAACCTACCCGTAGGTGGCTTTCTTCTACCTGGCCAAGTGTAGCCCATAATCTATTGGATGGATTGCATCAGGTTCCTTCTTGTGAGGAGGTCCAGAGGTGTTTGTTTAGTATGGGAAGTTATAAAGCCCCTCAGCTGGACGGTTATTGTGCGGTGTTTTTTCAGAGACAGTGGAGTGTGCTTCATCACCAAATTATGAGATTGATTGTTGATGTTTGGCATAATCCCTCCCATATCCGGTTTATAAATGCTACTCTGATTGCATTGATCCCTAAAGTTCAGGCTTTTTTCCCAAAATGCCCCTAATTAAATAACTATTTACCAAAATGCCCATGTTTCCAAACTATTTCCCACTCGCCCCTCGTTTGCCATTCGTTTAGTCGACTAAATCATGATTTAGTCGACTAAAACGCGGGGCTCCTTTTTTAAAAAAATTTCCTCGAGATTTAGTCGACTAAGCACTGTAGCTTAGTCGACTAAATCTCCGAGATTTAGTCGACTAAGCTACAGTGCTTAGTCGACTAAATCTCGGACAGAGGCTTTTTTAAAACCCCATTTGTGTTATAATGAAACCCTAATAGTCGACTAAAGCATTGTTGCTTAGTCGACTAAATCGTAACATGGGTTTTTTTAAAAATCCCCCAAGATTTAGGTAAGCGGAACATTCCAAAAAACCCCGAAATAATATAATATTTTCTTTGCGTAAGAGCAAATTGGTGTGCATATGTAGGCGTGATCTTCAAAATCATCCCGATGAGAAAGAAAGAAAGAAACAAAAAATAATCAAAATGCTAATAGCTGATTTATCTTTCAAAATGATTTTAGGAATCCATGCCGGCAACAAGTAATGATTCGAGTATTTTAATTTCCAAAATATGCTTGCTCCCAAATATTAATTCCAACAATATTAGTGATATCACAAGTCGTAAGAAACCTCCACAATTATGCCTCAACAACAATATTGGAGTTTGTCATTTGTGGCTAGTATCACTCGTATTCTATTTAAGTTTGGATTATTTTTTTACAAATTCATATTTTTAATAATAATAAACTCCCACTTTTGAATCAAATGCTCGCCCTTCCTTATCGAAACCCTACTCCCGTTGCCGCAATGCCTTCTTTCTCCCCGAATCAAAAGAAGAAATCATACCTCCTCCATGGATGAAATTTGCTTTTGTGTTGGCGAGCTTGAGGGTGGCATCTAACAAAATGGTTAGTTCTCAAATGAATATGGGAGGAAATCGGCAATTGGGATTACAATCCCAATGGTTCAATTTGAGAACTAAATCTCGGGTTTAATTTAAAAATGCCCTATGTTCGAGATTTAGTCGACTAAGCTACGTGCTTAGTCGACTAAATCTCGGAAAGTAAAAAAAAAAAAAAAGGAACCCACATTTTAGTCGACTAAATCATGATTTAGTTGACTAAACAAAGGCAAACAAGGGCAAAGTGGGAAATAGTTTGAAAACAGGGGCATTTTGGTAAATAGTTATTTAATTATGGGCATTTTGGGAAAAAAGCCCTAAAGTTCAAGTACCTACATCTATGTCCCAGTTTCGGCCCTTATCACTATGCTCAGTTTTATATAAGTTGATTGCCAAGTTGATTATAAGACGATTACAACCGATAATGGAGGTTGTTATGTCGCCTTTCCAGTCCAGTTTTGTTCCCCACAGGAAGATACATGACAATATTGTCATTGCTCAAGAATTGATTCATTCAATGCACAAAATGCGATGGAGACAATTTATGGCAATTAAGGTTGATCTAGAAAAGGCATATGATCATGTGAACTGGAATTTTTTACATAAGATCCTTGGCGAAGCTGGGTTCCTGTACGCTATGGTTGAATTGATTATGCAAGTTGTTTCTACGTCTTCATTTAACATCTTGTGGAATGGAGGTAAAACTCCATCGTTCCAGCCATCTAGAGGAATCCGGCAAGGTGATCCCTTATTACCGTACTTATTCACATTAGCTATGGAAAAATTGTCTCATATCATTTCCACGGCTGTTACTGGAGGTCTTTGGACCCTTATCAAGGTGGGACAGGGAGGCCCCCCTGTTTCCCATCTAATGTTCGCTGATGATCTAATGTTATTTGTTGAAGTAAGGACTGACCAGTTGGAGATTATTATGAAGTGTCTCCCTTTGTTTGAACAGATCTCAGGTCTAAAGGTAAGCATTCAGAAAACTGTCATTTATTTTTCCAGGCATATACCTGAAGACTTGGTTGTTTCCTTGGCGACCAAAAGTGGATTCAAGAGAGTTAAAAGTATTCGTAGTAGATATCTGGGGGCTATGATGGTGCATGGGTGAGCAACAAAGCAGTGTTACCAACATATTGTGGACAAGTTACGGAGGAAGCTAGGTGGGTGGCAGCAGCAGTGCTTGTCTCAGGCAGGTAGAATAACTCTTTTCAAATAAGTTTTATCTACTACCCATATTTTCACATGCAATATTCTAGGCTCCCCCTAAATATATGCAATGAGATTGACAGAATTCAAACGAATTTCATCTGGGGTGATTCCCATTAGAGGAGAGCTCATCATGCTCTAAGTTGGAATGTGTTAACTAGTCCGAAGCCCATGGGAGGGCTAGGTTTAAAATCAGCAGCAATTATGAATGATGCTTTTCTCATAAAGTGTGGTTGGAGGTTCCAAAATGAGCATGATGCTCTATGGGTTTGGTTTTTAAAAGGTAAATACAAGGTACAAAATGGTAATTTACCAATTCTTAAAGCTAGTTGTTCAACATTTTGGAGCTCTTTTGTAACATTATTACTAACATGAAGGATGAGGTGGTATGAGAGATTGGAGATGGGGCTTCTATTTCCTTTTGGAAGGACAAATGGGTACCCTCTACTATTTGTTTACAAGATTACACAGTGAGAACCATTCCTGATGACATGCGAGATTGCATGGTTAATAGGTTCATCGATCAACAAGGCTGGTAGGACCTACCATTAGTACATAGCCTACTACCACATAATGTGGTTGATTTAATTAAAGGTAAGCTCCATCCTTCTTTAGAAGATGGAGCAGATCGATCCTTCTGGTTGGCTGGCGACCTAAATGGTGTGAGTGTTAAGAGTTGCTATTTATACTTAGCTGAGGCTAGGTTCTAGCAGTCCGATATAAATTGTGACATATGGATTAACCTATGGAAATGGGTGGGAGCAGATAGAATATAAATTTTTGGTTGGAAATTATTCCATCAAAGGCTCCCCTTGAGGTCATGGAGTCGTGCTTGGTCTACCAACGATGGTTTGTGCCCACTGTGCTAACAAGAAGAAGAGACCAGTTTACATGCTTTTAGAGACTGTCATGTGGTGCGTAATTTCTGGTATGAGGTATTACCCGTTGCTCAATTTCAATCCTATTGTAACGACTGGTCTGATTGGGTAAGGGAGAATTGGATTTGTGACGATATGGGATTAGGAGGATTTTGTTGGTATGAGTTATTTATCGTCTCTTGCTGGTTTATTTGGAAGTGGTAAAATGCTATTGTTCATAACACCCAAGATGAAAGTGCTAGACACGGCGAGGCCCATCCTTGAATTAGTGAGAGAATTAAATTCTCCATCTACCAAAAGGGGGGTAAAAGTCTAGTACGTAATCTTTCTAATGTTCGGTCCTTTCCAGAAGATCCATTCGTGAAACTCAATACCGATGGGGCATCAAAAGGTCCAGAGCAGGTGGCGGCATGTGGGGGTCTGCTGCGAGACTACTCGGGTAAGTGGTTTGGAGCTTTTGCTACTCAACTTGGAAGATGCTCAACACTGGTAGCTGAGTTGTGGGGATTCTTAATAGGATTGGAGATGGCATGGGAGGCAGGTTGGAGGCATGTAATTGTTGAAAGTGACTGTCAGTCAGTCATTGCATTACTTTCCAAACAAGGTAGTACAGCTCGTGAGTCCCATTTGGTGTCTCGGATACGAGCAGTTACTCGCAAACAATGGATTATACGTTTCTGTCATGTTCTAAGGGAAGGGAATCAATGTGCAGATTGGTTGGCGAACTATGCTTTGCCGTATGTGGAGTCCCCGGATAGAACTCACTTCTCTGATCCCCCTACTGGTCTCTATCAGTTCCTAGTTGCTAATATGATGGGTGTAGAGCACGTTAGGAGGGGCCTGGGAACTTAATTGCTTTTTAGATTTTTCGTTGTTTTATTTTGCGCTATTTTATCTTTGATTGTATCATAAAAAAAAAGTTGGTCGAAGTGTAACATCTCACGAGTCTAAGATAAGAAAAAGAGTAAACAAGCAAATTGGCTAACGAACTTTTACCTCGGAGCGCCCGATAAATAATTTTTTAGTGGACCAAAACTACGAAAAAACTTATAAAAATGTGTAGTCAACACATCGCCCTTAGAAAAAGTTAACGTTTGTTATCTAAGGTGCAGATTAGCTAATAAACTTTTACTTCATGAGCGTCCAGCACAAAAAAATTTTACTCAAGGAGTGTCTAACACAATAAAGTCTATGTGCAATCCACTTAAAATCCAATTGTTGCAAATCCTTACTTGGAACCCCAACCATGTGCATCGGCCATCTAAGGTTAGAAATAGTGAATGCAACAACAAAAATCACAAATTATTAAATTGGCCTTAATCAAGCATCTTAGGTTATCTTTTTTTGTTTAATTTATTTTTAACAAGTTTCATATTCATATAGTTGATAGATCATTTAATTAACAAGTATATCATCAAGTTTCCAGATTTATATTATTAAGTATCAACTTTGATATCCATTAAGCTCTTTTTATAAAAATAAAAATAAAAATCATTTCATTTCTTTCAAGATATAATAGATTTTTAAAATTTATTAACATTAAATGAATTTTTTAACTCACATAAATTTCTTCTAAAATAAAAATAAATCATATAATTTTTTTTGTTTAACATATATAATAAATTATAAAACACCTTAATTTTTATTTAAATCATATAATTTTAATTTTAATTAAAAAAATTTGTTTAGTTTAGAAAATTATAATTTTGACAAAATTGAAGAATCAGTAATTTTTTCCACAGATATCTATACAAGTAGTTTTGAATAATGACAATTGAGAAAAAATTTATTTAATTTAGTGAAATTTAGAATTTTGTGCTAAGCGCTCCTTAAGTAAAAATTCATTGACCAATCTGCACCTTAGATAACGGACATTAACTTTTTCTAACGGCGTTGTCTTGATTACACATTTTTAAAAGTTTTTTGATAGTTTTGGTCTACTTAAAAGTTATCTCATTTAACGTTTCGATGTAAAAATTTATTGGCCAATTTACTCTTTAACTCTAAAAAAAGTTGTAAACAACTATAATGATAGTCTATGAATAATCATCACTCGCTATGAAACCTTCAATAGGGGGAGTTATTAATTTAATAATAAGCTTGTATGGTTTTTTTTTTTTTTTTTTTGCCAAAAATCTTGTATGGTTTACAATGACACCTTCCATAACATTAATAAACATAGCCAGAAAGGCCATTCACGATAAACATAGAGTTTAAGCGAGTGAACCATCGGCTTGTGGCTTGCTGGATAGGGTGCTCCACTCTTCACTGGCAGGTTGCAAGATCGAATAGGCAATGATGAAGAAACAGAAACAGACATTATTAATGAGGTATTTCAAAATACCTCTCCATTTTCTACTGTGTTTCTTTAATTTCTTTATTATAAAAATTTATTTTATAAAGTGGACATTTTGGAATTTTGTTTTCACTTCATGGGATACAGGATAATAAAATATCTTCAGGAAATTATTCTTATGGTGTTTCAAGTTTTGGCCCAGTTCAATAAAAGGTCCTTATATAGAAGGTCTTTTTTTTTTTTTTTTTTTTTTTTTTGAATAGGTTAGCCCTTTTTATAAAGTTTTATTTGAATTGGTTAGAATAATAAATACATTTTTACCAATTTTATTTTGATTTAATTTCATACATTGTATTAATTAAAGTGTTGATTTTTTCCTTTTATTTTCTCTCATTCTCTTTATTCTTTTACATCATTTTTCCTCCATAAATGAAGACATTTTAGGGGGAAAGAAAAATATATTTCCTCTATATTTATTATTTTTAATAAATCTTAATAATTCTATATAATCCATAATTTGGTTTAAAGCACCTTTTTTATATAAATGTATGGACGGAGGAAACAATATATTGATATAGACAGTCAATCAAAGATGCCTTGAAGATCTGTGGCTTGCTGGTTAGGGGTATCCACTCTTAACTCCAAGTCACGGGTTCGAATAGGCAGATAGAAGGACTGGAGGAAGTATTAACTATTATCATTGTTATTATGACAAAACCATGAGGTATTTCAAAATACCTCTCATTTTCTACTCTTTTGTGTTTTATCCTGACAATTGCCATTATCAAGTCTAGAATTTATAAAAGACTAATAAGCAATTTACTAAGCACTCTTCTGGTCCTATTTACCAAGTGAGAAAAAAAATTTAGTCAGAATTTATTATTATATTGGCTTTGTTTTCATCGTATATATTAAATATAAATAAAATTTAGAAAGTTGTTGAATTTTATGAGTTAATAAAGTTTAATTTTTTCTTTTATTTATGTAAAATATGTTGAAAATGTCTTATAAATAAAATAGGCTTTTTTAGGAAGTGCGATAAATAATTAATTTTTGGGCAAAATAATTAGTAAGATTGCGTTGATGTGCATGGCATCTAGGAATGACATTTTTAACCTTCCACCTTATATTGGATAATTTTAAAAAAAAATTGTAAATTTAAAAGCCAACACAGTTTAAGGTTTTTTAGTATTATCTAATGTTAATGTTCGTTTCATGGTTTGTGGATGGCTCTCTCAACATAAGTTTATCCTTTATGACTATTAAGGTTTCATATGCAGGAGAAGAATAAATTGTTTTAAATTGGGGGAGATGTGTAATTAGCAATATCATATTCAAATAAATTAAGGTTTATTTAGACAATGAATTTATTTTGATCTTAAATATATAACTTCAATCTACTATGTCTCCCTAAGTTTTTTTTTCAAAATATCATATTGTTTGTGTATATTATGTGTGGCAAAAAAATTGTGCTACCTCTAATTCTTAATATAAAACTCAATTAATTTTTTTAAAAAAATAAAGAATCTGAATAAATCACTTTAAAGTTATTTATTTATCATTTTTATATCAAACTAATTTTCTTCACTTATAAACTAGTAATATGTAATATAGTGATATGCAATATATACTATGATTCAGTTATTTATTTACCTTTTTTAATTTCTCAAAAAAAAAAATCAAATTCTTATTTACTAACCAAAAGGAGTATGTATAAATCTCACACATTTGATTAAAGATGATGTTTTAAACACCCTGTAACACCTCAAATTCACCACCCAAAAACTTGGCCAAAATATTTGAAATACCTCCAACAAGGATAATCAATATTTAAATCATCAAATTATATAATCATTTCAAATAAAATTCATAATATGAAGTCAAATAAGTTTCCAAAAGATTTCAAAGTTAAATACAATGTGGAAGTCCTAGGGTCATGGCAAATAAAAATAACATAACATAAACTATAGGAGTATAAAAGAGCCTTTAAAGCTCACTCCATAGGTGCCTTCCCTTACTCTCTAATAGAATGTTCATATGAAAAATGGTAATATAGGATGAGATTTCATGTCTCAGCAACTACTGAAAGTTTCTACCACACACAAGCAAATTATATATGACAAAAAGTAAGAGTTGATTACATATATATATTTGTATATATTATAATTTCTCATACAAAATTCTTTTGTAAAAGTAATCATCATTATGGTAAATTGTGAACTATACAGGTTATACAATATGCAATATCTTCATCTCCTTATATCACCGTCCACCCTTGTACCGCATCGGAGCCATAGGCTAACATTATAGTCTCGACAAAAACTCATTCATTTGATTGGATGGTTCCAAGATCGCCAAAACCTAAGATACACCCTACCAAAGGTATAAAGCTTAAGTATGAACCGTGGCTCCCCTCCTTAAAGTTAACAACTAAAGAGGTGTCACGTGTCCCACAACTCCAATAAAATCCTGGCTAGAGGAAAACATGGAAAATTGGGCCCTGATAAGTACCATCCACTGTGTACCGAGTGGTAGCATAAATAAATTTTATCATTTAAATTCCTCTTTACTCCAACCCATCACACATACAGCTGTCATGATAATTATATCGATAAAATAAAGTATATTAAAACACGCTTCCATTTATATCAATTATCATAAAAAGGTAAGCCAAACATCTCATAAAATCTCATTGGACCAATCTGTCATTGTTGAAAATTCGAAGGACTAAACTGTCATTTTTGAAATTCGGGGCAAAACCGTAATTTTTCTTTGGGCACAAACTGTAATTTTCATGGATACAAAACTGTAATATTCATTTTTCATAATAATATTATTATAATACATATACATATAAATCGGTCTAAAAAAAATATAATTTATAATCATACACAATTCACAAGTATATGAAAGAATATTCGAGTTACCTTCTACTCGCTAATTCCCAAATAATCACCAAAAAGCTACTATCGTGCTCCCAAAATAATTATCTCTATGCTTTTTCTTTCTCCTTCTTTCCTTCCTCTCTCTATTTTTCTCACGCTCGGTTGTTCCGCCCGAATACACACCCGAAGGTCCGTATTTATAGTAGTTGAAGAGGGGCAATAATTGGGGTGAAAATTTTTTACCCCCTTCCAAAGTCAACAATGGGGCAACCTTGCCCCCTCCACATTTTAGAAATGTGAGTATATATATTATAATAATAAAATTATTTATTTATTTATTATATTAACATTAAAAAATTTTACTTCTATACTGAATATTCATGGTAAATTAATTACTATTAATCTATCCTATTATTCTATTATTGTTTAAAATAAATTTGAGGTTACCGAACCCACGGTGCTTGATATAATGGTAAATAGGCTAGATATAGTGCCGATCCTGAAGTTTTTTAATAAATATAATAAAAATAGAATCCACGCTACTCGAACTCATGGCTTGTTGGTTAAGGCAAATTTGTCTTTCCTTACTAAAGTCATGAGTTCGATTCAGCATCATCAATAACGTGAACTCTGTCTGTCTCTCATATCACGAGGTGTTTCAAAACACCTCTCCTTTTACAAAATGTTTTTAAAATATATGGCAGCGAACAGTAAATCCAGTATAATTCCAAATGGTACAGGGTCCTTTTTTATTGTAATATATATTAATTTAGAGAAATTCATTTTTACTATTTTAACTTTCTAAAAAACTTATAGGCTGTTGGGTCCATTTCGTTCATATGTTTTTACATATCATTAATTTATCCTTGATATTAAAGAAATTTATTAAAAATAAAAATGTATTAAAATGATTGAATCAAATAAAACTACATTATGTTAACATTTATATATTTCCATCATATTTTTTTAATGGAATTCAAATATAAAATGTACTAGCTCTGGTCCTAATCATATTTTTTAGTGATTTCCTATTGAAATAAGTTGTTAATTGCCTATTAATTATATTCAATACATAAAATATTGTAGGAAACAAAATTGGTTTGAATTGATATTTTGAAGGTATTTTTCTAAATTTTTTCCTATTAACTACTACTATAATTATAATAAGGGAAAGCTAATCTTTTGGTTGCTATAAGCCTGAATTGATTGTAATGGAGTCTTTGGACTTTGACTTGGTGAAACTCAATTGGTTTTAACTCGCTTGAAACTGAATCTCTATATTTTAACTCACCGCAATTCAATCCCTACCATTTTAACCATTTAAAACTTTAATTTTTAAATTTCATGAAATATCTAATTTTATTTTTCGAAATAGAAAGATTAATATTTTAAATGATTAAACTATATAGACTGAATTGCAAGTCAAAGTTTAAGAATTGAGTTGTAACAAAATTAAGACTACATAAATTGAGATGCGCCAAGTGAAAAATATAGGGCTAAAACAAGTTAAGGGTGTTAGTTATGATTAGTTTTGATGATGTCTTACGTAGATGCCATTAAGAGCAAAAAGATTGTATATTATAATTATCTTCTATATTGACTAACTACGATATATTTGATGTAGATTAGACCAAGATTAATGATAGAGATTAATCAAGAAAGGAGAAGAAACAAAGAAGAACTTGCTCCATGTGAAGAGATTAATGATGATGTGAAGTTTAATGATGGAGATTAATCAAGATGAGAGTTTGAAGAAGGAAGAACTTGCTCTATGAAATGAGAAAATTATCATACAAGATTGATTCTAGAAGTCCCCACGATGATATGGAAGTTGGAACGGCTCAAAAATAAGCAAAATCAAGTTTTGGGATGAACTAACTCGAGTTAGGATGTCTAGACTCAAGTTAGAATGCTTTCTACAGTGTTTTTGGGCATCTGGGATGATTAACTCGAGGTAAGAGATTCACTACCTCGAGTCAGGATGTTTTCCAAGTCATTTTCGCTCTCTGGATCAAGTTAACTCGAGTCAATCTTCATTTACCTCGAGTCAGGGTCAAAACTCGAGTCAAGAACTTCACTACCTCGAGTCTGGGTGATTTCCAAGTGATTTTCACTCCCTGGAACATTTTGCCTCGAGTCAAGACTCATCTACCTCGAGTCAGGGTCACAAACTCGAGTCTGGCTTCAGTGTACCTCGAGTTAAAGCCACATACAGCTACTCTGGTGCACTCTGTTCCACGTTCAGCTTAGGCGACTTCTGGTAATTTGATGATATCTCTCAAACCAGGAATCAGATTGACACGAAACCAGTGGCATATGAAACTAGACTCACAACACGTACTTTTGACAAAACTTCAAGTCCAAAAGAGTCCAGATGAGAGAGCTATGAATTTTTCAAGTTGACACAAACATCACCATCACAGTCCAGACTAACCTTCGGTGTTTTGAGTGTATCTCACAAACTACAAATTGAATTGAGCTAAAATTGGTGCCATTGGAAAGAAGACACACATATATTTCCATCAAGACTTGAATGAACCAAAACGGAGCTAAGATCAGAGAGATATGGCACTTGAAAGTTGACACACATGATTCTGGAAACAATTCAGCATAGTCTCGGGTTTCTGCCTATATCACACTTTGAGAAGAGTTTTTACCTCGAGTCAGAAGGTCCACCTCAAGTTTTTGGAGCAGACAGAGAGTTAGACAATTTGAGGGAGCTTTTAACCTCGAGTCAGAAGCTCCACCTCGAGTCAAATGGCCTTCTCTCGAGAGTTTGATCAATGGAGAGCAGTTTTTACCTCGAGTCAAAGTGTGTGCCTCGAGTCGGAGAGATGAATGTGAAGAATTCACTTGAGTCTCTTCAAATACAACCTTGAGTTGATTCACTCGAGTCAAAGAAGTTTATGCCTCGAGTTAGATAGCATTTTCCAATGATCAAACTGATTTCAACGATGCACAAACTCGGGTCAAGTATTTCCACGCCTCGAGTTGGGCTCTGTGGTCTTTGAAATTCACCGTGTCCGAAATCTTGGCTTCCCATCAAAGACATCCAGATGAATTCCAAATGAACTTATACTACTTCTAAACATTATTCAACATTTATTGTGAGATCATAAATCATAATGTTGAGTGATCTTCAGATGATTTAGCAACGGTTAAATCTTCATCGATAGCTTTGTGGAACAGACAAACAGAGTCAAATCATTAAACCCAATTGAAGCGAGATTAGCGCGAATGGTTAAATGTTAACAACGGTCATAATCAAACGAACGAATTCAAATCCTACCAACGGCTATTTCTCCAACTATTATAAATGCACGAAGGATTGAATTCATCAATGGCGAATACAGAGACACGAGCTTACAACTTCAACATGTCAATCCTCTGATATTCAATTACTCTCTGTTCTCAATGCTTACATAGTTTAAAGAGTGAGATGATAGATTATGTACTTCAGTGTTTATTCATTCACTTCTGAGAGAGAAGATTTATTTGTAAACATCTATCTGAAAGTCACTCAAGATTGGGAGATCTTGAGTGGGAAACACATTGTATTGATTACAACTTGTAAGGGGGAGTGGAGTCTGAGAGTGAATAGACCATCCTTCGTTTATAGAGTGTGTAATCAAGCGGGTGTATCAATTACAACTTGTAAAGGGGAGTGGAGTTTGAAAGTGAGAGGACCATCCTTCGTTTACAGAGTGTATGATTGTTCTTGAAAGATAGTGGAATCTCAGGTGTTCTGGGGACTGGACGTAGGTCAACGATTTTGGACCGAACCAAGATAAATCACAGCTTTGCATATTCTCTTCCTTTATCTTTTATATTTCCAGTATATGCTTATTTGAATATCTAATTGTTGATTTAGAAATTGCGAAAAGATTTTCAAAGTTCCTAAAATTTTATCTGACACCCAATTCACCCTCCTCTTGGGTGATAGCCAGGTCTAACAAAGGGTATGTGCGGTTTCGGGTCTCTTTGTTTTCAAAATAATTTTTTGTTCTGAGAAAAAAATGTACAAAAAACGCTTGTTTTAAAATTTATTTTTGGTTACATGATAAAAAAACAAAAAATAAATAAATTTGTTTTCAAAAAATCATAACATCTTTTTATTTTTTTTAATTTTCCTAAAAAATTAGAAAACAGCCAGGAAACATTGTATTTTTATTAATGAAAATAATGTAAAATTATTCTTTAATCCTTTTCACCATTTTCCATATAGTTTTTTAAACAATGATTTAAAATTTTTTCTATTTTAATACTAAAACTTGTTCTAAAAATTTACTCTACATAACCGCACTAGGAAAATGAAAATATAGGTTAAAATTAAACAAGATCTATTTTTCCCCTAGTTTAACAAAGGAAAGATAAATAGAGAAACTTGTAGTCATTTATAAATAAATTTAAAAGGGCCACCGTTGGCGCATTTGAACGCTTGGGTTGATGGGAAAACATTTTAGCTCCTCCACTCAAGTCAAGAGTTCGAAACCGCGCATATGAATCAGAACCAAAGCGATCTTCGTGGGTCTCCAATATGAGGTGTTTCAAAACACCTCTCCTTTTAACAATCACAGCCCATTTTTTGCCCGCTATTTCAACAAATCATCTTTTTAATTACTTCAACTAATCATTTGTTACGCCATATACAACTAAGCATAATTTTCGCCGGCATATCAAAAGTAAACCCCTCCATCTAATTAAGTTGCTATGCATATATAGGTTTAGCTAAAAACTGTCATAAATATTGTTATCAAACTCGCGAGTTGACTCTCCAAATTTACCGCTTTTACCTTATAAAAAACGAGTCGAGTTAGTAGTAAACTCGTGTTAGTCATAAACTTAGTTACCGCTTTTATGTTTCTAGCTTACAAAACCATGTTAATTTACTTTAAATTCATGTTAACTTTTTTTATTTGATTATGCTCAATCGCTTTTTATATAGAAATTTTGTATAAATTTCTTTATTAAATATGATAAATGATGAATGTTGATGAATTTAGTTTCAATTATAAGGATTTAAAATATATTTACATCAAATTATTGTCATTTTTATATTTTAATTATTTAATTATAACTAGTAATATCTATTTAGTAATAAAAGTAAACTCTTATGAGTTTACGATTTAAATTCACGATACGAGTTAACGCTTTACCGCCACGAGTTTGCTTAAACTCACGAATTTGACAACCTTGGTTATAAATAATTAGATACTTCCTCCAAATTCTAATCATAAAACCAAGTAGACTTTTTTGAAGAAATTAATGAAGCTAATTAAATTTCTTTAGAGTATTTTATATTTATTTTTTCCTCCAAACTAATTAGTTTAATTAATAAACTAATATATAATCTAACAATTACAATAAATTATATGATTAAGTAACTTATTTAACTTCCTTAATATCTCCAAAAAAATCAACTCGTCTCATAATTAAAACCAAAGGTAGTATATGATTGTGGGTACGTTTAATGTTGGGATCCGTACATACAAAGGATTTTCATCCATTAAAATCTTACGAATCCCATCGGATGATCCATCAACAACGTTTAAATCAAGTCGAAAAGAATTGTACCTATGCGAACTCGTGAGTGTCTCGTTCAATTCGATCTCGTAATGGCCGCCTACTCGATCAACAGAACCGATCATCGCGACGGTAGCATGCTAGCGCCTTCGCATTCTTGCGTCTCTACTTTTTCTCTCTAGGATTTCTCGCAGCTTTTCTAATACGTCTAACAAAATGTCCCGTAGGTTTTTCAAAACCCAATAGGCGTATTATATATTCAAAATTAATCCTTATTAATCTTGAAATTTGAATTTGGATTAAAATAATATATTAATTAAATCTATCCGATAGATCTAATCTAATCTATTTATTTAATCCGAATTGAAAGCCTTCGATTTAATTTATCTCTATAAATTAAATCAGATATTATATCTCAATTTAAATTAAATCAAATATATGATATCTTTATTCAAAAATTAAATCTCGAGATACAATATCTCTATTTGTTTTAGATATTTAATTTATCAAATAAATTAAATACAAAACAAATATTATATAATAATATTATAATCTCTATTAAATAATATTATTATATTATTTTCAAATTTAATATAATATATATATATATAGATATATCCATCCTAGATTAAATACAGTATTCATTAAATCTTAGACATATCTAAGATTCAATGAATCTAGATACTATTGCTCGTGTTGGACTATTCTTATGTACGATCCTGCAGGCCCACATGAGATTGGCAGCGGATCAATACTGTACCAGCCCACAAGTCGCAAGTGGTCTCTAGCAAGACATTGCGACTACCCAATTCATATGGGGACGATGATACGCTACAACCATGTCACCTTTCTTTTGTCACGCGATAATTTGATCAAGGATGAGGCATGGATAATGTCAACTTCATGTTCTTGACCATTACTTTCTCGATTCTTGAGTAGTCTAATAATTGAAATAAAAACTCCTTTCCATCGTAGTATGACCATACGTTTCTCAGACTTATTCATCAAGGGGCTCAGAATTATCTCTCTACAAATGTGAGGGACAAATTGCATCTTGACTATTCACATTTCTCTGCATGAAAACCATTAATCCCGATTCAAGCCTTTATCATCACCCAGTCAAAGGTGACTTTTGACTAGATCAAAGATCAGCGAATCATCATGTAGGAATCCATGATGATCTCAAGTCAAAGGGCATTGTGACACGGTTATACACGAGAAAAGCTTATGAGTAAATCCATACAGCTTTTTCATAGTGGGTCGGTCCAGCACCTTGTACTCTTACAAGTTCTTATGACTTTGATTCATATCTCCATACCTCATTAAAGTCATACTGGTCTTATTTCATCTTTGCTCCGGCGTAGATGACCGACCAGAGACATTTAGGATAATCTATAAATATATCCAATGATACAGTTATCACCATAAACATGCAAATGAAATGATAACTTAAGGAGAATACTTTAAATAACATAAACGTTTAAAATACAATGATTTGCCCATATGGTATAATTTCCGACGTAATGTATTAATGAAATATTTCTTTCGACAAAAAAAAGAAGAAAAAAAAAGATATAGATAGAGCCCAATGGGAAGTTATCCTAACATAATTTTTTATTCATTAAATTCCAAAATTAAGATCTTTGAAAGTGTTAATTCATTTATCAATCCACCTAATTAACTTAAGTTGGCAAATGTTTAATAACAAATGTAAAACGAGATTAAAAGTAATATGAGATGGATATTAAAATTAATTTACATAATAATACTTTTCTAAAATATATGATACGACTGTATAATATTTAATTATTTAATAATAAGCTTGTATGGTTTACAATGACACATTGTATTAATTAAAGGGTTGAGTTTTTCCTTTTATTTTCTCTCATTCTCTTTATTCTTTTACATTATTTTTCCTCCATAAATGAAGACATTTTTAGGGGGAAAGAATATATTTCCTCTATATTTATTATTTTTAATAAATCTTAATAATGATATATAATCCATAATTTGGTTTAAAGCACCTTTTTTAGTATATATGTATGGACGGAGGAAAGAATATATTGATATAGACAGTCGATCAAATATGCTTTGAAGATCTGTGGCTTGCTGGTTAGGGGTTCTCACTCTTAACTCCAAGTCACAGGTTCGAATAGGCACAAGGAAAGACCGGTTACAGGTGTAAAATTCCTCTCATTTGCTACTCATTATTTTCTACTCTTTTGTGTTTTATCCTAACAATTGCCATTTACCAAGTGAGAAGAAAATTTTTAGTCTTAATATATTATTATATTGGCTTTGTTCTTATTGTATATACTTCCTTTAGTCCTAATTATAAGACCAATTTAATTTTTTTGAAGAGATTAAGGGAGCTAATTAAATTACTTTAAAATATTTTTATTTTTATTTTTTTATCCAAACTAATTAATTTGATTAATAAACTAATATATAATCCAATGATATACAACATATGATATGATTAGGTAACATATTTAGCTTTTTTAATCTCTCCAAATAAAGTTAACTGGTCTTATAATTAGGACCGGAGGTAGTATCAAATATGAATAAAATTTGGAAAGTTGTTGGATTTTATAAGAGAGTTAATAAAGTTTAGGGTTAAGGTGCAAAAATACACATGTACTTTTCTCCGAGGAGTGCCTTGATAGCAAGTGCTTTTTTTAGGTGCACACGTGGTTACAAATTAGGTGTAAAAATACCGTTTGACCGTTAAGTTTGACTTTTTTTGCTGACTGGATGATGATGTAGTATTTCAAAGGTGCAAAAACACACATGTGATTTTTCAAGAAGAGCACCCAACACCAAATTATTATTTTTTAGTTTAATAATTTTACTTCAATTAAAATTATTTTAGGATCTTGAAAAAATATTTTAGGTATTGACCGGTACTAAAAGGATACTTACTGATACTAAAAAAATATTTTAGGGTACTGACTCGTACTAAAAAGTACTTTCAGGATACTGACTGGTACAGAAAAAATATTTCATAATCTTGAAAAATTATTTTAGGATCTTTAAAAAATATTTCGGTATTGACCGATACTAAAAGGATAATCTTGACCGATATTGAAAAAAATATTTCAGTCGACTATTACTAAAAAGTACTTTCGGATCTTGAATGGTACAAAGAATACTTCATAATCTTGAAAAATTATTTTAGGATCTTGAAAAAATATTTCGGTATTGATCGGTACCAAAGGGGTACTGCTTGGTAATCTGGAAAAAATATTTTAGGGTACTGACTGGTACTAAAAAGTACTTTCACGATATTGACGGTATAGAAAAAAAATTAATAATCTTGAAAAATTATTTTAGGATCTTGAAAACATATTTCACGCTATTGATTTGGTATTAAAAGGATACTAACGGTACTTGAAAATTACTTCATGATCTTGAAAAATTATATTAAGATCATGAAAAAATATTTCGGGATACCTATCGTACTAAAAATATACTTGACATATTTTTTAAGATTCAAAATAATTTTTCAAGATTATGAAATATTTTTTCAGATCTTAAAATAATTTTTCAAGATCATGAAGTAATTTTTCACTACAAACTCAATATCCTGAATATCTTTTTAGTACCGTAGTAATTAAAATTAAATTATTAAATTAAAAAATAATAATTTGGTGTTCGACGCTCTTGTTGAAAAACCACATGTATATTTTTGCACCTTTGAAATGTCACGTCATCGTCCAGTCAGCAAAAAAAGTCAAACTTAACGGTCAAATGGTATTTTTGCACCTAATTTATAACCACATAGTCACTTTTGCACCTAAAAAAAACACTTGCTATTAGGCGCTCCTCAAAGAAAAGCATATGTGTATTTTTGCACTTTAACCCTAAAATTTAATGTTTTCTTTTGTCTATATAAAATATGTTGAAAGTGTTTTATAAATAAAACAAACTTTTGTAGGAAGTGCGATAAATAATTAATTTTTTGGCAAAATAATTAGTAAGATTGCTTGATGTGCATGTCATCCAAGAATGACATTTGTAACCTTCCACCTTATATTGGATGATTTCTAAAAATTGTAAATTTAAAAACCAACATAGGTTAAGGTTTTTTTTTTTTTTTTTTTTTTTTTTATAAGAATTATCTAATATTCGGTTCGAATGCATGAATCTCTCAACACAAATGTATCCTTTATTACTCAAATAAATTAAGGTTTCATATGCAGGAGAAGAACAAATTGCTTTTAAATTGGGGGAGTTGTGTAATTAGCAATTACCACTTCTCATGTCCTAAATATATGAGCCTTTATTTTTATCTTAAATATATAACTTCAATCTACTATGTCTCCCAAATTTATGAGTTTTTTCAGAATATCATATTGATTGCGTATAATTATGTGTGGCCAAAAAAATTGCACTACCTCTAATCCTTAATATAAAACTTAATTAATTTTTTTTTTGAAAAATTAAAGAATTTGAATAAATTACTTTAAAGTTATTTATTTATCATTTTTATATCAAACTAATTTGCCTCACTTATAAACTAATAATATGTAATCTAGTAATATACAACATATACTCTGATTTAGTTATTTTTTTTTATATGTATCATGATGTTTTAAAGACACCATGTGCTTGATGTAATGGTAAATCGGCTGGATTGTATATAGTGCCTATCCTGACTTTTTAAACAAATAAGTAAAAATAAGGCAGGCTATGCTTCTCGAACTCATGGCTTGTTGGTTAGAGCATATTTGCCTTTCCCTCCTAAGGTCATGGTTTCGATTCAGCATCATCTATAATGTATACTCTGTCTCTGTCTCTGTCTCTCGGAACATGAGGTGTTTCAAAACACCTCTCCTTTTACAAAATGTTTTTAAAATATATGGCAGCGAACAGTAAATTTGTAACATTATGATATTTGGAATTAGAAAATATTGTATGGAAATTTATGAAGAAAATTTAGTCTAAGATAATTATTTAAATTTAAGGACCTATTTTTTTGAGAAAAACAAAGAAAATAGTTAGAGGTTGATTTATAGCTCAAGATTTTTCAAAAAATTACTTTAAGGGTTTAAGAAGTTAGATAAGAAAGAAAATCCTTGACCAGGCGACTGAGACGGAGAGAACGAGGCGACCGTTTTCGAATCGGAGAGAGTAGCCTCTGCCACCTACTGTGACGGAGGAAAATGAGCGTCCCCTCCGATCGCACCTTGCGAGGAGGGGAAAGTGAGAGGATGATGGAGGATGACGGTGAGGAGATAAACCGAAGGAAGCGCAAAGTGCGTTTTGCTGAGAAGGAGTTTTCTGGAGAAGAATCTTCAAAAGTCCGAGAGGAACCATGGATGAGGCCGGATGAGAAGGCTCCTGCGCCAATGTCGTACAGGGAGTCCTTGCTGAATAACGTCAATTCACGTAGATGTTGGTGGGAGTGGTCGAAAACTGAGGAGGAAGAGGAAATTGAGGACTATGGTCCTGGAATCGATTTCGAAAAGGTTTTGAATCCTTCTGAGGGAATCGCTGTAGATCTATCTAATCCTCTTTGCCCGGGTTTAATTTCGACGAAAAGGAAAAGGAACGACTCTTGAGGCCTTTCCGTCGTACATTAATCATGAAGTCATTGGGTCGACAACCGTCGTATGGATTCATGGTGAAAAAATTGCGTCAAATTTGGGAAAGGAAAGGTCAGATAGACATCTTTGATTTAGAAAACGATTTCTATCTTGTTAGCTTTCAAAAGTTAGAGGATTACATGGAAGCTCTAACGGGGGGACCTTGGGTCATCCTGGATGCTTACCTTAACGTGGCTAGGTGGCGCCCTGATTTTGCCCAAAGAATGCAAAAATTGAGTCTGTTGTAGCCTGGGTCCATTTACCTGACTTGCCTGCGCCCCTATTCGATAAAAAGCTCTTACTGAATCTCGGAAATGCTATTGGTAAGGCAATCGGGTTAGATGTGCATACGGCGCAACGTGCTAGGGGGAAATTTTCCCGTCTATGTGTAGAATTGGATCTTACGAAGCCACTTATACCTGAGTTCAAAGTGGAGGGACAGGTGCTGAGTGTGGTTTATGAGAGCCTTGGGCTACTATGCACTAAATGCGGATGGTTTGGGCACAATAAAGAGGGATGTATGGATTTTCATAGGAAAAATGCTTTGCGGCAAGCATGGATGTAGATGAAAAGGAAAGGAAGTCTCACGATGATAACAAAATGAAGAGGGGAGAAGGAGTTGTGGAAAACGGTTCAACGGGTTAGAAGGCAAAGACGCCCTCCCATGACAACTCAACCGCAACAATCAGGTTCTCGATTCTCTCGTTCGGATGATCTTTGCATAATGAGGGGTTTAGTGTGGGGGATGCAAGTAGGAAGGTGTTGAGTGAGAAAATGCCGGTGTGGATAAGTTGAAAAGATGGAGGTCTCAATCAACAAAGGAAGAAAGGGGCCAATGGGGCATGGGGTGAACCCTCGTGGAGTAGAGAAGGTAATGGCAAACAAGAAAAAAATTATTGTGAAGGAAGGGCAACGAAGATCAAATGGAAAAAACAAAGAGCTCCACGGTAGGGAAAAGGCGGAAGAAACAATGCTGTTTTGGCGGAAACGCAGAATGAGGTTTTGCTAACAAAGTGTGTACCTAAAAGCAATCCAGGTACGCCTATATGGAATGGTGTGGACATTGTTGACAAAGAAAATTTGCAGCCTGGGGTGTCTTTAGACAACACGGCGAACAAGGATGTTTTAGTCACCAATGGTCGAGCTTTGAGGAATGATAATGATCCCATTGCAAGTCATGGGATGTGTGTGGAGGATGGGTGTGTGACACCGGTCTTGGTGATGGCATGTAAGTGCTGTTCGTTTTCCTTTATTTGTTTATGATGAATATAATGATATGGAACAGTAGGGGGCAGCTAGCAAGGGATTTGGGGCTGCCTTGAGGGACTTGAAGCGAAGGCACAGGTTGGATGTGGTAGTCATATTAGAGCCACGTGTAAGTGGGAGAACTGCAGACGGAATTATTAAAAATTGGGGCTTCAAACATTCAGCAAGGAGGGAGGCTGAGGGGTTTTCAGGAGGCATATGGATTCTATGGAATTTGGGGGATTTAGTATTGGATGTTTGTCTACTTGATGAGCAATTCATTCATTGCAATTTGTGTTTGGGTGGGAAGAAGATGACATTTACGGCTGTGTATGCAAGCCCGAATGAGGCTAGAAGACCAAACGAGGATTTGGGAGATCCTATATAACATTTCTGCTGAGTCTAATGATCCCTGGTTATTGGCTAGGGATTTTAACGAAATTAAATCCCCATTGGAGCAAAAAGGTGGAGGAAGGGTAAATGAAGCTCGTTGTCGGATTTTCAAGGATTGGATACAAGACTGCAATCTAATTGACATTGATGCCCATGGACCTTTCTTTACTTGGAAAGGACCTAAATGGAATGGTTTAGAAAGGGTATACAAAAGATTGGATAGATGTTTGTGCAATGTCCGATGGCAAGAGATTTTTGAGAATGCTGTTGTCAAAGTCATCCCTAGGGTTTGCTCTGACCATCATCCTATCATAGTGAGTTTGGCTATGGAAAATAAGGAGTTTCGGAGGAGACCATTCGATATGAGGTTGCTTGGCAAATGCATGAGCATTTTGGTAACGTGATTATGCAGCATTGGTCAAGGGAAGAAGAGGTTCAGGTGAATCTGAATAATTTGAGGCATGAGTTAGTAAGATGGAATAGGGAGACTTTTGGCCATATCGAATGGCGGAAGAGGAGTTTATTAAGCAGGTTGGGTGGAGTACAGCGGAGCATTGACAGGTGGAGCAACCCTTTTTTGATCAATTTGGAGAGGGAGTTAGAATCTGATCTTGTTGATGTGCTACAGCAGGAGGAAGTGTTTTGGTTCCAAAAGTCAAGGGGGCAATGGCTGGAAGGGGGTGATCGTAACACACGTTATTATCATACCAAAACGTTGAGTAGGAGAAGAAGAAACAGAATAAAAATGCTGAAAAATAGTATGGGAGTTTGGATTGAAGAGGAAGCTGAAATTGTAAAGATGTTCCAGCAATTTTATAGCAATCTGTTTTATGAAGAAGTGCAGAGCAGAAGGTGGGTTGAGACAACACAAAGATGGGGGAAGGTGTCTAATCAAAAGTTTGGAAGGTTGGGAGGAAGCATTTCGGGTGAGGAAATTAGGAAGGCTTTTTTCCAAATGGGAAGTTTCAAGGCTCCGGGAAGCGATGGCTTCCCTGCTGCCTTCTATCAACACAATTGGAGGGTGGTTGGCAGCTCGGTGGTAAATTTCATTAGGGATTTGTGGAGTCATCCAGATCGAATTGGGGAGGTAAATGATACTCTTTTGGTGCTTGTTCCCAAAGTTGAGCAACCGGAAAAGGTAGGCCACTTTCGCCCTATTGCGCTTTGTAATGTTGTTTACAAAGGTTTGTCTAAGCTAATAGTCAATAGACTTAAACCAATTATGGATAGTTTAATTTCTCCTTATCAATCGAGTTTTGTCCCAAGGAGAAGCATCCATGACAATATTATTGTTGCTAAGGAAATAGTACATTTCATGGGAAAATTACAAGGTAAGAGGGGCTTTATGGTGATTAAAGTCGATTTGGAAAAAGCATACGATAGGATGGGTTGGGGCTTCATTAACAAGGTGTTGGAAGAGATTAATGTGGATGGACATTTAAGGAAGGTTATAATGTCTTGTGTTGCTTCGGCTAGATTGTCTCTAATGTGGAATGGTGGGAAGGGTGAGGAGCTTAATCCTTCTAGGGGTTGAGGCAAGGAGATCCCTTATCTCCATACTTATTTTTGCTTGGTATGGAGAAGCTAACACACCTAATAGTGGACTGTGTAAACAGCAAGAGATGGTATCCGATGAAGTTGGGAAGAAAGGGAGTGGAGGTGTCACATCTCATGTTCGCGGATGACTTGCTCCTTGTGTGTGAAGCAAATATGGACCAGATCTGTAATGTGATGAATATCCTGGAACTTTTTGGGGATATGTCTGGACAAAGAGTTAATACTCACAAAACCAACATTTTTTTCTCTAAAAATGTTGAGAGAATAGTACAAAATGAGATATGTGCATATTCTGGGTTTAGGAGAATGGAGGATTTGGGGAGGTATTTGGGAGCCTATATGTTTAAAGGAAGGGATAATAGGAGGAATTTTCAGCATTTGATTGATGAAATGCAAGGGAGATTGAGTAGTTGGAAAAAAAAAAAAGAATTTGTCCATGGCCGGAAGATTAACTCTCATTCAATCAATGACAAGTCAAGTGACAATTTTCTCAATGCAACATTCCTATATTCCCGTGGTGTTCGTGATGAGTTAGAAAGAATTCGAAGGGATTTCCTTTGGAATAGTGAGAGGTAAAAGGAAGATTCATGCTAATTGGGAAACAACATGCAAAAAGGAAAAGTGAATGGAGGGCTCGGTTTGAGAGATCTTGGGACCATGAATGATGCTTTGATGGGAAGGGTGGCTTGGAACTTGATTGCTAAGCCGGATAGCCTCTGCTCGCTGGTGCTGGCTGGGAAATATAAAAGGGAGTGTAGATTAGTAGAGAAGTGTAAGATGATGAAGTCAGACTCTGAAACGTGGAGGAACCTGTGTAGAGTATGGCCGAGTGTGCTAAGTAATATGTCTTGGGAGGTGGGCAATGGTGAAAGGGTGAGGTTTTGGCAAGACAAGTGGTTGGATGATGGCATGACTTTAGTGAGCAAGAGCATAAAAACCCTATCAGCAGGGGATGGTGATATAAAAGTGCAGGAATTTGTGAATGCTGTTGGTGAATGGGATTTAGGGAAAATCAACAACTGGGTGAATGAGGAGGGAGTGAGTCTCATAATGGCTGTGCTACCTCCAAATATATTAAATGGTGTGGATATGATGAGATGGGGTACAAAGGTGCAAAATCAGTATAATGTGGCTGACATGTACCAGTTACTGCATAATGAGCAAGATAAGGAGGAGGAGGTGTGGATGAGAGTATGGAAGTGGAAGGGTCCAGCAAGAGTGCAAGTGTTCCTATGGTTAGCTATCCATGATAGATTGCTAACTAGTGAGAGGAGGAGCAGAATATTGGGAGGAAATCCGTCTTTTATAAGTGTGTTGATACGGTGGTGAATCACTTATGCACGTGCTAAGAGATTGCTGTGACACTATGCTGTTATGGCAGTCATTGAAAGATGGGTGTCTTGAACCTGAATTCCTGAATTTGCAGGGGATGGACTGGTTTAACTGGAATCTGAAGCAAAAGGAGAGGGACTGGAATCTTACCTTTGGACTTACCTGCTGGTTATTGTGGAGCTGGAGAAACAAAGGTATGTTTGTTAATGACTTTGTGCTGCCTAAGAGTCGTGGTTGTACTGTGAGATGGTATGTTAAGGAAGTGAAAAGGGCAAAGCAGGATTATGGGTGTATCAAAGGTGTAAAACAGGAAGTTCACATCAGATGGGAGCCTCCTTCAAAGGGTTGGTTCAAGTTAAATGTGGATGGGGCTGCTAAAGGTGTGGACGGACTTGCTGGCTGTGGTGGCTTAATTCGAGATGAAAATGGTCGTTGGGTCACTGGCTTTGCTAAAAAGCTGGGTAGATGTACAGCTATTAAGGCAGAACTGTGGGCGGTGTTGGTAGGAATGAATCTAGCTTTGGAGCATCAGCTGGATAGAGTGATTGTAGAATGTGATTCCCTTGCTGTTGTTAAGATGTTACAGAAGTTACAGGCGCAGGAAGATGGTAGTGCGGCATCTAAGCTGTTATATGCTATTGGTTGTGCTCTATCTAAGTTTCCTAGTCTAACTATTGCACACATTTATCGTGAGGGTAATGCTTGTGCAGATGCCCTTGCAAATTTCTCATTTGTTTTAGAAATTCCGCTTACTGTTTTTGAGATCCCTCCTGGATGTGTAAATAGCTTGATGCCATAGGTGTCTTACACCCACGTTATATTCGATGAAATAATACATGGGCTTTTGCCCCGTCTCTTACCAAAAAAAAAAAAAAAAAAAGAAAGAAAATCCTTATAAAACATCAAGGATCCGTTTCTAGCATTTAGTTAATAATTAAGCAATAATAAAGAGATAAGGGAATAATTAATTATTAAATTAAAAAAACACGCACTGTTTCCTCTAGGCAGAACCATATATATATATATATATATAATTTTTTTTAATTTAAGCTGAACCATTGAAACAAACCGTCACCCATACTTCTCCAATCCCATTTGGCCCATATATTCACTTACTCGCATTTAGGCCCAACTCGTGAACAAGCCACCTCCCCTCTATTCACACTTGCCACCATTTTTCCTATAAAAAAAAAACATTCATTAAGCCTTTATAAAAAAAAAAATTCATTAAGCCGCCAATAAAGGTTGCCACAATAGGTTAAGGCGTCGGCCTTCACGCCAAAAGGGAGGAGGTTTGATATCTGCTGATCGATGTGAGGGCCTCATTGGTGGGCGATCTGTAAGTACCTTTGTAAGTGCTCTGTGAGCCTGAAGGCATGCCCTGCCCTGATGGGGTACTGGTGTCTAACCCCACCTAAACTTTTTAATATTAAAAAAAAAAAGTTCATTAAGCCCAACTAATGAGGATTGACACAGTTGGTTAAGGTGTCGGCCTTCATCCCAAAAGGGAGGAGGTTCGATACCCGCTAATCGATGTGAGGGCCTTATTGATGGGAGATCTGTAAGTACATCTGTAAGCGTTCTTTGAGTCTGAAAGCATACCCTAGCCCTGATGAGGTATTGGTATTTACCCCCATCTAAACTTTTTTGTATTAAAAAAAACATTCATTAAGCCCATATAAGTAACTAAACATTCCATCCATTCGATTCCAATTGCAACATACAAACCTAAACCATTTATTCATTTATCCAATATCACATCACGCCACTAGAAAAAAAAACACAGAAAACGCAGCAGAAACATGAACCCTCTCGATCAATGGCGCATACACGAGGAAAATAATATTAGAGAGAAATCATTCCCATATCGGCGCGCACAAGCAAAGCCAAAAAAAGAAAAGAAAAGAAAAGAAGAGAAGACAAAATCTCGAAGCCATGAGTCAACATACTCCTCCCTCTCGGACCATTATTTATATAGAGCCATTGCCTCTTGTTCTCATTGTATCGTGTTTCAACCAAAGAATAAAGAGAGCACGAGAGAGAAGTTGAAAGTGAGAGAGTAGTTGAGAGGGAGAGAGCATGGAATCAATGTGTGTGTACTCTGTTTTGGAACCAGCAAACAGAGAAAGCCAAGACTGAGAGACGTGGGATCAAGATTGAGAGCGAAGAAAGACAGAAGGGGAATCGGAGAAGAGGAAGGACCAACTGTTGCATGCAAGCTTAGATTTTGATTAAGGTGAGTTTAAAGCCATTAGGAACGTAGCTTAAGTTCACATGAGTTCTCTACTTTAATCTTTAAATAATAAAACATGGACCATTTGTTTGTAGCTTGCGCGTGGAGTCTTTGAACTTGTTTTTACTGCACTAGGGAAAGAATAAAAACCTTACTATCACTATATATATATATATGTATATATGTATATATGTATGTATGTATGTATGTTGTTGATCTGGTATAGAAAGAGTTTTTGCTGTTTATATATGTATAAGTAATGTTACAACCTTTGAAAAAACTTGATGTCGGTGTGTATACCCGCTCCACATATATATATGTTAGTGTTGAGTGTTGAGTCGCTGGCTTTGTTGTGAGAATATATATATATTCGCTACATATGTAAAGAGGGAAGGAAAACTTATTGTTTTGCATGTATGGATAAGTATATATATATCTTTGGGTTTTCTTGTTTGATACACACAGATATATTAGTGTATTAAAAGAATATATATATATATATATACACATACAGGAGCGGAGCCATGAATTTTAGTGCCGGGGGCGAAAATAAAAAGTATTATATCATAAATAAATGTACTTGAAATATAATACAGAGGTGATATACAAAAAATCGAAATGAATTTATCACATAAGAGCCCCACTTGCATTGGCTTTGGCTGCCCTAATTCACCAAGAATTGACTATGTATATTCCAACAAATTACTCCCTTCAATCTATAATATAAGATATATTTAGGGAGTTGATTTTTGTCATAAATATAAGATATAATTTTCATATTCGTTACCAATAATCAAGGAAGATAGTGAATAAAATAATTAGGGAAGATAATGACTAGGGTATTTTAGAAAATACATGTCAATTTAGCTTACTCAACCAACTTCCTTAACATATCTAAATTTGGTAAAAATGTCTTACATTTGGAACCGGAGGAGTATTAACTAGATTTTCAAAATATAATAGAATCAAACAAGCTCAGCTTATCAAGCTAGAATATTACATGTAGATATCTCTTTATATATTGTTAATGTACGACAATTTCAAACTCAAAAGTTAAGGATCAAAGACAAAAAGATTATGCGAAACTACTATATATTGAAATCGAAAGATAAGCAAGTTATACATAATAAGTTTCTCTTATGTGTTACTTATCTCCACACACACACACACACACACACATATATATATATATATTAAATTTTAGGGGGAATCCACCCCTACTTATTTTATAAAATAAAGCTTAAACTTATATCACCAGCCCAATTTCAAGTAGTACAATACTAGACAATATAGTTTGATAGATATATACTGAAAGAAAGTGTTGTGCCAGGCGATGGTTAAAGATAATTTTCCCTTTATATATATTTTTTAATAATATTTTAGGGGGGGCGGGGGCCACCCCTAGCCCCCCTAAATCCGCCTATGTATATATACACATATATATATAAAAAAGAAACCTCACTGTTGAATATTTTATATGAGGTGCAGTTTGTGATTGTGCTTGCGCTATGTAGTAGTGTTAGGATAAGTTGCGAAAGTTCGATACTTGTGTATATAATATATATATATATATATATATTGAATATAGTTGAGTATTGACCAAAAGGCAAAAACAAAACTTGTCGATTGGAAGACATATGAAGGTGGTGCACTATATATATATATATATATATATAAGTACTCTATATATATATAGGGATAAGATATTGTTACTACTATTTTTTATTACTACCAATGTCACTACCACTTTTTCACCGTTAGATCAGAATCCCATCTATCTTTATCATTTCTCTCTCCTATTGAGATTCTGATCTAACGGTGAAAAAGTGATACTGACAATATCCTATCCCATATATATATATATATATATATGTATAAAGAGAAAGAGAAGAAAACTGTGTTATATATATATATATATCATGTATCTTTTGTTTGAGGATTTCTTGTTCTTTAAAATATAAATGGTTGAAGTTGATAGAAGTATTTTGCTAATAAATATTTTGGAGCTGCATATGTGGAAAATATATATATATATATATATATATATATATATATATATATGCTTTGGGGAAATCATGAGAAACATTATATGCATTAAAGCAAAATTTATATGTTATTGATATTTATTAAACTCCTAATTTAAAGTGTTAGGACAGCCTCTTAGAGTTTAAAATAATAATAATAAATTAGTAAAATAATAATAATGATAATGATAACAATAAAATAAATAAGTATTATTATTATTACTACGAAAGGAAATAAGTAATAAAATAGATTAATAAATAATATATTTTTTTTAGAAAGGGTATTATTGCTAATGGAATTTTTAGGGGTTAGTTCATTTTTAATCATCTAAAAATAATTCGCGTAGTTAATTACTTTGCGACGTGAGTAGTAATTAATGACAATGATAAACGTTTATAGGCATATCTTAACACCTCTATGATCCCAACGCCTTGCGCATAGAATTAAGGATTCAAGCTTAAGGTGGGTAATCATTATCTCATTAGCCTTGTATGTAAGTTTTCATGTATGACTAATCATGTTTGCTAGATGAATTACATGTTTATTTCCTAGCGTGGATTTGGGATTGTGTGTCTCATAGGGCTGCATGTCTTAAAGGGCTGCGATCCTTGGCCGATAACTGCGGTTATGGTGCGACTTATTACTGTGAATCATTCTATGCTTATACATTTGTTATATTGTGATTTATACTTTATACTTGCATATATGATTAACTGTTACCCCTAGGTTTCATTTATTTGAAGTCCAGACAACATGAAAGAAACAGGTAGTGGATCAGGATCAAGGGGGAAGATGTAGCTGTAAGGGTTACAGCAAAAAGAAACCTTTTGAAAAAATATGAGTAGATGGACTGTATTGTAACGTTTATCTTTTGTCTATTTTGGGATCAATGTATTAATTTCTCACTATAGGATAAATTCGAGTCGCGAAAAATTTATCCTCATATTTTTAAACTAAGTTATTTTATGAAAGTTTTTTCAGTCATCCAAATTATTTTGATGCCTGTTGTCACAGATCGCAGGGAACACAAGATATTTTATGCACAAGACACTCTATAGGAGGTTTCTAGAGAACTCCAGATTATGGTAGATACTTGTACATAGATGTAGAATTGTATAGAAATCTCTAGAACTCTCATGAAAGATGTAAATATTTAGATATTTCGGAAGAAGGTTCTGGAGAACCAATCTCTACCGTCAGATGTAATCGATCTTAGCCGTTCATTGAGGAGGTGGTAGGCTATAAATAGAGGTGCCCACCTCATTTGTAAGGCATTCGGAAGCAATACAAGTTCTTTCATTCCAGAGCTTCTCTCTCTAAGTCTACTTCTCTCTCTAAAAAGTTCTCTTTGTCTTTCTGCTCTTTTGCCTACTTGTGAGGGTTCGGCTGCTTAGCCAAGATCAAGGGAGTGATCAAGCTAAGGCCGACATGGCTTTAGGTGGAACTTTTCTAAGACCGTGACAACGTGATATCAGAGCTTTGGTTCAAAGCTTTGAGCGTGGTTCGTGGGAGCCATTTTGTAGGCAAGGATGTCGGGCACTACTGAGGACATTGTGGTTGGAGAAGAGAGGGGTAGGGAGACTCAACCTCCTCACCGACCAAAGAAAGTTCGGGGCACAAGCAAGTCTCGCCAAGCCGTAGATGTTGCCACCTTGACGGTAAAGGTGGAGGCTTTGGAGGAGGCCTTGCAAGAGGTGGTTCCTAGGGTGGACAAAGTGATTAAAAAAAGGGTGGACAAAGTGGAAGGAGACTATGTGACTCTCGAGTCCCACACCATAGAACAGTTAGACAACCTGAGGTCGGATCTTGATTCACACCTCAATGTCGAGGAGGAACGGGCTGAGTCCATGAGGAGACTCGAGGCAAAGGTGATGGATGCCATCACTGCCATGCAGGATCAGCTAACTCTCTTAAGGCTTCTTTGGAGAGTCAAGCTAGAACTCCGTTGGGAGCTGGGACCAGTGGAGCAAGGGAGGTGAGGCTGGACCTCCCCAAGCCGAAGGAATTTAAAGGTGTCTGTGATGCCAAAGAGGTCGAGAACTTCTTGTGGCAAATGGAGCGATATGCTGAAAGCATGAACTTGGCCAACGACACGAACAAGGTACGCACTGCTTCCTTATTCCTTACTGATAATGCTATGTTACGGTGGCGTAGGAAGCATGCGAGATATGGAAAAAGGCCTTTGCACCATTGCAACATGGGAAGATTTCAAGAAAGAGCTAAAGAAGCAGTTCTATCCCGAGAATGTGGTCTATGAGGCCCGGAAGAAGTTGAGGGAACTCAAACACAAGACCACGATTACTGACTATGTAAGGGATTTCACTACCCTCATATTGCAAATCCCCAACTTGACCGGTGAAGAAACATTGTTCTACTTCATAGACAGTCTTCAGAGCTGGGCTAAGAACGAGCTCCAAAGGCGTGGTGTGATGAATGTAGATGAAGCTATTACCTTCGCCGAAAGCCTTACCGAGTACTCAAGGGACGAGAAAGGTGAGTCTTCCAAGTCTAAGTCTTCTAAACCTAATCAAGGAAAAGGTGGGGGAGACAAAGGCAAGGGGATCACCAAGGGAGGGCCTAGCAAATCCTTCCGTAAGAATCAATATGAGGAGAAGAAGAAGAACAATAACTATACAATCAGCTGCTTCGTGTGCAAAGGGCCACATCGCATGAGCAACTGTCCCAAGCTCGGTACCTTGTTAGCCATTATTGAAGGGCAAGATGTACCCAACGAGGAAGGGCCAAGCTCTCAAATAGGTCTCTCAGACGCTTGAATGCTCTAAAGGCTAAATCGGTGCAACCTGCTCCAAGAAGCAATAGACTGATGTACGTGAAGGCCAAACTGAACGGGAAGCCTGTAAAGGTGATGGTGGATACCGAGGCGACCCATAATGTTATTACTCCAGAGGAGGCTAAGCGACTTGGCCTCTCGGTCACTCAACCACGAGGAGGATGGTTGAAGACTGTGAACGCCCCTACCAAACCCCTTAACGGTGTAGCAAGTGGAGTGGAACTAAGCCTTGGCACGTGAAAGTGGACCGTGGATCTATCAATAGCCCCTATGGATGATTTCAAAGTGGTATTTGGGATGGACTTTTTGCGCAAGGCAAAAGCATTCCTCATGCCATGTTATGACTCTGTGTGTATTATGGAAAAGGGGCTCGCTTGCACTGGACCTACAACAAGCAATGATCGGGTTGCTCACTTGTCAGCCATGCAGGTAGAAAAGGGAATTAAAAGAGGGGAAGTCACCTACCTGGGCACTAAGCTACACTTCTCCACAAGTTTTCACCCACAGACCGATGGACAGACAAAGAGGGTGAATTCTTTGTTGGAATGCTACTTGTGGCACTTTGTGAGTGCCAACCAAAAGGATTGGGTCAAGCTCCTCGATGTGGCTCAATTCTCTTATAACTTGCAAAAGAGTGAGGCATCCGGAAGGAGTCCCTTTGAAGTGGTGATGGGACAACAACTACTCACTCCTCATGCCCTTGCCACCACTTACAAGGCCAAGAGCCCAGGGGCCTATCACATGGCCAAATCTTGGCAAGAACAAGCTGAGGTAACAAGATCTTTTCTTGTCAAGGCGGCCAAGCGGATAAAAAAGTTTGCAGATAGGAAGAGGCGCGCTTCTGAGTACCAAGTGGGAGACATGGTTATGGTAAAGCTTCTTCCTCAACAATTCAAAGTGTTCCGAAAGGTGCACAAGGGCCTCATCCGCAGATATGAAGGCCCGTATAAGATCGTGGGAAAAGTAGGAAAAGTTTCCTACAAGCTGGATCCACCCCCGAACTTGAAGATTCATCTCGTCTTCCACGTTAGTATGCTCAAGCCATTTCATGAAGACGTGGATGATCCTAATCGAACCATCTCGACGAGAGCGCCTCGACCATGACCAAGTCATTCGATCAAGAGGTAGAAGAGGTGCTAGTTGATCGAGTGGTGCGGCGACAAGGGGTACCGCCAAGTACCCAATACTTAATCAAATGGAAAGGGTTGCCAGAGAGCGAAGCCACATGGGCACCTCAAGAGGACCTTTGGAAATTCGAAGACCACCTACACCGGTACAAAGACAAGTCAGTGACGAGGACGTCACCGGATTAAGTGGGGGAGAGTGTCACGGATCGCAGGGAACGCAAGATATTTTATGCACAAGACACTCCATAGGAGGTTTCTAGAGAACTCTAGATTATGGTAGATACTTGTACATAGATGTAGAATTGTATAGAAATCTCTAGAACTCTCATGAAAGATGTAAATATTTAGATATTTTGGGAGAAGGTTTTGGAGAATCAATCTCTACCGTCGGATGTAATCGATCTTAGCCGTTCATTGAGGAGGTGGTAGGCTATAAATAGAGGTTCCCACCTCATTTGTAAGGCATTCGGAAGCAATACAAGTTCTTTCATTCCAGAGCTTCTCTCTCTAAGTCTACTTCTCTCTCTAAAAAGTTCTCTTTGTCTTTCTGCTCTTTTGCCTACTTGTGAGGGTTCGGCTGACTTAGCCAAGATCAATGGAGTGGTCAAGCTAAGGCCGGCACGGTTTTGGGTGGAACTTTTCTAAGACCGTGACACCGTGCTCTATCTCTCTCGATAAATAAAAGGGCCATTTAGGATGGGCGTTACAAAATCCACTTGTAATTTTAAATGCTACATAGTCCTTTTTTATTGTAACATATAGTAATTTAGAGAAATTCATTTTTTGCTATTTTAACTTTCTAAAAAAATTATATGCTATAGGGTTTATTTCGTTCATATGTTTTTACATATAATTAATTTATCCTTGATATTAAAGAAATTTATTTAAAATGAAAATTTATTAAAATGATTGAATCAAATAAAACTACATTATATTAGTATTTATATATTTCCATCATATTTTCTGAATGGAATTTAAATATAAAATGCACTATGGGAAGAAGCATGTCTTATAAGGGTGAGAAAACATTTCCCTTGTGGACAGGTTTTGATAAGCCTAACGAAGTCCAATCGAAAACAAAACCGTGAGGGTTTGTGTGCCAAAGGACAATATCTACAAATGAGTGTTTGGACCTCACAATTGGTATTAGAGCTAGGGCTCGAGTCGTTGTGCCGGTGAGGACGCTAGGCTCCAAGGAAGGTGGATTGTGAAGTCTCACATCGACTAGAAAAGGCACATGAAGTATGCCTTATAAGGGTGTGGAGACCTTTCCCTTGTAGACGCATTTTGATGGACCTAACGAAGCCTTATTGAAAATAAAACTGTGAGACTTTGTGTGCCAAAGTGGATAATATCCATAAACGAGTGTCTCGCTTGGGCTATTACAATGGTTCTTTATGCCACAGGATTCTGTTCTATTTTAATATTATTAATTAAGAAAAATACCTTTAAAATTTGAAAAATCCTAAATTAGTGATTTCCTACTAAAATAAGTTGTCAATTGCCTATTAATCATATTCCTACATAAACTATTGTAGGAAACAAAACTTGGTTTGAATTGATATTTTGAAGGTATTTTTCTAAATTTTTTCCTATTAATTACTACGACTACTACTATTATTATAATAAAGGAAATCTAATCTTTTGGTTGCTATAAGCTTGCATGGATTGAGATTGAGTCTTTGAACTTTGACTTGGTGTAAGGCAACTCATAATTTTCTTGGTTGAAACTCAATCTCTAAATTTTAAGTCATCATAGCTCCATATTACAATTTTAACCATTTAAAACTTTAGTTCCTAAATTTCATGAAATATATAACTTTTTTCCAAAATATAAAGACTTATATTTTAAATGATTAAATTATATAGATTGAATTACAAGTTAAAATTTAGGGCTAAAAAATTTAAGGGCATGTTCGATTTCGTGTCTCCTGTTTCTTTTTGTTCTGAGAAACAGAAAGTAACAAAAAAAAAAAGCTTGTTTTAAAATATTTTTCTGGTTACATGATAAAAAAACAAAACAAAAATTAAATTTGTTTTGGAAAAAAATCATAACATCATTTTATTTTTCGTAAGAAATCAGAAAAAAGAAGTCCGTTGAATGCAAAAATCATATTCCGCCAATTCTAAATGTCGAATATAATTTATAATGTAAATTGTACTCAAAACACTTTGGGTGTTGAATACACCTAAAAAATATATTTCAATTATGACTTAAAAATAAGTTTACTGCTTTACTACTCCTCTTAATAAAAAAAAAAACTGAAATAAAATTATTTTTCAAAAAAAAAAAAAATTTAACCTCAACTATACTACTCCTCTTATTCTTAATCGCAAAAATTTGTAATTCAAAATTACAAATTTTATTTTATTTTAATTATTTTGTTATAAAAATAGGAAAAATCACGTTTAAATCCTGAGAAATATCGTAATTCAAATTAAGGGCTACATTTTTTAACAAGGGAAAATTTCAAATAAATACCATTTGAATTTGCAAAACCCCGAAGTCTCACAAATTTGTAAAAAGACTGAGAGGTATAAAAAGGACCTATGAGGGATAGAGTCGGCAATCGGGCCAGCCTCCAGGTTCTTTAGTAAGAAAAACACATGTTTTTCAAAGCCCTACCCTAAGAGCACAGGCCGAGCCGGCCCACAAGGCCCGAAATTACTATTCCAAATTTTAACTATTTTTCCTCCACTTTTTTTTAAAAATATAATTAGTAAATTAAAACACGAATCATCCAATAAATAAGCACAAATCACTAATTCATAATCAAAAGCAAACTATGTTCACAAATAACTCACATAAAACATAAAAAGCATATCACTAAGCGACATTAGTACGATGACTATTATTGTCGTCATCTTCGTCACTATCATCAATTTTAACGACATTTGATTGTTCTTCACTTGGAGTAGTAGCCTCTGGCTCATGAGTAAGAATATTATGAAATTCTTCTCCCGCATCATGAAAACATCCAGAATCTTTATTTGTAACAAATAATAAATCAAATCATAAAATTAGAGTATAGTTATTATGTATTTGTAGTTAAATGGATAAATAACTATATAACAAATACAAAAAATATATAAATTTATAAATTTATAAAAGAAAAAAGAAAAAGCTACAATGAAAAGAACTGCGTGGCCGGTGGCGTTTAAGCCCGAGGCCCGTCAAGGCCGGCCCTCTAGGGTTAATTTCAAATATCTCGTCCATTTTTCAAGCTCGGCCCTTAAAGGGCCAGGGCTTAAACGGCCGCCCCGATTGGCGACCCGTTTTTGGCTCTAATGAATGATATGCAAATTCGGGTCAAATTACCTTTTTATTTTAGTGTTAAATAAATAAATAAAATAACATAAAATACCTCCACCCCCACCGCCGCCGCCACCACCACCACCACTAGCCACCTCCGCCTGCCGTAGTGGTGGTGGTGGCCGCCGAGGGGGCCTGGTGGTGTGGCGGCCCGTCGAGGTGGTGGCCGTGAGGGGGCCGCGTGGTGGTGGCGGTGGTGGCGGTGGGTGGTGGAGGTATTTTATTTTATTTTTTTATTTATTTAACACTAGAGGGTAAAAAGGGTAATTTTACCCGAATTTGCATATCTCTCATAGGTCATTTTTACCTCTCAGTCTTTTTACAAATTCAACAGACTTACGTGGGTGTTGCAAATTCAAATGGTATTTATTTGGAATGTTCCCTTTTAACAACTTCCTAATTAAATCAAGATGCTTAATTAGGAATTTCCATTACATTTGTATGATTTCTAATTAATATGTTTTTATCCATTAAATATATTTAATTATGTATTTTCATATTTTTCAATTTTTCCTAATAATAAATCAAATATTTTTATTTTATTTTTTGTCTTAAAATTATCATAACCTATAAATATAATATAGTATATATGTGTATTATTTTATAAGATTCATATCTTTTTTATTATTTCCCACCCAAATTTACTTTTCATATAACCATCAAAATAAGTTTCAATTTGGGGGAAAAAACTTTCTATCACCGTCAATCTAAACATAAATCACATTTTTAATCTAATTTTATCTTATCTTAAGTTTGCAAAAGTCAAATTTTTTTATAAAAAAAAATAAAATAAAAAAGAAGAAGCCGCTTTAGGCTTATGATGGAAAAAAAAAAAATTATAACCCAATCATTGCGCTCAAAACTCTTAACCTTACTTGATAGAGAATTGATTCACTTGTCTTATTGGCTGAACCGAGTTGAATTTTCATAGTATAGAATATATATATATATATATATATATATATATATATATATAAGAGTATACGATTGAATTGCAATAGCATTGTTGTCCGTTTTTACGCTTCTAACTTACAAAAATGAGTCGAAATCAATGATAAACTCATGTTAGTTGTAAACTTCGGTTAAACTCATGAGTTTATACACCGAATTTACCGTTTTTACGTTTCTAACCTACAAAACCGTATTAATTTACTCTTAAACTCGTGTTAATTTTTTTGATTTAATTATGCTCGACTTTATATAGAAATTTATTTATTGAATATGATAATTGATGAATTTAATTTCAATTATTTAGATTTAAAATATATTTAAATTAAATTGTTGCCATTTTTATATTTTAATTATTTAATTATACACTAGTAATATATATTTAATAATAAAAGTAAATACGAATTTACGATTCCACAATTATCAACAATTAATGAGGTATTGCAAAATACCTCTCCTTTTACAATATTTATTTTGATTTCTTTTCATAACTTTAACTGAAAAAATGCAAGGCACTTAAAATCATACGGTTGATGCAATGATTTAAGAAATTAGCAGTTTAATTCCATGTTAGACAAGTCATAATTACACCCTTCACTGAATATCAATTTTAAAAATGCAACTCTTCAAAAAGATACAATTGCTCATCTATGCCAAAAAAAAAAAAAAAAAAAAAAAAAAAGGTTTAATATTTCTGATTTAGCTAAAGAAATATTTTTTCCCACATTCATATAATAATAAGTGGGTCCCACTAATATTTTCTTTTGTTTCTCTTTACAGTGGGATCCATACACTTTTATATGAGTGTGTACACACTAATATTTTTTCTCCTTCTCTTTACTGATGAACCCACTCACTTTTATGTGAGTGTAGTAGGAAAAAATTTCTACAATAAAAGCAAAAACATTAAATCTGTAAGTAAATAGATAAAGAAATACGATTCACGCTGAACAAATAATTAAGCAAGCGAAAGAAAGGAGCCTTGCAGACTCGTGTCTTACTGGTTTGGGCGTTCTCTCCCTTACTGGTTAGTCGCGAGTTCGAATAGGCAGAACAGAACAAAGAATTAGTGATAATAATTATTATTATTATCACAAAATTATGAGGTATTTCAAAATACCTCTCGTTTTCCTACTCACTGTAATTCTAAATGCTACAGAGTCCTTTTTTATTGTAACATATAGTAATTTAGAGAAATTCATTTTTACTATTTTAACTTTCTAAAAAAATTATATGCTATAGGGTTTATTTCGTTCATATGTTTTTACATATAATTAATTTATCCTTGATATTAAAGAAATTTATTAAAAATACAAATTTATTAAAATGATTGAATCAAATAAAACTACATTATATTAGTATTTATATATTTCCATCATATTTTTTTAATGGAATTTAAATATAAAATGCACTATGGGAACGAAGCATGAATGAGCCTAACGAAGTCCATCGAAAAAAAAAAACCGTGAGGGTTTATGTGCCAAAGCGGACAATATCCACAAACGAGTGCTTGGGGGCATTACGTTGGTATCGAAACAAAGACTTGAGTCATTGTGCCAACGAGGACACTGGGCCCCAAGGAGGGTGGATTGTGAAGTCTCATGTCGATTGGAAAGGCGAACGAAACATGCCTTATGTGTAGAGACCTTTCTCTTATTCATACGTTTTGATGGGCCTAATGAAGCCTAATCAAAAACAAAATCGTGAGGCCTTATGTGCTAAAGCGGATAATATCCACAAGCGAGTGCCTTGCTTGTGCTGTTACAATGGTTCTATATGCCATAGGATTCTATTCTATTTTGATATTATTAATTAAGGAAAATTCCAAAAAAATACCTTTAAAATTTAAAAAATCCTAAATTAGTGATTTCCTATTAAAATAAGTTGTCAATTGCCTATTAATATATTCCTACATAAACTATTGTAGGAAACAAAACTCGTTTGAATTGATAGTTTGAAGGTATTTTTCTAAATTTTTTCCTATTAATTACTACTACTACTATTATTATAATAAAGAAAATCTAATCTTTTGGTTGCTATAAGCTTGCATGCATTGAGATTGAGTCTTTGAACTTTGACTTGATGTAAGACAACTCATATAATTTTTTCGGTTGAAACTCAGTCTCCAAATTTTAAGTCATCATAGCTCCATACTACAATTTTAACCATTTAAAATTTTAGTTCCTAAATTTCATGAAATATATAACTTTTTTCCAAAATATAAATACTTATATTTTAAATTATTATGTGGACTGAATTGCAAGTTAAAATTTAGGAACTGATTTGCAACAAAATTAAGACTACAAAAATTGAGTTGCGCCACGTGAAAAATATAAGGCTAAAAAATTTAAGGGCATGTTCGATTTCGTGTCTCCTGTTTTCTTTTTGTTCTGAGAAACAGAAACTAACAAAAAAAGCTTGTTTTAAAATATGTTTTTGGTTACATGATAAAAAACAAAACAAAAATTAAATTTGTTTTGGGAAAAAATCATAACATCTTTTTATTTTCGTAAGAAATTAGAATTCCGTTGAATGCAAAAATCATATTCCGCCAATTCTAAATGTAAAATATAATTTATAATGTAAATCGCTCTCAAAACCCTTTGGGTGTGGAATACACCTAAAAATATATATCTCAATTATGACTTAAAAAATGAGTTTACTACTTTACTGCTCCTCTTAATAATAAAAAAACAAACTGAAATAAAATGATTTAAGAAAAAAATAATTAGTTTTAACCTCAACTTTACTACTCCTCTTATTCTTAATCGCAAAAAGTTGTAATTCAAGATTACAAATTTTATTTTATTTTTATTATTTTATTATAAAAATAGGGAAAATCATGTTTAAATCCTGAGAAATATCGTAATCCAAATTAAGACCTACATTTTTTAACAACTTCCTAATTAAATCAAGATGCTTAATTAGAAATTTCCATTACATTTGTATGATTTCTAATTAATATGTTTTTATCCATTAAACATATTTAATTATGTATTTTCATGTTTTTCAATTTTTCCTAATAATAAATTAAATATTTTTATTTTATTTTTTGTCTTAAAATTATCATAACGTATAAATATAATATAATATAATATAATATAGTATATATGTGTATTATTTTATAAGATTCGTATCTTTTTTATTATTTTCCACCCAAATTTACTTTTCATATAACCATCTAAATAAGTTTTAGTTTGAAAAAATAAAAAAACAACACAAAACCTTTTATCACAATTAATCTAAACATAAATCACATTTATAATCTAATTTTATCTTATCTTAAGTTTGTAAAAGTTAAATTTTTTAAAAAAAAACCGCTGTAGGCTTATGATGGAAAAATAAATAATTATAACCCAATCATTGCGCTCAAAACTCTTAACCTTACTTGATAGAGAATTGATTCACTTGTCTTATTGGCTGAACTGAGTTGAATTTTCATAGTATAGAAAAAATATATATAAGAGTATGCAATTGAATTGCAATAGGTGATTCCTCCTAAAGTTTGAATTAGTCAACCAATTCTACAAAATATTTCTTAAATTTAAAAAAAAAAAAAAATCCACTTATACCCCAGTCAATAAGGTTTTGAAGGAGGGAGAAAAGTATAGGAAGCCACATTTAAGCATTAAGTATATGTAAAATTTAGCAAATAAATATTAATTACTTTAAAGTGACTTATATTATAGATTAAAAAATCTTTCCAGATTGTAACATATATTGTGGACAGGAGAGACGAGAGAGTACACTCATTAATAAAAACCTCCTTTAATATATAATAATCAATATGATTGTTTTGGGGCAAATTATAAAATTATAAGATAAAATAGATTGAGATTTTATATTTAGAATTAAAATAAACTATTTGATTAACTCATACAGGGAACTATGGATAAGAGGGAGTAATATTGACAAGAGAGGAGCAAATTTTTGTTCCAACTTCTTTGGCAATAACGTAATGGAGAAAAGCTCAAATGTAGAAATAAACAAACACTATCTTATTTTAATTTTGAAGTAAATTTTGAAATTGTAAGGGCTGAGGTGGAAATTTCTGGCCAAAATGGGCCTAAAGAAGACACATATGAATAAATTAGGATGGGTCACAGCTTTGCCTATCGAACTCATGGCTTTGATGGTGGAAGTGTTTTCCTTTCACTCTCTTGAATGAGAGTTCGAAAGAGGCAATTTCACTCCACAATTATCAACAATTAATGAGGTATTGCAAAATACCTCTCCTTTTACAATATTTATTTTGATTTCATTTCATAACTTTAACTGAAAAATGCAAGGCACTTAAAATCATACGGTTGATGTAATGATTTAAGAAATTAGCAGTTTAAAAATGCAACTTTTCAAAAAGATACAATTGCTCATCTATGCAAAATACAAAAAAAAGGGGGGGGGGGGTTTAATATTTCTGATTTGGCTAAAGAAATAGGGAAAATGCATTTAAGGGTCCTTTTTACAGACAAAAATCCAAAAAAGGCCCCAAGTTCTCAAAATCTAAAAAAAGGCCCAAGGGCTTTTTCCGGTATAAATTCATTAAACTTTAATAACTAAATTAGCCACATTAATAACAAAATCAATACTCGTTAACAACTAAATTAGTCGCATTAACAACAATATTTTAACAACTAAATCGGTCACATCAACAACAATATCATTTCGGTTAACAACTATATCGACCGTTATTAACATTTCATAGATTCTGAAAATCTCGAGAAAATGCGTACGGCCCAAAGCATTTTTGGGATTTTCAAATCTTGGGACATTTTTTGGGATTTTTTTTCCTGTAAAAAGGCCCTTAAATGCATTTTCCCAAAGAAATATTTTTTTGCCACATTCATATAATAATAAATGGGTCCCACTAATATTTTATCTAGTTTCTCTTTACAATGGGATCCATACACTTTCATGTGAGTGTGTGGGTCACAATATTTTCTCCCTCTTCTCTTTACAATGAACTCACTCACTTTTATATGAGTGTAGTAGGAAAAAAAAATTTCTACAGCAAAAACATTAAACCTGTAAATAAATAGATAAAGAAATACGGTTCACGCTAAACAAATAATTAAGCAAGCGAAAGAGAAGGGCCTTGCAGACTCGTGTCTTACTGGTTTGGGCGTTCTCTCCCTTACGTTAGTCGCGAGTTCGAATAGGCAGAACAGAAAAAAGAATTAGTGATAATAATTATTATTATTATCACAAAATTATGAGGTATTTCAAAATACCTCTCGTTTTCCTACTCTCTGTCTTTGTTTAATTTCTCTAATGACCTTTGGTCAATGGCAATTGCCTGCCCTTTTCCCTGTTTGACTTGTGTTTTTGTGCTAATATATCTATTCTCTTGTCTTTTTTATAAGGTACTTACTTATTTTTAAATAGTATTAAATATTTTTTTTTCTATGTATGCCCATAATTAATAAGGATAATTGATGAGAGCAATAATTAATATAATATTAGAGTTTTGTACATATTTAATAATAAAAGTAAACTCTTACTAAATTCGATTCCACAATTATCAACAATTAATGAGGTATTGCAAAATACCTCTCCTTTTACAACATTTATTTTGATTTCTTTTCATAACTTGAACTGAAAAAATGCAAGGCACTTAAAATCATACGGTTGATGTAATGATTTAAGAAATTAGCAGTTTAATTCCATGTTAGACAAGTCATAATTACACATTTACACCCTTCACTGAATATCAATTTTAAAAATGCAACTTTTCAAAAAGATACAATTGCTCATCTATGCAAAAAAAAAAAAAAAAAAAAGGGTTTAATATTTCTGATTTGGCTAAAGAAATATTTTTTTTGCCACATTCATATAATAATAAGAGGGTTCCACTAATATTTTCTCTCGTTTCTTTTTATAATGGGATCCATACACTTTTATATGAGTGTATGGGTCACACTAATATTTTCTCTCTATTTCCTTTATAATGAACCCACTCACTTCTATGTGAGTGTACCAGTAAAAGCAAAAACATTAAACTTGTAAATAAATAGATAAAGAAATACGATTGACGCTGAAAACATAATTAAGCAAGCGAAAGAGAAGAGCCTTGCAGACTTGTGTCTTACTGGTTTGGGCGTTCTCTCCCTTACTGGTTAGTCGCGAGTTCGAATAGGCAGAACAGAACAAAGAATTAGTGATAATAATTATTATTATTATCACAAAATTATGAGGTATTTCAAAATACCTCTCGTTTTCCTACTCTCTGTCTTTGTTTAATTTCTCTAATGACCTTTGGTCAATGGCAATTGCCTGCCCTTTTCCCTGTTTGACTTGTGTTTTTGTGCTAATATATCTATTCTCTTGTCTTTTTTATAAGGTACTTACTTATTTTTAAATAGTATTAAATATTTTTTTTTCTATGTATGCCCATAATTAATAAGGATAATTGATGAGAGCAATAATTAATATAATATTAGAGTTTTGTACAATTAGTAAGGATAATATTTAAAATTATTTAAATTTTTTGGTACTTCAAGTTATAATTCAGTGATAATTTCAATATGAATTAATCCAAAATCTTTTCATGTGTTAAACAGCATTCACCGCCATGAAGTACTTTTTCAATGTCATTGAGTATCGTAAATTATTTTTGGGAAAATGTATATCAGGGCCCTTTTAACAGAAAAATCCTAAAAAGGCCCAAAAATTCTGAAAATCCTAAAAAAGATCTCGGGGCCTTTCCTGGTATAGATTCATTAAAACGTTAGTTGTTAATGGAGTTGATATAGTTATTAACTGGGGCTGATATAGTTGTTAATGTGACTGATTTAGTTATTAAAATATTATTATTAATGCGACTGATTTAGTTGTTAACGGGTATTGATTTAGTTGTTAATGAGACTGATTTAGTTGTTAACGTTTTAGTAAATTTATACCAGAAAATGCCCTGGGGCCTTTTTTGAGATTTTTCTTTTAAAAGGGACCCCATATGGATTTTCCCATTATTTTTTGTGCATCTAACACCATTCAGTATTTTAAAATGATTTTTTTTATATATACAATAACCTAAACTATTTTATTTTTTTGAAGAAAATATTTTTCTAATAACATTCAATATCATAAATATAGGGTGTTTGTTGCAAGTAAAAAATATATTTGAAAAGCAAAATTGTTAAGCTAAGCAAAAATATTTTAATACTTGGTTATTTTCATTCTGAGCCCAAATCAACTTTAACCACGCCCTCGTAATGATCACAGACAGCTAAACTAAAATAGATATACGTTTGTTAGCTGAGATAAAAATTAAATCACGTACTTTTATTTTCCATGAAATAAAATCAAACATTTTTAATGTTGGCTTCTAAGAGATTTATGTAAGAAAATTAGCCATTATTTTATATTGTATAGTACCCACTCCGAATGTAGTTGACTTTTTTAGATTAATTAAAAAATTTAATTAAATTACTTTAGAGTATTTTTATTTTTATTTTTCTCCGAACTAATTAGTTTGACTAATAAATTTATTCATAATTTAAGGGTATACAATATATGATATGATTAAATAATTTGTTTATTTTATTTTATTTCTTGAAAATAAATTGACTTAATCTTTTATTTAGAACCGGAAAATGGAACATTTTGATCACTTAGTAATCAAGTTATTAGTGGATCATTTCACGTGAATAGGAGCTCATACGAATAAAATCTTTTTTAAAAAAGGGTTCAACTATTCGTAATTTATCAACAGAATTTCCAAAATTCATATTTTATACGGAAAATATTCATTCAAAAATGCAAGTTTTCAATAATATAATTGTTTATCTAAATAATGACAGGCGATTCATCTAGAAAAAGGATTTATGGAGTGAAGACCTCGAGGCTTGTGGATTGCGGTTTTCTGGTTAGGGTGCTCCACCCTTACTAGTAAAGTCATGAGTTCGAATAGACTTTTTGTGCTTGTTTGATTTTTGCCTTGATTATTATTCACAAAATCGTCAGGAATTTCAAAACACCTCTCGTTTTTGTTTTCCTACTCTTATGTATGTTTTTTTTATTAAAAAAAAAATCTTTGTTCTAAGAATTGAGCTTTTTTCAGTAGAGATTTTGGAATTATGTGTTCAGATAGAGTGACCCAGGGCACCAATATATAAGCAATTTATTAATAAGCAGGCTTAATTTGTAGGAACTCAGAGAAATGATTAAAGCATATCTTACATTAGCAATAGAAACTACTTTTCTAATATGATTTACGATATATCTAATTTTCTGAGAGGAATTTTGTTTCAACTTACGTGAACGAGATATATTATTATTTTGCCTAAGACATACTGAAATAGATCATATTATCCTTTTTTACTTTTAAAATTAAATTTAAGTCTTATATATTATAGAGCCTAAAAAGTAAATAATATATTACTCCTAGTCTTAAATATAAGACATAATTGAATTTTTTAAAAAAAATTAAAAAAGGTAAATAAGTTACTTAATCATATCATATGTTATGCATTATTAGATTATATATAAGTTTAAAGTAATTTATTTAGCTTTTTTAATATGTTCAAAAAATTAAATGGGTCTTATATTTATGACCTTAGGTAGTTTTATATGATAGTATGACTTACTAGAGTTTTCATATTTTTATTGATGATCAATCTGTGAATGTTATTGTTGACAAAAAAATATTATTTAAAATGTGTGTAGTGCAATATAATAAATTTTTATATTTTTTTGTTGATTGTCAGAAAAGGTAATAAATATTACTCCCTGGCTCCTTTTTATAAGGAACATAATCTCTTATAAAGTTGGTCATTTTTTTAAGAAACATATCTTATTTGTCTGTTTAAACTGGTCTTTCCATTTTTACTCTAATTAAATATACATCACTTGTTTTGTCTTTGCAATAAATTTAATTTCCACTCACTATCTCCGGTATACATTCATTTTAAAGGGTTCATACATATTAAGTCTCTCAATTTTACCCTCATTTTGGTTTTAATTCTGTAGGGGCAAAATATTCCAGATTTTTATTGAGTTATAGATACCAATATTTTAAACAAAATGAAACTTGTAGAACTAAAACCTATAGTTTGAAACTTGAGAGACAAAAATCAAAATGAGGATAAACTTAAAGGACCAAAAATTATATTAACCCCCTTATAAACAATCGTATTTGGAAAGAAAGATACATAAATTATAAATTTATTGTATTTAACTAACATTTTAAATTACACGATTTTAGTAGTTATTCCTTATTAAAAGGACTAGATGGAGCATATAGAGATGCATGACCTACATCTTTTTCTTATATGTATTAGAGAAAATTAATAATTTGATTTCTACCACAAAAATGAATAAATTTTAATTCGGTGTAGGTCAATCTTTATAATATTATATAGATTAAAACTCAATTTATAAACTTTGACTTGATACAACTCATTCCCCTTTAATTTTAGTCATTCAACACATTAGTCCTTAGTGTTAAAAAAATATTTAATTTTTATGATTTTATTTTTGTGAACTAACATTTTAAATGGTCAAAATTATTAATATTGAGTTTCAGAGACTAGAGACAACAAAAGTTGGTCCAAATCTATTTAAGTTTTGAGACATGCATTAATCTTAGTGCCTCAGAATCCTACTCACTTAAACTTGTTTTCACCTAAAAACCGAAAACTTTTAGCACCGAATTTTAAGTCAACAAGATCTAGAAGGATGAAATGATTCATTTTCCCCATTTACTACTATCATATTAATAAAATCCATCACTTTTCTTTTTCTTTTTCTTTCTTTGGTCTATGTTATCTTTACGTGTTTTCTTACCAAACATAACAAAAGTATTTTCATTCCACCATTTCCTTCATCCCAATTATTGACTCTTCGTCCAATTATAGTGCGAATGAGTAGGGAAGAAGACAGAAGATACTAAATAAAATTAAAATAATCAACTTCACGCTCTGCGAACTAATGGCTTGCTGGTCAAAGCAAATTGCTTTGACTTTACAAGTCATGGGTTCGATTCAGCATTCTTCCATGCAATGGTGGATCTTCTTAAAGACCAGGAGGGGCCATGGCCCCCCCCCCCCAAAAATAAAAATGTGTCTAAATATTTAATATAAAATGAATTTTTTTATACAAAATTTATATATTTGGCCAAAAAATTTATACATTTCTCCCAAAAATTTATACATTTGACCCCCCAAATATTTTTTTCTTAATAAGTATATATTTGGCCCCCCTAAACATTTATTCCAAGATCATACTTGCTTCCATGCATACTCAGATTCTCAACTTGATCTGTGTGCCCCATAACATGAGGTGTTACAAATCCTTTTACAATTTCGAGTGAATCATATCAAAATACCAATTGTTACTTACATTTTCATATACTCTTTCTTTCTTGTTTTTATTATAGGGCCTTTTTTAGAGTTAGTCTTGATCCTAAATCTAAAACATATTTATCACTTTTTTTAATCTACTCCTATTGATACTTCCTTAACATTAAGCAATGAGGAGTAAGATGAAAGAAATTAAGGAAAATGATTATTAAGGTATTTTAAAAATATATATATCATATTAACTAACTTCCTTAATCTCGATCAAATTAAATAAATATGTCATATATTAAAAAATAAGGAATATATAAATTAATATATTTTATCGTATGTTGGCCCCAAAAACATATATGGTATAATTCCATTGATATAGTTGTTAATGGGGTATGTGCGATTAGAGCCGTCAAAACGGGCCGGGCCCATTGGCGGCCGTTTAAGCCCCCGGCCCTTTAAGGGCCGGGCTTGAAAAATGGACGAGATATTTGAAATTAGCCCTGGAGGGCCGGCCCTGACGGGCCTCGGGCTTAAACGGCCGGCCACGGAGGGCCTCGGGCCGGCCTATGAGCCCTTTCCTTTGTAGCTTTTTCTTTTTTCCCTTTTTAAATTTATTAATTTATATATATATTGTATTTGTTATAGAGTTATTTATCCATTTAACTACAAATACATAATAACTATACTCTAATTTTATGATTTGATTTATTATTTGTTGCAAATAAAGATTATGGATGTGTTCATGATGCGGCGAAGAATTTCATGATATTCTTACTCATGAGCCGAGAGGTTACTACTCGAAGTGAAGAACAATCAAATGTCGTTAAAATTGATGATGGTGACGAAGATGACGACAATAATAGTCATCGTACTAATGTCGCCAAGTGATATGTTTTTTTATGTTTTATATGAGTTATTTGTGAACATAATTTGCTTTTGATTATGAATTAGTGACTGTGCTTATTTATTGGATGATTCGTGTTGTAATTTACTAATTATATTTTTTAAAAAAAAGTGGAGGAAAAATAGTTAAAATTTGGAATAGTAATTTTTCGGGCCTAGCAGTAAATCGGCTCCTGGTGCTCTCGGTAGGGCTTTGAAAAACAGGTGTTTTTCTTACTCCGGACCCTGGAGGGCCAGCCCTGGCCCATCACGGCCGGCCACCCTGGAGAGACGGCCACGATTGGCGACTCTAATCTTGATATAGTTGTTAACGGGGCTGATATAGTTGTTAACAAGTAGGTCATTAACAACTAAATTAGTACCATTAACAATAATTTGCTAACAACTAAATACTGCCCGTTATAAATGTATCATGCTTTGATACTCGATGCCATGCACATTGAATAGTACCATGCTCTGATACCAGGCATATTGGAATCATACATTTAGCTATGTGGAAGTTATGTTTTTGTTATGGAGACCCTTAGGTGTTGCAAAATGATTTACAACATTGGGTATTTCGCTTTACACCTCGGGATATAGAACATCTTGCTGAATTTTCTCTTAAATTTATCCTTCTTTCCAGTTTGCGGATTACGGAGCATTCGTGCTTCGAAATTGTTCTTTGATATTCGGGATGATAAGCTAGAGAAAGCAAAAATATTTTGTGCTACTCGCCGTGAATGCGACACGTGAAGATCCAGTTGGACATATAATTGTAAATGCATTTTCCTTTATTTAACATTTCGTGTTTTTATTTCACCTACAAACATAATGGAATATTTTTCACGACTTATTTGCACGTGTGTCTACCGGAAATTTATAGTTAAATAAGGTGATTTAGAAGGTTATCTAAGCATAGTGTCTTCTAATTCAAAGGCTCTTAGATGGAATTACGCATAAGAAAAATTTGCAATTTTGTTTATTTTGATAAGAGAGAAGTATACGGACCATATAGTTTGCTTTGAGATAACTGCGCCCATGCACTTTTATTCCTCTATTTTGCCACCATAATTTATTTGACTTTAATAGTTTCACTTCTTCTCATTCTCCTTATGGGACACAATTTGAAATTACGCCCCATAAACTCTTGTTTTTCCTATTCATATTTGTTGTCTATTTTTAAGCTTTGTTTTTCTTCATCCTTGAGATTCAAAAAATAAAACCCTTATTCTACAATATTACTAGTCATTATTTTTTCCATGATTTTTTGATAAAGCAACGACCATGGAGTTAGTAGGGAAGCACACAATCTTTTAATTCACAAATTGCCTCATCCACATGATGTTTAATTTCTTTCACTTTGACGCCTTTATTTGTTTACAACGATTTAACGGGGAAATTGCGGTGGAAAAGGTGTTGATGTTCTTTGTGGAAGCCTTGGGAAAACCACAAACGTTTTCCCGATGCACAAAGTGTGAAGGATGGAGGAAAAGCTCGATGATTGGACTGGCACAAGGCGGTGATGTAGGACAAATGGAAATAAATCACCTTGTTCGCGAAACGTGCATATTCTTTGGATCGTATGGAGGTAGGGCAAGGCAAGACCTTCCTAAGTTAGTTAGAATCTTTCCAATACTATTTCTAGAAGATACAACTTTGAGGAGAGCGACAAAGCTTTTGTAGATCTCAACCAGGGAAAAATTATGGGACAAAAGTTGTCATTGAGATAAGATAATCTTGTTTTATATTACTACCATATAGAATTCGAATGATTTGTTCTATGTGCGGCTTGTGAAGTATCTTTGCTCCGATCTCACGTTATGAAAGATGAAAGTCCCTTTTCTATTCCTTGTGTCTTTGGGACATGAGATAAGCTGGAAATGTAGTTGAACATGGACTGCTCCACGAGATAATAAAACAAAACTAAGGTAGTAAAGCAGAACTTAATGGTCCTTTTACTACTCTTTAATGTTCTAGTTAGTTTAACTTTATAAATGTATCATGCTTTCGATAATACGTTTTGATACTCGATACCATGCATATTGAAAGGGACCATGCTCGATAGCATGCATATTGAAATCGAATGATTTGTTACGTGTGTAGCTTGTGGAGTCTGTTGCTCCGTCTCTACGTTATGAAATATGGAAGTCCTTTTTCCACTAGAACATGAGATAACGATGAAGTTGTTGTTGTTTCTAATATAAGAGTAGGTAGAAATTGAATATAAAGTACACGAGACTATCAAAACAAGAATGCACGTATTATTAAATAAAGCATACGGGGAACATTCACTTAGTCGTATAAAATAAAAAGGCTGTAAAACGAACTCCGCAGGAAGGCTGGCGATATGGAATGGAAAAATGCGATCGGGCCCACTTTCGTTGTGTCCTTAAGACAATTTTGCTCCCTCAATACGGATCTGCCGAAGGTTTTAGAGCAATTGCCTCCCGGGATAAAGCGGATTATTCGTCTCCCGAAAGATGGCTCTGTATGCATGAAGCCCAAGCGAAGCCAATGAGTGCTTTCGGAACGCACGGAGTGTTTATGCGGAATGCGGAGAGAGAGTATGCGAGAAAAAAAAATTGTGTGTCTAAAGCTGTGACTAGGGCGCCTATTTATAGACTACGAAAGACCACGATCGGATGGACAAGTCTGCTGCTGCGAGCGGTGCGTCGTGCAAACGGACGCACCGAAACGAAACGAGAGCGAGCGACCGCGTACGATTCACGGCGGATGGTGCGTCTTGGCGAGCGATCACACGGAACGAAGCGAACGGAGCGACCGCATCGTTCCGACGGAACGATCCGAACGGATTGCAAAAAGCGCGGCAGGTTGGAAAAGTCGGAGAGGCACAACGGGAATATCTAAACGTTCGGAAATTCAAAAAATAATTTAATAAAAAATTATTTTTTAATCCGAAAAATAATTTAATAAAAAATTAATATTTTATTTCACACGCGGACCGGACGGGCCGGGCGCGCCACAGCCAGCAAACCGCCGGGCATGGACGTGGCCTGGCAGCGTGTGTGTGTGGACCAAGGGTCACCCCTAAGTCCTCGCCCCTCCACAAAAGTGGGTTGGCCCCGAGGGCCCGATTAGTAGGAGCCAAGTTGGGGCTTATATACCCTCAAGCTTCTCTCCAACTAAGTAATGTGGGACTATTCTCTCACACACATTCCTTCTTCCTTTTTCCTCTTCTTTTCCATCCTTCTTCTTATTCATAACCCATGGGATTTTATCCAAAAATTCCAACAATCCCCCACATGGATAAGAAGTTAGTCCATCATGACCAAATGCAAATGATCATGTATGAAAGTGCGGTTCCTCTGGCTGCATCGAGAAAGGTAGGGGTTACCTTTGAACCTTCTCTAGTAAAAACCTATCGGATATCTTGGTCAATCGGTGGTATTGTCTTGAACCGTTGACCTTTTAGTGTATACCAAGACAATAGGAGTTACACGATTGCTCCTACAGCATCATTGGTTCTCATCTTTGTGTCCATTTTGGCCACGGACACTTGCTTCAGTTGTGAGTGTTCTAGAGAATCGGCCGTTTTAAATTCTCATAGAGCGGCCCGCACTTCACACTCACATAGGTGATTCCTTGTGATGTATGTCATCATACATCATCGAACACATCGAGACTAAGAAACCATTAAAAGCTTAGAAGCTTACCCTTTATATATATGCCTTTGTTTGTCTAGGAATGAGTATGAGTTTAAAACTCCCACGGTGTTAACTTGATCGATCATCACTTAGTTGTCTCTTTGAACCTAGTTCGTGGGATCTCCACTCTCCTAGGTAGAGTTACCGCAATAATCAACAATGGATCGGCCTTAGACCCATTCCTTTGGACAATTTCCTAACTATCTTTCTAGGAATCCCTTTAGTCAATGGATCCGCTATATTCTCTTTTGATTTTACATAATCAATTGAGATGATTCCATTCGAAAGTAGTTGTCTAGCGGTATCATGTCTACGACGTATATGTCTAGACTTGCCGTTGTACATGACATTCTTGGCTCTACCAATAGCTGCTTGACTATCACAATGTATACCCAGCTGCTGGTGCAGAAACTTTGGCCAACTAGGAATGTCTTCAAGAATTCTGAAGCCACTTTCGGCTTCCTCACCAACTTTATCTAATGCAATGAATTCTGCTTCCATAGTTGATCTTGCAATGCAGAGTCTGCTTAGATGACTTCAAGACCACAGCACCCCCCCGGGTGAACACATATCCACTTGTGGATCTTGTGTCATTAAATTTTAGTTATCAATTAGCATCACAATACCCTTCTATCTGCGGGGTACTTTTCATAATGCAAAGCAAAGTTTTGAGTTTGCTTTAAGTAACCCAAAACTCTTGTCATAGCTCTCCAATGAAGCTCATTTGGATTACTTGTAAAGCGACTCAACATGCTTCTGGCATAAGCAATATCGGTCTAGTGCGTTCATAACATACATAAGAAGCACCTAGCACAGAGCATACTCCTTTTGTTTAATAGCTTCACCCCGGTATGTTTTAGATCGAAGACTAGTTTCTATAGGGGTCGACATAGGAGTTATATTTAAACTCTTGAATTTCTCAAGAATTTTAGAAACATAGTGTGTTTGGGATAAAGCTAACCCTCCAGATGTTCTATGGATTTTAATTCCTAAAATAACATCTGCTAGACCCATATCTTTCATGTCGAACTTGCTTTGGTAGCAATCGTTTAGTAGCTTTAATCATTTGATTATTACTACCGTTATCAACATGTCATCTACATAAAGACAAACTATGGCAAACCCCGTTTTACGTATTTCGAATGTATACACACTTGTCACATTCATTAATACTAAAGCCATTTGATAACATAACTTCATCAAATTTCGCATGCCATTGTTTTGGGGCTTGTTTAAGTCCATAAAGGGACTTTATTAAGCGACAAACTTTCCGTTCTTATCACGAGACAACAAATCCCTCGGAGTTGTTCTAGATAAATTTCTTCCTCTAATTCCCCATTCAAGAAGAGAGCGTCTTTACATCCATTTGATGTAACTCTAACCCATTCGGTCTTTGCTAATGCGATCAACATTCGAATGGATGTAATTCTTATATGAATTGAATAAGTATCAAAGTAGTCTAGGCCTTCACGTTGTGTGCCCAGCCTTTTACTACTAGCCTAGCTTTGTATTTATCAATAGTGCCATCTGCTTTCATCTTCTTTTTGAAGATCCATTTAGTTCCTAGAGGCTTATTGCCGGAGGAAGGTCAACCAACTCCCAAGTGTGGTTTGACATAATGGATTCAACTTCACTATTGATAGCCTCTTTTCCCGAATGGCGCTTCGGGGGAACCCATAGCCTCTCCCAGTGTTCGAGGCTCATTTTCTAGTAGATAAGTCATAAAATCGGGACCAAAGGATGTTAAAGTCCTTTGCCTAGTGCTACGTCTAGGTTCCTCTTGTTCAAGGTTATCATTAGTTATTGTATCCCGGGAGATATCACGGTGTTGTTATTATCATTATTTTTATTATACGGATATACGTTTTCAAAAAACGTAGCATTCCTTGACTCAATAACCGTATTCACATGGATATCATACATCGGACTTATAAACTAGAAAACGATATGCACTACTATTATGTGCATAACCAATAAACACACAATCTAAAATGTCTTGGGTCCAATTCTTAACCTTTTAGGTTTAGGAATCTCAACCTTCGCCAAACACCCCCACACTTTTAAATATTTCAAGGAAGGTTTCTTTCCTTTCCATATCTCATATGGTATGTTTTTTATCGTTTTATGAGGCATTACATTGATTAGAAAGTTAGCCGTCGAGAATGGCTTCTCCCATGTTTTGTGGTAAGCTTGGACTCAATTAATAATGCATTCATCATTTCTTTCAATGTCGATTTTCCTCTACGCAATCCCATTTGATTGAGGAGCATAAGGAGGAGAGGCTGTAGTCACGGTGTATAATGCCAGATTCTATACGGGAATTCTTCGAAGGGGCCATCAAATTCTCCCCCACGATCACTCCTTACTATTTTAATTTTCTTGTTAAGTTGATTTTCAACTTCAGTTTTATATTGTTTAAAAGCTATAATAGCCTCATCTTTACTACTAAGCAAATACACATAACAATATCTACGCAATCATCAATAAATGTAATAAAATATTTCTTATTACCCCTAGATGGTACAGATTTCATATCACATATGTCGGTATGTATTAAATCTAACAACTCGTTGATCTTTCAACGAAAAAAAAGGTAACTTAGAAAATTTTGATTCAATGCATACTTGACATTTATCTTTATTTGAACAATCAACTTTAGGCAATAATTCTAAATGAATTAAATTTTTAATCGATTTATAATTAACATGTCCTAATCTTTGATGTCATAAATTAGAGGACTCAAGCATGTAGAAGCGAAGTAATATTATTATTAATAGCACCGTTATTGGTGGCGATCATTACATTAACTTTGAAAAGGCCCTCACTAAGGTAACCTTTTCCAACATACATATCATTCCTAGAGTATAAACTTATCGAAACAAATACAAGCTTAAAACCATTCTTGCTTAAGAGGGATCCGGATATGATTCTTACGAATATCGGGCACATGAAGCACATCCTTAAGTGTCACGACTTTTCGAGTCATCTTCAAGGCGACTTTCCCAGAACCTTCAACCTTTGAAGAGGAAGAATTTCCCATATAAAGTTGTTCATCTTGCTTGAAGTGTAAGAAAGAAAACATCCATTTGTTTGCACATACATGCTGGTGGCACCGGTGTCCACCCACCACTCCTTGGTATTTCCAACCAAGTCACATTGCATTACAAGCTGAAAGACTCATACTATCCATCATATCGATGGTATTGTCAACCATATTTGCTTGAGTGTTCTTCTTCTTGAAATTCTTTGGCTTCTTGCACTCCTTAGCACGGTGACCAGGTCTTCCCGCAATTATAACACTTGCCTTTGAATTTACGGCCTTTGCCGGGGCCTTTGTTATGGCCTTGTTTATATGATCCCTCATTAGAGCGTTTGCGTTTCTTGGGCTTCGGACCATCTTCCACAATGTTAGCCTTGAAACAATAGGGTTGCTGCCAAGTTTCTTTTCGAAAACCTTGTTGTCTTCTTCTATTCTCGATCTTACGATCAAATCTTCAAGTGACATCTCCTTACGCTTGTGCTTGAGGTAATTCTTGAAGTCTTTCCAAGACGGTGGCAATTTTTCAATAAATGCAGCGACTTGGAAAGACTTCGCTAAAGACATCCCTTCGGCATGAATCTCATGCACAACCAATTGAAGTTCTTCAACTTGACTCACCACGGTTTAGAATCAAGCATCTTGAAGTCCAATCGCCAACAATGAATTTCTTCAAACCGGCATCTTGAGTTTGTACTTCTTGTCGAGACTCTCCCATAATGCTTTAGTTGTATCCAAAGCACTATATCCACGATTATACGATGTGTTGTCCGGACCATTGAGAATGTAGTTTCTACAAAGGAAATCGAGAATGCTTCCAAGCATCTATCGCGACAACCTTTTCCTTATCGACTGTTGTCCTTCTTCAATTTTGGAGCATCCTCGGTGAGAAAGCGTGCCAAGTTCAATGTGGTTAAATAGAAAAACATTTTACATTTGCCATCTTTTAAAATCATTGCCATTGAACTTTTGGTTTTCACCATGCATGGAACGAGGACCACTTGGGTTAATCAGTTGGTACTTGCACTTGCCATTTTTGTTGTTAAAACAGAAATTCTAATTAATCACACAGATTAATTCATTAACAGTATAATAATAATATTAACAAAAACTAATCACAGATTCAATTCAATACTACTACCAGCGTATGAAATCGGCAATCAAATAAATTAACATAAGCTGTTCAATAAACAAAAATTGTCTTAAGATTGTTGTTTCTAATATAAGAGTAGGTAGAAATTAAATATAAAGTACAGAGACTATCAAAACAAGAATCTGTATTATTAAATAAAGCATACGAAACATTCACTTAGTCTGTATAAAATAAAAAAGGCAAAAAAGCGAACTCACAAGGCTGCGATATGGAATGGAAAAATGCAGAAATCCGGACCAACTTTCGTTGTGTCCTTAAGACAATTTTGCTCCTCAATACGGATGCGAAGGTTTTACGAGCAATTGCCTCCCGGGATAGAGCGGATTATTCGTCTCGAGAAAGATGGCTCGTCTGTCCCAAGCCCAAGAAGCCAATGAGTGCCTTTCGGAACGCCTGAGTGTTTATGCGGGAGTAATGCGAGAGAGAGAGTATCTGCGAGAAAAAATTGTGTGTCTAAGCGCGTGACTAGGCGCCTATTTATAGACTACGAAAGACCACGATCGAGATGGACAAGTCTGGCTCTTCTGCGAAGCGGTGCGTCGTGCAAGCGGACGCGCACCGAAACGGAACGAACGCGAGCGACCGCGTACATTCCCGCACGAGGTATGGTGCGTCTTGACGACGATCACACCCGGAACGCGAAACGAAGGGGCGGCCGCATGCATTCACGACGGACGATCCAGACGGATTGCAAAAACGGCCCGGCCGGCGTTGGAAAAGTCGGAGAGGCACAACGGGAATATCTAAACGTTCGGAAATTCAAAAAATTATTTAATAAAAAATTATTTTTTTAATCAGAAAAATAATTTAATAAAAAATTAATATTTTTATTTCACACCTTGAGACGGACCCGACGGAGGCCAAAGCGCGGCGGCAAGACAGACCAAACCGAAAGAAACCAAAGCGGACAGACCCAGGCTGTGTGTGCGGCAGCAGCAGCGTGTGTGTGTGGACCAAGGATCACCTAAGTCCTCACCCTCCACAAAGTGGGTTGGCCCGAGGGCGATTAGTAGGAGCCAAGTTGGGGCTTATATGCCCTCCAGCTTCTCTCCAGTAAGCAATGTGGGACTATTCTCTCACACCACATTCCTTCTTCCTTTTTCCTCTTCTTTTCCATCCTTCTTCTTATTCATAACCCATGGGATTTTATCCAAAAATTCCAACGGTTGTGACTTTATAAATGTATCATCTTTGTGATACCACACTTTGATACTTGATGCCATGCATATTGAAAAAGACCATGCTTTGATACCATGCATATTGAAATCAAATGATTTGTTACGTATAGCTTGTGGAGTATCTTGATTCGAGCTCCACGTTATGAAAGATGAAAGCCCTTTTCTACTGGAACAAGAGATAACTGACAAAGTTTTCGAACATGGACCTGTCACAGATAATAAAACAAAACCAAGGTAGTAGACAGAGTTTAATGGTCCTTTTACTACTCTTTAATGTTCTGGTTAGTTTGACTTTATAAATGTATCATACTCTGATACCACGCTTTGATACTCGATGCCATGCACATTGAATAGCACCTTGCTGCGATACCATGCATATTGAAATCGAATGAATAATCATTGAAATATCTTGCATTCACATGAATAATCATTTGAAGATGGTCTTTGAGTTCAAACTATAGAAACTATGTTTAGTTTTCTTATTGTGATGTTATGAAATTCTTTGTTAAAAGCGATTTTTATTTTTTTGTACCTTTCATTATTACTATGAACCATTACAACATCTCTTGAGTAGATAAAAGTTATTGGATGGATGGAGGTAGAGCAAGGCAAGATCTTTACGGATTTGTCGGACTAGCAAAAGCGGTATCATCACTTCGAATAGGCACATGGAAGGACCGGAGGAAGTATTAACTATTATCATTGTTATTATGACAAAACTATGAGGTATTTCAAAATACCTCTCATTTTCTACTCTTTTGTGTTTTATTCTAACAATTGCCATTATTTTCTATTCTTTTGGTGCTATTTACCGGATGAAGTGAGAAAGAAAATTTTTAGTCCTAGGATGATAAAAAAAATTATATGAATATACAATTTTATCTTTAATTTATTATTATATTGATTTTGTTCTCATTGTATATATTAAATATGATTAAATCTATAAAGTTGTTGAATTTTATAAGGGAGTTAATAAAGTTTAACGTTTTCTTTGTATATGTAAAATATGTTGAAAGTGTTTTATAAATAAACTAGACTTTTATATCAAACTGTATTCATTTATTATTTTTATATCAAAATAATTTTCTTACTTATAAACTAATAATATGTAATCTAGTGATATACAATGTATATTATGATTGAGTTATTTATTTAGCTTCTTTTATTTTTTAAAAAAATCAACGGAGTCTTATTTAATGGCCGAAAGGAGTACGCATATATATCACACATATGATGAGGATGTTTTAAAGGCCCCAGGGTGCTTGAGGGTAGATTGGTAGATAGTGCCGATCCTGAATTTTTTAAATAAATATAATAAAAACAGCACACGACATGCTATTTGAACTCATGGCTTGTTGGTTAGAGCAGATTTGTTTTTACCTTCTAAGTCATGGGTTCGATTCAGCATCATCTATAATGTCTTTGTCTCTGTCTTTCATAACATGATGAGGTGTTTCAAAACACCTCTCCTTTTACAAAGGAAAGATAAATAGAGAAACCTATATTTTAGCTCCTCCACCAAAGTCAAAGAGTTCGAAACCGCGCGTATGAATCAGAATCAAAGCGACCTTAGTGTCACTATGAGTTGTTTCAAAACCCATGTTTTTCCCATTAGTTCACCAAATCATCTTTTTAATTACTTCAACTAATCATTTGTTATGTACTCCATATACAACTAAGCATAATCTAAGAATATACAATATATTATATGATTAAGTAACTTATTTAAACTTCCTTAATATCCCCAAAAAAAAGTTAACTTCGATCTCATAATTAAAATCAGAGGTAGTATTATGTTTGGGTGTGTGAAAGAAAAGTCTCTCTAATATATCACAATGTTTTGTCTTGAGAAGTCATGTCCTTAGAAATTAAAGATTTGTGTTGGTTTATGAATTTAACATATGATTATGACGGCTTGATTGGACATGTACAGTTCTTCAAAATGCATCACTTCAAGATATTAATTCATTGTTTATAAATACCACTCATTGTGACCCCATTTAAAAGAAAATAATGAGAAGCATCAGTTATTTCTTGCTGAGATTACTTTACCTTTTGTCATTTCTGTTATCTTGTATCCTTATACGAATGATTCGTTTAATCTTGGGGGAGTGCGCTGCTTCATGTCAATTGAAGGGATTGCAGAATAACTTTTAATTAAGGAGCATGACTCGAACTGAATATTTTCTTGTTTCTTAACAGATTTTGCTAACAGGAACAAGGTAGTTTATCTAACTCATATGTTTAAAACCGTAGAGACTATTTAACAATCAAATTGATTATCCAAAAAATGAATTAGAATAATTTGATAAAACATAGGTTAAGATTTTATATTCAAGACAAAAATAAACATTTTGTTTCAAATAGGAGGGATAGGTAATTACTACTCCACTAATTCTTGATATATGAGCTTAATAACTAATTTTGTATAGATTAAGAAAATTAGTTAGGTTAGCTGTTAAAAACCCCCTTGTTCTTTGATCATCATCATTTGCATTAAAATTCTCTCTTAATAGAAATTTCTTTAATATGTACACCCAACAGGCTTAATTCTTTTAAAAAAAATTATAAGTCTGAGAGATAAAATGATTATATTTATTTTTTGCTAAAACAGAAGTTGGATATTATATTTTGGACTAACCCTAATCAATTAATATATATACATCTGTGTGTGTGCTCATAGCCTTGCGTGCTAACCTAATCAATTAATATATATATATATGTGTGTGTGTGTGTGCGTGTGTGCGCGTGTTCGCATGTGCGTGTGTGTGTGTGCGAGAGAGAGAGAGAGAGACATGGGATTAAAAAGAGGGAGTATAATACTGGCTTGTTGGGTACTACGCTCATAAAGCTGAAGCGGCACGAGTTCGAATAAGCAAAGGATCGGAGGTGGTATATAACAATAATAATTCTCAAGTCATGAAGTATTTCAAAATACCTCTCTTTTTATTCCTTTTATCTTTTTTTATTTTTTAAAAGGGTTATGTAACAAATTTGTTAGGAAGTTTTAGAAACAATGTGCTGAAAGTTTTTATTGGCTCAATATTGTCCTAAAAGTTTTAAAATGTAGTAATATTATCATTTTTATTAAAAAAGTTAATAGTCGGCGTTAATTTTTTAATAGAATAGGGTAATATTACTACATTTTGAAACCCGAATGTATTGGACAAAAAAAAAAAATCAAGGTAATACGCTCTAATATTATTTTTCGGCGAATTTACTACTTAACTCCTTTTAAACGCACTTTTTTGAAATTACACGTGGGATAGGTTGCAAATTCGATGGAATAAATAAAATGCTTCTACCTGTCACCGATTTTTAATTTATGATTTTGAAATATTTAATTTTTTATTAACAAAATTACGTGGAAATTACACAGTCTCACATTTACAACATTAATTGAAGAATAAGAGTATAAAACTAGAATTGTAACAATAAATATACACACACGCACTAAAATATGAAAATAGATAAAAAGGTTACTCCTCATAAACTATCCAATTTATTAAACAAGTCCACAAATGGAACCTTGAAAACTTGCAGCTTCTAGCGTGCCTTGCACCAATAACCCTCAAGTTACAAGTTGGAATAGGCTGAATGCAAAGGACAAATAGATTAATTTCAAAAATACCCTTCTTATTTCTGAGCCTCTTTGTTTATATTAATAAGCCATTAAACTGTAACAAGAACAGAGTAAGGGATGTTTATTAACCATTGGATTGTCATATAATAGTATTGGTCAGTGAGGACTAAAACCCCCCTTTTTTTCTTTTTTCTTTTTTTTAAAAAAAAACGAAGGAGTTTTCCCTCAATACCATTAGATTACAATCCAATTATTAATATCTTTCAATCAAGGTTCGACTGAAGGAGCTCAATAGAGAGGATCAAAACCAGAGGTGGAGCCAGAAACTATAATTAGGGGGCAAAAATTACAAATTAGAACCCAAGTGTTCATACAATTTCAGTTAAGCCCTATAAAAATTTCAAATTTTATTTTAGTCCCTCCAAGAAACTTTTAGTGAGAACTAGAGTGAAAATGTTGAAATTTTTATAAGGTTGAAATATAATTTTCTAAACATTTAGGTTCGATTTCTATAATTTTAGAGGGGTGGGGCCACCCCTAACCCCTAATTCCACCCCTGATCAAAACCCAATGTTTAGATACATATGTGCCTTCTTATATGGTACACTTAAAAAAAAAAAAATACTTTTGTCAATATTAAAGGTAGAAGTTTAGATAACTAATTTCCATAATATTTACAAATATATTATTTGTAATAAATGTGTCTTCATTTTTAAAATTCTTAGGGTCTAAAATATAGGTCATTTTTAACCACCGATAATTAGAATTAATAAAGAGCTGTTAATTTATCAAACATTTCTTAAATTGAAAAAATTTCCACTTTTACCCAAACAAATAAGGTCTTGAAGGAGGGAGATAAGTACAAGGAGCCACATTTAAGCATTAAGTACATGTAAAAATTTGGCAAATAAATATTAATTACTTCCAAGTAACTTATATTTTAGATCAAAAAATCCTTCTAGATTAAGACATATATTGTGGACAGGAAAGAAAACACTCATTAATGAAAACCTCCTTTAGTATATAATAATCAATATGATTGTTTTAGGGCAAAATCATAAATTTATAAGATAAAATAGTCTGAGATTTTACATTTAGAATTAAAATAAACTATTTAATTAACTCATATAGGGTGAAAAGGAATTATGGATAAGAGGGAGTAATATTGACAAGAGAGGAGCAAATTTCTGTTCCAACTTCTTTGGAAAGAACGGAATGGAGAAAAGATCACATTCCCAAAAAAAAAAAAAAACCGTATAAATAAAGAAACACTATCTTTTTTTTTTCTTTTCTTTCTTTTTTTTTTTCTTTTTTTTTTTTTTGAAATAAGTTCCCAAACAAGAGTCCTAAATGCCATCATACATTTTGGCCAATGGTGAGAACAATATATTCTCACCAATCAAGTCATGTGTTCGAAACGGGCACTTATCCCTCTGTTGTACCAAAAAAAAAAACCCCCTTCACCTATTTATGAGGTGTTTCAAAACACCTCTCATTTTAAATAACCAAATCATTCTTTTCACCTTTTAAAACTTATTAATTATTTGAAGCTTATGGTGATTTGTAGATATTGTCACACCCTCTCCATTTAATAAATCATACAACATATCATATATGGTAAGTGTGAAATTACCGTTTGGACAATAAAACTATAAATTTTACCTTTAAAATTCTAGAATCTCCAGCTTAAAATATTAATACAATCATGTGAGTTGCATGCTCTCATCATTGGATTTCAAATATATTCATCATCTCTCTCTATTTTTTTATATATGGATATCTAATTAGATTGGATTTTACAAGTTTATTAAAACGCCACTAAACTCGGTAGCGGTACCTTGGGTCAAGGGTCAATGGATTATACGAGTCAAATCAAAGCTAACCAAAGCCAAACCCGTGAGAAAGTGATGATTTCATTGTTCTTAATATGAAATTATAAAGAAAATTTGTTTTTTTTTAAAAAAATAAGGGGGTTAATGCGGGCCAGGACCCTTATTGGTTTCGGAGTCATAGCCCCGATCAAATCTAGGCTTAATTACACTTTGGGATTTTAGCACTTTTAGACCCCAATTGTAGCTCTTCTAAAAACATTTTTTTACATTCACACGAATTTAAACTCTAGATCTCGGGTTTAAGTGGTCAAACTCTCTTACACTAAAACTAATATTTTCTTTTTTGCTAGCACCTTAGTAAGCGCGGTGGCATGGGAACCGGTGTTAAGCTGGTCTCCCCTTCTTCTGTCGCCCAGTTTTGATCCGCCCCCCTCCCTACCATGTAATATAAAAAATATAAAAAAATAAATAATAAATAATAAAAAAACTAATAATTTTGGTTTATCCCTCTACGGTGACTCTGGATGTCTTTTTCTCATTTAGATGAAATTAATCTTCTAAGGCTAGAGTGCAGGTTTTAATTCGCTAACGTGGATTGATAACTTCGAAAAGTTACGGATACTAAACTGATTAAATCATACAACATATCATATATGGTAAGTGTGAAATTACCGTTTGGACAATAAAACTATAAATTTTACCTTTAAAATTCTAGAATCTCCAGCTTAAAATATTAATACAATCATGTGAGTTGCATGCTCTCATAATTGGATATTTCAAATATGTTCATCATCTCTCTCTATTTTTATATGGATATCTAATTGGATTGGATTTTACAAGTTTATTAAAAGCTGAACTAGTCACTAAACGGTAGAATCTTGGGTCAAGGGTCGGTGGATTAGACCAAAGTCAAATCAGAGCTAACCCAGAATCAAACCAATGAAAAAGTGAAGATTTCATTGTTCTTAATATGAAATTATAAAGAAAATTTGATTTTTTTTTTTTTTTTTTTTAAAAAAGGGGGTTAATGCACAGATTTGGACCCTATTGGTTTTGGTCGGAACCGGCCGATCAATGTAGGTTTAATTACACTGTGATTTTAGCACTTTTAGACCCCAATTGCACTAGCTCTTCTAAAAAACATTTTTTACAATCCACATGAATTTAAACTCTAGATCCCGGTTTAAGTGGTCAAACTCTCTTACACTAAAACTAATATTTTTGGTTTATCCCTCTACAGTGACTCTGGATGTCTTTTAATTCGCTAACGTGGATTGATAACTTCGAAAAGTTACGGATACTAAACTGATTAAAAATGTTGAAATTGTAGGGGCTGGTGGAAATTGACGTTAAGTATTGGAGTTAAACTAATTTCTGGCCAAAAAGGGCCTAAGAAAGAAAAATATGAATAAATTTAGGGTGGGCCACAGCTTTGCCTATCGAACTCATGGCTTGATGGTGGAAGTGTTTTCCTTTCACTCTCTTGAATATGAGTTCGAACGAGGCATATTCACTCCACAATTATCAACGATTAGTGAGGTATTGCAAAATGCCTCTCCTTTTACAATATTTATTTTGATTTCTTTTCATAACTTTAACTGAAATTGCAAGCCACTTAAAAATCATACCGGTTGATGTAGTGATTTAAGAAATTAGCAGTTCAATTCCATGTTAGACAAGTCATAATTAAAATAATTTATTTAATTGAAATATATAAAAATGTTTGAATAATTTAAATATAAAGTCATCAATCCATGAACAAATAGAATATTTGTGCGCAAACTACACATGATCCAATGAAACAAAGTTGTTAGAACACAAATATGATGGACTACTATATTTTATTTTTTTCAACTGAAAATGATGTCGCTTCAAGGTTATGATGAATAAACAAATTTCTCATAATCATCGTATCCAAAACTCTTAACTGAACTAATTAGGAATTAATTCACTAATCTAATTGACCCGGGGGGGGGGGGGGGGGGGTTGCAATAGGTGACTCCTCCTAAGGTTCTAATTAATTGAACGATTCAACTATTGGCTAGCGGGCCGTACCCTACTCCCCAAGTTGCAAGTTCGAATGAGCAAAAATTCAAAAGGCATAATTTAAAAAAATGTCACAATTGTATTTTTATTTTGTCACAATAAAGTAGGCTTAGTAATTCCATCAAGTATGGGAAGTAAATTGCATTATTTAAAGCTTATAAATTAAATAGTAGATAATATACAAACTGTACATAATCATATTTGTTATAGTTTGGTCTAGCTAGTAAAGATGTGGTTCATGGTTACATAGGAGTTAAATAACTAATTTTTATAAATTAATTAAGTTCATTATTTCTAAAATATATATATATATATTAGTTTTCCTAAAATATCATTTAATCAGTTACATTGGAAAGCACTTCTTCAATGGAAAACTCATTAATATACAATATAAAAACGATGAGCTTTTGGGTGGGCCCCCAAATTATTCTATAAATTATAGAGGAAAAGTTGATTGAAACTTATATTTAAAATTAAAACCAACTTTTCAACTAGCTCTTATCTAACATTTATCAGGTAGATATTTGATTTTCTTATTTAATATTGGGTTAAGAAGCAAAAATACATATGTGCTTTTTCTGAAGAAATGCCCAACATCAAATGTTTTTTTAGGGAGTTAATGAGCAATTTGGCCAACCAAATTTTTACTTGAGAATACCCGGCACAAATAGCTTTTAAATGGACAAAAATACTAATTTTTAAAAAAATGTGGATCAACACAACAAATAGAGTAAAACTTTTTTGTCTTTGAAGCGGTTTCTAAAATAGAAGTTTTTGTGCGACTACACATTTTTAAAAGTTTTTTTGTATATTTGATCCACTTAAAGTTATTTATACGGGGCTCACGAGTAATAATCGTTAGCCAAATTGCTCCTTAAACCTTCTTTAGGTGTAAAAGTGACTACGCAGTTTACAAAACTAATTAGGTGCAAAAATATCATTTGACCTTTAAGTTTGACTTTTTTACTAAGCGAATGATGATGTGGCATTCAAGGTGCAAAAGAAACGGACGATGACGTGGCTTCTAAGGTGCAAAAATACATGTGGTTTGGCCAAAAGAGCACCTAACACCAAGTATTTTTAGTACGGTCAATATCTTGAAGTATTTTTAGTACATGTCGGTACCTAGAATATCTTTTCAAAGATACTAAAACAATTTTCAAAATCATGAAGTATTTTTTAGTATTAGTCAATATCTAAGTATTTTTTTAGTACTGTCGATTATCTTAAAGTATTTTTTAGTACCATTCGAGTACCTTGAAATATTTTTTTGAGATCTTAAAATAATTTTTCAAGATCATGAAATATTTTTTTCGTCTTCAGTCAACATCTTGAAGTATTTTTTTAGTGCCGTCGACATCTTGAAATATTTTCAAGATCCTATATTCCAGGGTACTAATGGTACTACTTTTTCTACACAAAGTCAAAATTAATGGTCAAATGATATTTTTTGCACAAAATAAAGCACTTGTGGTGTTGTCAGCTCTTTTAGATAAACCACATGCATATTTTTACACCTTAAAAGCTACGTCATCATCCCGTCGGTAAAAAAAGACAAACTTAACGGTGGCTTGATATTTTGCACTTAAAAAAAAAAAAAGATATTTAGTGTTGAATGCTCTTTTGGACAAACCACATATATATTTACGCACCTTAAAAGTCACGCCATCATCTAATCGGCAAAAAAAATCAAATTTAACCGAGTCAATTGGTATTTACTCTAATTTCAAACCAATAGTCAACTTTTGCACCTAAAAATAGCACTTGGGATTGAGCATTCCTTCGGAAAAGCACGTGTATTTTGCCCTTGACCCTTTAATATTCTCGTTGTTCCTTTAATATTCTCATTGTTATTACTCCCTTTGTCCTTAATATAAAACATATCAGGAAGTTGATCTTGATCCCTAAATGTAAG